>JBCNYH010000024.1:35062389-35083653 GCA_039654325.1 Tandanus tandanus
GTGTGTGTGTGTGTGTGTGTGTGTGTGTGTGTGTGTGTGTGTGTGTGTGTGTGTGTGTGTGTGTGTGTGTGTCTTTACACCCAACAATTATTGCATTCGTTTAAATTTTTATATATTCTTGGCTGGTCTGTCTGGGTTTTATTTTTTTCTCTCTCCCACACACACACACACACAGTTTCTCTGCTTGTTCACAATAACTTAAATCCTTGTCTAGACAAGTTTCGGGTTGTATTTTTTTTTTTAACGCTGTCGATGCTCCATTTGTTAAATAGATGGTTACTGAACCATGTGGCTGTTTTTGCCTTTGACAGTTTGAATTGCACCACCAGTTACTCCATCCTCAGTCTGCTCAGGAACATCCATTAACCAAGACAGAACATGACCATTACATGAGACTTTATTGTTCTGCGTGTCCTACTTTACCAAAGTGTGTAGCATCCAACAGTCAAACTAAAAGATCTCATGGCACAGGCTTTATCGCATGCAAGTTTGTGTTGTTGTGGAGTTTAGTGTAAGTTTGACCTATTTAGCCATCATTTACATCACTAACGCATCACTGGGGTGATCATGGAACGGTCTGTGTCTTATCCTGGCTATCGTGTGTGTGTGTGTGTGTGTGTGTGTGTGTGTGTGTGTGTGTGTGTGTGTGTGTGTGTGTGTGTGTGTGTGTGTGAGAAATTTGTTTTGGATGGTGTGCAAGTAAAGCACTCGATCTCACTCACACTCTCTCTCTCTCTCTCTCACGTACATGGCTTTGCCTCACCTATTGCCTGCACTTCAGTTCCTGGAAAAGTTGACAAAAGGAAGTGACAAAGAGAAAGGTCGGCCATCTAAGTAGCGCGATTGTTACACTTCTGTTGCAGTGGTTACGTTATCTCCTGTTCTGTCCCCTAAAGATCTTTGACACGCACACTGATGGTATTTTGGAATGAGTGTATTTTGAGGATACAGGGTTGCACACTTTGTGATAGTCCAGTCAGTGTACATACAGTGACGTCCAGAAGTCTGAGAGCACTTCTAATTTGCAGTATTTTCTGATTTAATACAAAGATTTTCATGACTAATTTGTTTTTAATTTTATAGACAACAGCCTAAGATTCATAGTATTCGTCATGTCATCTTTTTGCCTTGATGGAAAAAAATCCTAGCTATTCAGTGTAGTGTCAGGTTTTTGTACCCTAATGTAGGGATTTTATGACCAACTCTGTTGATGAACTGGTAATGTACAGTAAGAAAAAAAAAAAGGAAGTGCAGTGTAGCTTACTGTTGCAAATGATAGTGAATTCCTTTTCTTAGTTTCTGGTTGATAAAGTTGGACACTGCCAGTCTGCAGAAGATCTTTAATGTATCTTTTACAGTTCTAATTGTGTTGATGTTTTTGTTTGCAGCACTACACAAAAGATGCAGATGGACTTTGCACCAGACTCATCAAACCCAAGCTTATGGAGGGAACTGTGGCAGCGCAGGATGAGTTCGTCAGAAGTAAGCGCACAGATCATCCTCATGTTGTTTTTTTTTTTTTGATTATTGCAGTTTTTTGTGTAGTTTGAAAAATAATTTTTAATGGGGCTGCTTTTCACCTCTATTGGTCTTATGAAATATTCCAGAAAATGCTCATGACTATGTTTTTCTGTCTACATGTGTAGAGTGTTATAAAGTAAGACATAGCGCACATACAGTAATAATAATAAAATAGTATGAGGTGTACAGTAAGTGTTATATCTTATATTGAATACATAGGAGTACTTGTACATGTATACATGTGTAGGCAAGGCAATGCCTTGTGAGGACTGGCTTGCCTCGGGTCCAGTAGTCATGAGATTTTTCTGAAAAGAAAACCAATTCCTTGCTTAATAAGATGCAGCACAAAATCCAACTTGTAAGTAAAAATTAACATGAAAAGGGGGGGAAAAAAAAAAAAACAAGAGCACTTGGAAAGTGCAAACCTCCGCCAAGCCATTAAAAAACCTAACCAACTGGGCCTGCTGTAATACCACACTTAAAAAGAAAAAATAATAATAAATCCAACCTATTCCACCTTAAAGAATCTTTTAAAAACTTCCTGGATCCAGAATATGACCGTACTTATCCAAAGCCCCACCTCTGGTAGAAATTTAAAGAAAATTCACACACAACTTTTTGGGTAATCTTGATTAAAAGAAACACAAACCAAAGGTAAAACATGACATCCTTGGTGGAGGTAAAAAAAAGTAAATCAAGCATCAATGTCAGTATCCTGTCCTATATTATATAATAGTTGTAAGCTCACTGTAGCAGATTAACTATCCATATTTTTGGAGACACAATAAACAGTATCTTAAAGAAAAGATTTCTCAGAACCAAATTCTGATGCAGGGATCGTTTAGGACAATAAGCCAGAAGATTATGTATAACGTTGTATTGGCTAAGACGAACAGGTCAGGGTTCCTTCTGTGTCCTGTGACGGGTACAATGGGGATTGATTGAGTGCAGAACTCTGAGCTACATGTAGCATTATGTGCTTGAAGGGTGGACCTGTTGCATATCTTTAAACAAACACAAATGATATGCAAAACTTATTAGTTGTGGTGTTTTAGTTCAGTGTTGGTATTTGTAGTTACACTTCTTGTTTTTGTTGCACAGGTGGATGGTCACTGAACCTCAAGGAACTGAAACTCATTCAAACAATTGGAAAGGGTGAATTTGGAGGTTAGTTTGACGTTAGTCTACCTAAGTAGATTCAGAGTATTCTCAGTATTCTGGTAATATGCAAATTAAGATCATTTTGAACCATTCGTGCTTCTCTAACGCAGAAGCTGTCCATTGCTCATTTTAGTGCTCAGAGATGTTCTAAGTTGATGTTTTCGTTTTCCTCCTTACTTAGAAAACTGCTTTGATTTGTCTATTATTACTAACTTCCTGACCTGAACCTGATGCAATGCTCAAGCAGTTTTTTAAATATAGAACAATGTGTCCAAAGATAAGATTGGAAAAACTGAAAGCATGAGATTGAAGCAACTGAATTGCATGTTTTGCTCAGATGTCAAGGAGGGAGATTACAGAGGCACCAAAGTAGCCGTGAAGTGCATCAAACATGACGCCACAGCACAGGCCTTCATCGCAGAGGCCTCGGTCATGACGTAAGTGCTGAGGTCTTTCATAACGCGCTTATGGAAGTTCCATGCTCAGGTTGGAGCTTGATTTGACACATACAAGTGAGTGTATAGTATGTGCATATTGTGCATGTATGTGAAGATGATGATGACTATATTAAATGGTTTAAATGGGCAGGTCATCCTTCTCACAGTTCAGTTTATTGTTCTTGTTTACGTGCAGGACACTGTGTTTAGAGAGTGCGTAATTGCTACTCTCCTAGCTCTGTTTGTGCATGCGGTGCAGCAGAATCTCCAAATTCTCTGTTGTTGAACCCTTCGAAACTTGTCTCGAACTTTTCCTGATATTTTCTTTCCTTTCTGTCCACCCACAAGATAGCTGAGGCTGGTTCTGGTCTGTTGCAATGGAATAAGATTGAATATGCAAGAACAGATTGAATAGGTCAAAAGAAACTAATATATTACTATTTTAGAGAAAAAAAACCTTCTGTTTCACGTTACAGTTTATAATCTGTAGTCAAGTGTGTTGCCATACTGATATTTTTTTCATACAATAATGTGACACGGTGGAAGATTCAATGACATTGCATTGAATTGTGAATTTGTACTTGTGGCAGACGCTTCTGGGAAGGGTGAGTTTGTTCCTGTACTGTGTTACTGTGCTGTAATTTTTAATAAATGAACTTAGTGCACTATTAAATCTGGCCCATGCCATGATTGACTGAGTGACTATTGTTTTATAGGCAACTGCGGCACAATAATCTGGTGCAACTGTTGGGAGTGATCGTGGAGGAGAAAGGCAGCTTGTTCATCGTGACCGAGTACATGGCTAAGGTCAGTGACATGAACGGAATTGAACAAGCACTGGTTAAAACACCGTACTGTTACATTCTCCGGTCTGATTGGTCCTAAATAATTTCTTGTAACAGCAGCTCGGACAACAATACAGCTTGGATTTTAGTAACAGGTTTATATTGCTGAGCTCATGCTAGGAAATTCACAGAAACTTAAATGGCGGATATGTTACAGTTTAAAGTGGCTCTGTCACAGCTGTTGCACATGTGGAGTGAACATTAATATTCTAGAAACAAAATAAGTAGCCAGAAACATTAATAAAATGAACTTTGGGTGGACAAACTAATTGGTTGATGGACACCAATATTTATTGAGAAGCCATTCTTCTGATTTTGTGTTGAGTGAACACAAAATCAAAACCTGGAACATATGTGACAGCTGTGATAAAGCCTCTTAAAGGCTAGTAACAAATAGATTTAAAACATGCTTTTGAACACGGGTTTTGGTATGATGTTAAAGAACGAGTGTTTTTAGGATTTATATGGAATTATTGCAGTAGCCAGCAGATGAACGGACGAGATTATGGAATTGATCCAAGCAGAGTCAAGGACACCGCAAGGTCAAATATCTAAAAGAGGTTTATTTTAAGGTTCTTCCTAACACAGAGATGTTTCATGTCCATGTTCAGGAGCTCACTCATTCATTTTCTAAGCCGTTTAGTCCTAATTAGGGTCGCGGGGAGGCTGGCGCCCATCTCCGCCGAGTCTGAGCAAAGGTGTGGTAGACCTTGTACAGCTTGCCAGGCCATCGCATGGTCAACACACATACAACCATTCACACTCACACCATGGGGCGATTTGGAACAGTCAAGCAGCCTACTCTGCATGTTTTTGGACTGTGGGAGGAAACCAGAGTACCCGGAGGAAACCCATGCAAGCACGGGGAGAACATGCAAACTATACACAGAAACACCTGAGCCCGGGAATCGAACCCAGGACCTTCTTGCTGTGAGGCAAATGTGCTAACCACTGTGCCATTGTGCTGCTTGTTCAGAAACTCCAGGCCAATTTTCTGGATATCTAAGATTTATTTATTTTTTTTTATTTTTTTTACAGGTTTGTCTGTAGTATTTTATTGTTTATAAGGAGAATTCAACTTCTCCTATAACTTGCTGAAATCATTTTGGATTTGAAGACTCTGGATCTGGAAAACTTTTTTTTGTTTGTTTGTTTGTTTGTTTGTTTGTTTGTTTGTTTGTTTGGTTGGTTGGTTGGTTTGGGTTTTTTTTCTCCATTTCTGTTAATTGGTTTGATGAGTAATGTGATGTGTATCCTGATTTTAATGTAAATTCCCATAACATTACCATCATGCTTGTCTCTTTTCAAATGACACATACATTTCCAGAGCTTTTATTTTAATGTAGTTATCTTTTAAAGATTACAGTCATGTTTATGCATAACACTTGAGAATGGAAGTTGATCATGACTGACAGAATGGTCGTGTTTATTTACTATTTTTAAACATATAGAAAGGAAGGCTCTATTAACGCAGAATTATGTGTCTGTGCAGGGAAGCCTGGTGGACTATCTCCGCTCCAGAGGGCGTACTGTTATTGGAGGAGACTGCTTGCTCAAATTCTCCATGTAATTTTTTTTATCTGGTTTGCTAGAAGATTAAGCAATTTTCCAGTGGTTTTACAACACATTCTTTACCCATGACATCTGTAGTGTATGACAAGCAGGGGATTCTGTATGGTTATGTGAGGCACGACTTCTTAATCAATATGTCTTAATTACCATGTATTTGAAAATCAGCAGTTTCCCCAGACTCCCAGTCAAGCATGAGGGCTCGACCTACACCCGTTTATTTTTTTTTATTTATTTATTTTTTTCAATTATTATAAATTTCAAGATGTAGAGAAGTACCAGTTGGTCGACTCTAAATCACTTTTCGCTCTACAAGCTTAAAGATTATTTTAGGTGTAAGTATGTGCTTTTATGATCCATAAAAAATGCCATCCCCCATATGAACCAAAATGTCAAAAATTGTCCCATCTCACAGTGTTAAAGAAGCCTTTCAAAAACTTGCTGGGTCCAGAATTTGATTCGGATCATTCCAATCCTAAGTATTCTTCCTTGTCCAAAGCCCCACCTCTGGTAGAAATTTCATAAAAATCTGCACATAAAGTTTTGCATAATTCTGCAAAAAATAAATAAACACACAAACAAACATGCAAACCAATAGTAAAACATGACCTCCTTGGCAGAGGTAATTAACAAATTTAAGCACTACGACTTTAGTTTTCATAAGTGGAATGTGATGAGAGGGCAGATGTGAGCATTCTTCCTTCTGAAATTGATGTGTATGTGTGTATATATATAGTATAAAAATGTTTTATTTATTTATTTTTGCATGAACATTTATTGAGGCCCTATAACATTAGGGTCAAGAAATGTGTGGGGTAATTCAGTCACCTTGACCTGCTGAGAGATTTTAAAATGGAATGGAGAAATTTCTCCATTATGTTATATATTTATGTTATATATTTCTCTCATTCTGTCCATGAGTCTCCGATCATTGTCACAATTTTAAGAATTTCAGTTACTTGGAAATGCTTTCTCTTGGCCTCTGTGCAGGGATGTGTGTGAGGCCATGGCATATCTGGAGGCTAACAACTTCGTCCATAGAGATCTGGCAGCTCGGAATGTTTTAGTCTCCGAGGACAGCATCGCTAAAGTCAGTGATTTCGGTTTAACCAAGGAGGCATCATCCACCCAGGACACAGCTAAACTGCC
The DNA here is from genome assembly GCA_039654325.1 of Tandanus tandanus. Taxonomy (NCBI): domain Eukaryota; kingdom Metazoa; phylum Chordata; class Actinopteri; order Siluriformes; family Plotosidae; genus Tandanus; species Tandanus tandanus. The sequence goes on from JBCNYH010000024.1 coordinate 35,069,072, forward strand.
CATCAAGTGGACGTCCCCGGAAGCCCTGAGGGAAAAGGTAGTGTGTGTGAGAGTGTGTGTGAGTGTGGCCTTAATGCCCTTTTTTACACTAAGGCCGCTCAGATACTAGTTCAGTCCCTTGTCATCTCAAGGCTAGACTACTGCAACTCATTCCTGACAGGTCTGCCTTTGAGCGCCATTCGACCTCTTCAACTGACCCAGAATGCATCTGCACAGCTTGTTTTCAACCTTCCTTTCTCTCACACCACTCCACTGCTACGCTGTCTCCATTGGCTTTCTGTAGCTGCTCGCATTAGCTTCAAAGCACTAATGCTAGCCTAAAAAACCTACCTCAAAGTACTTATCACACCCCACACTGCAGCACATACTCTCCGATCCTCCAGCACTGCTAGACTGGTCCCTCCTTTAATCAAGGAACAAGGAAAACATGCATCTAAACTCTTCTCTGTTTTGGCACCGAGGTAGTGGAATTAACTTCCTCTAGATGTCAAACAATGGCTGAAAACCTAACTTTTTCAGAAGTACTTGGATTAGCACTGTTTATTCTTTAAAAAAAAAAAAAAAAAAAAACACCTCAACCTCTACCCACTGAGTTTTGACTGATGGTATACTCAGACTGTGTCTTAGTGTATCAGTATCAGAATGTATTCACTGATAGTTTTTTTTTTACAGCACTTAACTCTGGATAAGGGCATGTGCCAAGAGGGAGGAAGGGAGAGAGAGAGAGTGTTTGTTTGTTTGTTTGTGTCTGAATAGGCAGATAAACTGCAGACACTTGATATGAAGACCCACAGTTAAATTCTGTCATTCCTGTGCATGTCTGAACAGAAATTCTCTACCAAGTCAGATGTATGGAGTTATGGAATCTTGCTCTGGGAGATCTATTCCTTTGGCCGTGTACCATACCCAAGAATTGTGAGTATTCAAAGTTATTTAGTCCAGTGTTTATTTTCAGAAAGAAAAGAATGTGTGATTGTTGTTTTCTGTGACTGGGTCAAAGGTAAATGTACAACTACAGTTGAGGTCAAAAGTTTACATACACTTTTAAAGAGCATGGATGTCATGGTAGTTTTGAGGTACCAGTCATTTCTAAAACTCTTATTTTTCTGTGATAGAGTGATTGGAGCACATACATCTTTGCCACAAAAAAGATTCATGAAGTTTGGTTCTTTTATGAATTTATTACGGCTCTTATGAAAATGTGACCAAAATCTGCTGGGTCAAAAATATACATACAGGAACATGATTGGTCAATTTTTGTGATGTAGAAAGTTGTTTCAAACAAATTAGCTTTGTGGCATGGCCTCTCAACGTCTTGTGAGTGATTATAATTGGGTACAATTATACACTTCTCTGAGCCCCTTGTTAAATAGGGCTCATTTGGTAGTGTCATTACACTCAGCCACACGTGCTACAATGGCCAAGTCAAAGGAGCTCAACACCGACCTGAAAAAGCGGATCATTTGACTTGAACAAGTCAGGACAGTCACTTACAGCCATCAAAGCAGCTACAGGTCCCAAGATCAACTGTGCAAACAATTGTTTGTAAGTATAAAGTGCATGGCACAGTTGTGTCACTGCCACGGTCAGGGAGAAAGCGCAAGCTATCACCTGCTGCTGAGAGAAAATTGGTCAGGATTTGCTAGGTTCACCCTAGCATCAAATGCCAGGTGATGCCACAGCCATCTGTACCCAGGAGCCCAAGACACCCAATTGGCCAAGCTCTCCGGGAGGGAGGGATGGAGGAACGGCTTGATAGTGTATGCTCTTTATCCTGTCACTCACAGCGACACTAGCCAATCATGGGCAACTGTGAACTCATGCATATGAATGTTTAAAATTCAATTCAATTTTATGTCACGTACATAGAATGTGGGTGAATAGTGCTTTCCTCTCAATGAGACATGACATGAGCAAGCGCAGCAGTCTTTGCTGCCCATGGTTGATAGCTGTTGGAATAGATTTCCGACAGGAAGGTATTGGCCATGAATAAATTAAGGCAGAGAAATTGGGGGGAAATACATTTTAAACAAATTCTTCACACTTCAACTGCTGCTGGATGGCTTATTCCTGCCAGCTCTGTTTCGCATATGCCAAGTAAACATACACAATTTATAGATTTGTCTGTCTTTAACATTAACTATGTACTTTTTTTTTTTTTTTTTTTTTTTTTTTTTTTTTTTTTTTTTTAAACAATGTTCCTGCACAAATTTAACTACTACACCTTACAAATGTCTCTTTCTGGTCACAGCCCCTGAAAGACGTAGTGCCACGCGTGGAAAAGGGCTACAAGATGGACTCCCCGGACGGTTGTCCTCCTGTCGTGTACGACGTCATGAAGCAGTGCTGGACTTTGGAGCCAGCGATGCGACCCAGCTTTAAAGCGCTGAGAGAGAGCCTGCAGGTCATTAAAAAAAATGAGCTCCACCTGTGAGAGCAAGGACACCGAGACAGACTAACTCTGTGAAAGAGAGAGAGCACAGAGGGACTGTACAGAACTTCACACACACACATGCACACGCTCTCTCAGAATAGCACTCTGTCATCATACACTTGAAAACGATGAGACGTACATGCAAAATATAAGTGTGGCCAAGTTGTTTAACTGATCCCTACTTTCTTTTTTTCTTTTTTCCTTTTATTTGCTGTGCCTTCATGATTTGTTTTAAAGAATCCGAGAGGCTGGCCTTCTCTTGTACATGTGCCCTTTTAAAAAAATTTATTTAACTGCCTCTTATAATCGATTTGTCTCGATATTTCCTTCACTGTCTTTCTGTCTCCCCTCTCTTCACTTTGCTAAGTCATGTTCACAGCACAGTCCGATCACATCTTCTAGTCAGATTCGTCTCTAAACCATGTGTGCAGATGACCCTGGGTTGATGTGGATGTACAGTGGTTCATCTGTGTATTCTCCTCTGTGGATGTTGCATTTCTGGAGCACTGAACTCTTCCTTGCCCTGAGCTGTTGCTGTTAGTTTTTATTATTCATCATTCCCACCCTTAGTTTTTTTTGTTTTTCATTTGATTGAAAAAAATAAGTCTCATTCTTAACCCTGGAAAAGACTGAACTTGAAGCATGGGTGAATTCACATAGGGAAAATGGGGGTTGGGATGGGAGAGGTGTGCTGATTTACCTTTTGGATCTATGGAAAAAGGAGCATTTTGTAAGTGAAGTGTAAGAAGAAAAAAATATAAAGTTGTCTGCCTTTAAATGTTTGTATTCTGTGAAGCTTTTTCCCTGCAGTTGAAAGTATATAAAACGTGTACACATATACATCCAGAACAAACAATGTCAGGTAGAATTCAAGCACAGTTAAACATTCATTCATTTGCTGAATTGCTTAATCCTACTAGGGCCGCAGGGAGGTTGGAGTCTCTCTCAGCCGACTCTAGGAGAAGACAGGGCTCACCCTAAACAGCTTACCTGTCCATCACCGGGCCAACACACACAACTATTCACACTCATACTTGCACATTAGGTTAACTGGCTGTTCCAAATTGCCCCTAGGTGTATGTCTTTGGACTGTGGAAGGAAACCGGAGTACCTGAGGAAAAAACCTGCACAAGCACAGGAGAATATGCATACTCCACACACCAATGCCCACACTGAGCCGGGACTCGAACTTAGGACTTTCGTGCTGTGAAGCGAATGTGGTTAGCACTATGCCACCCTGGAGGTTAACAGTTGAGGGAAAACATCTTTTTAAGGGAGCCCCATCCCTTGTTTTCTGGCTGTCCTGAGTTTGACACGCATTATGTATAGTCACTCAACATGGACTATCGTACACTACAGCCTGTCACATAATTTGTAAAAAAAGAAGAGGAACAATCAAATTATCAAATATAATGGAGTTAATCCTGTACAGGTGTAATGGATAGGCTGTTGATGCTTTAAACATTTCACACATGAATATTGCCAGAAAAACACAAAATAATTAAATTATTTAATTTCGAAGATGGTGGAAAAGCTGTTGCCAGATGGTGGTGCTATACTCAATCTGGGCATGGGGTTTCATCATATCTGAGCAAATCGGACATGAGTTCAATGAACTGTCGAGGAGGAGGAAAAAAACTTTTCTTTCTGTTGCCAGACGGTGGTATGATAAGAGTCACTCTGTGAATGTAGATTATAAATTATAGTCATAATGCAAAAGTAATTCAAAGATGATCTGATTAGAAATAAATAATTTTTACTCATTTTAATTTATTTGCCCTCAGGCATATAATAATTTTGCAAGTTGGTAAATTGGTTTTGCAATAATTATTGTCACAATTGTGTTTAATAATTTTAAAACAATCCATATCACTTACAGAAAGGATTCTCAAAAGTTTTGCACCCAGTGACAAATAACAGTTATGCACCGAAGGCAAGGTAGGTGGATGTCACTGAATACTCAACAAGACGAAACATCGAGAGGACTATTCAATTCATTGACATCCACCAAGCCGATTTTAATAGTTGATTTTGACGTATTTACAGATGACAGATGTAGGTCAGCTCTGTGTAGCTAATGGCAGAAACATAAGTAAACTGTGCTCAGAAGAGGTGTGTTTTCAAGCTCAGACATTTAGTTTATACTACATAGAAACACAAAAAACCCTGAAGATTTTTATGGGTAATTCTTCCATTTGAAAGCGTTATAATGATGATACTGTTTGCTCTAAGTGACTGAAAAACCTGTGAGAGTTATTTTGATTCAAGTATTATCTACATGGAATAATGTCTAATAACCCATAGAGAGTGGACCAATCAGATCGCTCTGTTCCCATGTAGTATATACTAAAATAAAATCTGACCATGACAAAATATTTATTTTATGAACATATAATTGACAGGACATAAGTTTATAGGATTAGTTGTTATTTAGTTAATTAGAAGAATAATAAATCCATTCAGCTGAAGGTTATGCTAACCCTGCTATCAACTACAAGAACTCAATAATAAATAATGGTGGGTCAGAATTTCCACCATTGTAACAAAACAACAATCACAGACTCTGGCTATGCTTCATGGACCCACTTTAAGAACCACTGACTTGCAGAATTTCAATATTGTGGAACTGGTGTTACTCATTTGTAGTACTGTTGGAAAAATGAATACCCAAGCTACACTAAGGAAGCTTGGAAGAAAGGAAGAAGCTTTTAATGCTTTTTCTCCCCTAAGGTTTTCATGTGTTTGTTTTGTTTGAGAGAAGATGACAAGGTCAAGTGACAAAGGAACGGATTTTATCTGTGCCTCCTGTGTCACGGACGTCCGAGTTCTCGTTTTTCTGCTTTTCTCCTGGACTATGTTTGGAACACCATACATCTAATATGACATTGGAGTAACAAGAGAGGAAGGAAACTGATGATGCTGCAGTCCAGCTGAAATATAAACCTTTATAACCGTGTGTTACTGATTCTGTTCTAAAGCTACAACAAAATAGACTAGACCAGAGAACAGACATTATTCCAGATAAAATATACATTTTAATATTATGCTAAGATAGGAAATGATGGAGTATTTTTTGTTCTTCTGCTCTGACTGTTTCCTCCTCTAGCTTCCTCATGCAGCATTAAGGTATTTGAAATGTCAGGCTTTTGGTTGAGATCTTGTCATCTTCGTGTTATCCAGTTCTCCAGGCTCTGTGTCTCCTGTGGTTTGAATAAATATTTTATAATCAGTGTCTGGGACAGCAGAGAATCAGCTTATGAATAAGCTTTTGTTTTAAGAGTGGAGATCCGATAGGTGCAGAGAGCAAATGGTGCCGCTTCTCCCTCGGGCTCTCGGCTTGGATCCGTATGTCAGGAAACGTGCTAAACGGTGACACCCTGGATGAGTCTCCAGCAGAGACTCGCTTAATTGTCGTGTACCTCAGTAACGAAGCGAGGGAACACAAAACCACTGCACCCTCAAGTCCATGTGAGAGCTACTGTTATGGAAAATCAATCAGCACCACCTGACCAATCCGAATCTAGAATTCAACATCACTGTGGTGTAAGGTGTAGTAATAGTTTAGTCTATAAAGTTATTAAAATATATCTCCGAAAACATGTATATTTTATATACACATGGGTAACTATACCTTGAAGGTGAGATGGACATTGCTGAATCCAAGACAGAACGTCAACTGGACTGTTTAGCAATATCCACCAAGCCTGACGTGAATAATTGTTTTAGTATATACTACACAGGAACATAAGATAAGCAAACTAAAACAATTTTAAGGTTTTAATTTTGCATTTTTAAAAAATCCCCTTATTTTTTTTCCAATTTAGTCATAGCCAATTTCTAGCTGTAAAATAATACTTTTCTACCATATGATCACCAACCAACCAACCAGAGAAAGCGAGGGCACGTATGTGATTTGCCCCAGGGCCTATGATGAGAACAAGCCAACCAAATGCATTTTTCAAATTCCTATGTGTATTCAGGTGCGGCATAAGACACTAAGAGGAAAGCGTATGCATGAGCTCAAAGACGCCCCTGATTGGTTAGCGATTGCTTTAAGTGACAGGGAAGTGAGCATATGCTATCCCTTCCTGAGAGCTTGGCCAATCAGCTCTCCCGGGCTCCCAGCCATGAATCAACTTGAGCTCGAACTTATGAACTGTTGAATTACTCAGGAGCATTTTTACATTTTAAAAGCATGACAGTGGCATAGTGGCAAAGCACTTATCACACCCCGCACAGCACCGCGTTCTCTCAGATCCTCTAGCACTGCTACACTGGTCCCTCCTTCTACATAGGGTCAAGGGGGAAATGCATCTAAACTATTCTCTGTTTTGGCTCCAAGGTGGTGGAATGAACTTCCTCTGGATGTTNNNCTGATAATGACTTTAAAGCACTTCTGTAAGTCGCTCTGGATAAGAGTGTCTGCTAAATGCTGTAAATGTAAATGTAATGTAAATGGTTAGAATGTCTGCACCACAGCAAGAAGGTCCTGGGTTCGAGCCCCATGCCTGTCGAGGGTGTTTCTGTGTGGAGTTTGCATGTTCGCCTCATGCATGCTTGGGTTACTCCAGTTTCCACCTGCAGTTCAAAGACATGTACATTAGGCTAACTGGCCATTCCAAATTGCCCCTATGTGTGAGTGTAAATGGTTTTGTATGTGTTGGCCCTGCAATGGACTGGCAAGCTGTTTAGGGTGTACCCTGCCTTCGCTCGGAGTCAGCTGAGATAGGCTTCAGTATCCTCATGACCCTAGTAGTATAAGGCTGTTTGGAAAATGAATGAATGGCTAAAAGCATTATGGAGCCCTTCATTACATTACAACTTGTTAACTTTTATGCTTTTTTTATTTTGAAAATCACGAAAGCCATATCGTGTAGTTTTCTTTGTATTTTTTGGGATGGCATTTTTTTTATTTATTTCTGGGACTTTAGAATCAGAAAACTGTAAAAATTATCCACCCCCACAACTCAAGTTTGTGAGGTGTACAATAAACAATTAGTGAGGCAAAGTATCATATGGAGAATTATTCAGTCCAAAGGGTTCTATCTGCTGAAGCCGAAGGCCAAAGTGGATAACACCCTCCGAGAGCAAATAATTCTCCATATCATACAAAGCCGAATTCTATAATTGTTTTATTATACATTAAATATCTTTTCTAAATATTTATACAAAATATATAAGTAGACAGTGTAGACTATGATAATCCCTGCCACTAGGTAGAGCTAGGTACTTGAAACATGGAGACTACAATACTGAGAGATCAGAGAGGAAGGAAAGCTGATGCCAACGGCTGATTCAATAGTAACGTTCGCTGTCTGTACTCACAGTTAGAGAATAAAGTAAATTACACTATTTGAATGTAGCCTTTCCTTCACAATAAAACAGTCATGTTACTACTTTGCTAGCTTAGCTAGTTAGCATAAGCTCTATGACCTTAGCATGCAATACAGCTAGCACTATTTCCAATTCATCCTAGACAAGAAAAGCAACAAAATATGAAATTAAAGTATTTACCAAAAACATTTTTTATTTTTATTTTCAAGAATTAGATCTTTTTTCCACCAAACGTGATTTATCGGCTTTTTGCGTTGTTCGGGAAGTCTTGAAAGAAGGTAGCCATTTTCTCACTGCTACGATGGGGAAAGAAGGATCAGAGATATCATAAGATACACACGGTGCGCCCAGTGGCTTTGAAGCACTGTGGCCCTGATCATTTAATTTTTTTAACATTTATGCTGCTGTAGTTTTCTATCTCTATGCTTACAACAGAATTAATATATAGGTCAGGACTCTCTGGTACCAGTTCATGTGTGAAAATGATTCCTTATGCTCCCTGAACCATTCTTTAACTATTTGAGTCTCAGATTTAATGTCTGTGCCATCAGGGAAGAAAAAGTCCATTGATGGGATAACCTGCTGATTTTGTTTTATTGCCACATAATGTTGCTGAGCCTCGAACTGACCAATTGAAGCAACAATGCACTCTATCATTATGCACTCTAATCAGGGCATAAGGCTTTCTAACAAAATAAAAGAGTGCGGGACTTTTTGGCCCGGGAAGAGTAGCTAGTACATAGTCTTGTGTGAAGGCAGAACGCCAGTAGTTACTAGACATAAACATTGGCAATATTTCTCTCAGTTATGTTTGCTAATTAGTTTGAAACACTGCTAAACAATCTTCCACAGACCAACATTATTATTTTTTATATTAATTCTTGTAGTACACGAATAACAGAACAAAAGTATGTTGTTCACACAAAATCTTCCAAACATTACAGTTTAAACTTCTTATAAGCTGTTAAATACATTACAGAATCCCCTTAATGAAGAATGAATAAAACAAACAAATATTCCTTTGAAGTAAAAAAGTAACATTATTTATAATAATAACATTATATAACATAATAACATTATAACAGCTAATTATTTAGTGTTGAGCAACGCTCAGGACTGTTCGACTTTGTTTCAGCTGGCAGCATGGCTTTGCATCGAGCTCCAAAACTCCTTGACACTCCTTGGAAACGAGTGAATCCTGAATTGTTCAGGCATGTATTATGTTAATGTGTCTGGTCATGCAAGTTCTTTATTAACCCAGCACTGCGTCATTATTCGGGCCACACTCATGTATTGATTGCAGTTACGTGTGTGTGTGTGTGTGGGTGTGTGTGTGTGTGTGTGTGTGTGTGTCTAAATGCAATTTAAAACTTTCACAACAAATCCATCATCAGTCTCTACGAGCTTATAAAACAGACTATATTCACATTAATATCATCCATATCAATGTCTTAGAAATACACTAATATGGATAAACACTATATACACTCATTTGAAAAATATGGAACTAGAAGCTGTGCATAAAATCTGAATTTTTGACCACTTTTCCTTTCCATCCACCTTCAGTGAGACGTCATTACAGACAGACACAGAGTCCAGCCGCTGAGTGCACTGCTAAGTGGTCTGCTCATTACATGGGACATCCCAGAAAGAAAGATAGAAAGAAGGAATAAAGTGATAAAGTTAGAGGAGAACACTGCAATGTGTACATGAGAATTCAAGCTTCCAGGAATGCCTCATAACTCCAGGGTTTACCTGATTTAATTCAGAGCCCAGGGTTCCGCCTGTATAGAGTTTTGCATGTTCTCCTAGTGTCTGTCTGGGTTTCCTCCGGGTTCTCTATTTCCTTCCATCTTTCTAAGTAAACTGCTATTAGACTGTAATGAGTGTGTGAACATGTTCGAGCATTGAACCCTGAGATAGATTAGCATCCCATCTGCCTCCACCATGCCCCTGACCAGGATGAAGCTGAATTCATAGAAGATGAATGAATGGAAATCTGAGCGCAAGCCTCAGGCTTTGTGGGTATCCGTGTTATCGTATGTTCCGTGCATGCGAACAGAGATTGGGCAGTGGTGGCTTAGTGGTTAAGGTTCTGGGTTACTGCTCGAAAAGTCAGGGGTTCAAGCCCCACTGAACTGTCTCTGTTTGGCTCATCAGTTGTATAAATGTAAGTCACTCAGGAATGAATGTACAGAGAAAAAATGATTGTGAATTTTGCTCTCTGTTGGAGGTATGTTACCAGTATCCGCCAGGGTGTGATTGCTGCTTTTGTTCTGCTTTGAGTGTATGAAGTTTACATAACCTGCATCTGTAATGGGTAAAATACTTTCTATGTTCCTGTGTAATATATACTAAAACATCAGAGCAGTCATGTGTTGGACTGACATAGCCTCTAAACAACCTGGAGATTTTTGATTCTGGTATTTCTAAACACTATGCTATTGTTTTTGAAATCAGACTTGGATACACACCCATCAACTCCACTAAACCTCAATACTTCACTCGATCTAAACTAAAATAAGAAATAAAAATAAAACTCATGTTTCTCAGACACTCCATGGTAATAGAAGCCCTTTGTCTCTGCTCTGATATTCATGATGTGCTTAAACTTCTGGAGTCCAGCTGTAAGGGTACACTGAATCTGGACACTCTCACAAAGTAAAGGAGAGCTAAGGTAAAGGCCAGTGTTCAGCCCTGGTTCAATGACAGCACTTGCACTCTCAGACAGGAATGCAGCCAGTAATGCAAGCGGAGGTGGAAAAAGAACAAACGTACAGGTTTCTTATGAAATTCTTAGATCTCGCTTATATTACGACCAAGATACTGTGAGAGGAGCAAAATCAGATGATCTATCTGCTAATTATTCATTCATTTACTCATTTTCCAATCCACTTAATCCTATTAGAATCACAGGGAGGCTGGAGCCTATCTAATCTGACTCTGGGATAAAATGGAGTACACCCTGAACAGCTCGCCAGACCCTCACACACAACCACAACCACAACCACACACACACACACCACCATTCACTCTCACACCTAGGGACGATTTGGAACAGCTAATTAGCCTAATGTGCATGTCTTTAGACTGTTGGAGGAAACCTACGCAAAGACAGGGACAATGCAAATTTCACACAGAAATACCCTCACCGAGCCCTGGACTCTCAGCATATTGCTAATGCTGCCTCAAGACCTAGAGTGCTTTTAACACCATGAATAGTTTTTTTTAATTTATACTTTTTTGATTTTTTTCCCCACTTTCTCCCCTAATTTTTTCGTATCCAATTCCCAGCCTTCAAGTATTGCTTTCCCTATCACACGACAACCACCAACCAGGGATGGGTGTAAGCATGCACATGCCTCCTCCGTGACATGCAATGCTACCACCCTCCTCTTTCCAAACTGCTGCGCATGCGTACAAGCCGGATTCGAACTTGCAGGTTGATGCACCTTGTCAGTGCGCCACTCGGGGGCACCATAAATGCTTTCTTAAACCCAGTGGCGTGAGGGTTCTCTCAAACTACATCCTCATATTTCCTCTTTCTGTCAAAAATTATGTGCAGTTTCTTTCATATAAAGGGAAACGCAAACTTTGTGATGTGTTTCAGTCTGGTTTTAAAAAACTTTATAGTACTGAATCTGCTTTATTTAAGGTGACCAAAGATATTTTATTAACTTTGAAATCGGTTTATTGTGTAATTTTATTTTTACTAGATATGCTGCATTTAATATGACTGAGCATGGGATTCTGTTGAATATAAAGATGGGATTCAAGACTTTGCTTTAAAATACTTAGAGTCCTACATTAAAAGTAGATCCAGATCTGTTAACATAAAGGGTGCTTTCCCTCAGCCAGCACCTCTCACACAAGGTGTTCTACAAGGCTCAGTGTTGGCCTCTCTTTTATTTGTCCTTTGTCTGCTTGTCCTTGCGTACATCTTTTATTACTATGGTGTCACTTACCACTGCTGTACTGATGATCTCAAAAGGCTGAAGTTCTCTTTGATGATATTAAACACTGGATGACTCTAATTGCTACGCTCTTTATCAGCATTAAGTCACAATGATATCAGGAATATACCTGGGAATTATTTTTGATTCATCTTTAGGTGGTTAAGTCCATTTCCGTTCAACTAAGACAAATCTTAAATTTAAATCTTTTCTTTTTATAAAAAGGATTTGGAAAAAATAGCAATCTTGTTTAGACTTGTTAAATCCTTGTACTTGAGTTAGTCCAATCAGCTTTGTTGCACCTTCAGACGCTGCAGCTTGATTCTTAACTGGCACATTTACAAATGATCACTTTTCACTGGTACTAGTTTCTCTACACTGGTTACTGGTGAGGTTTTGCATCGATTTAAAAATTATGTTGCTTGTTTCTCAATTCATCTATATTCTTGCTTCAAATTACATCCATGTCTTCCTCCATCCTTACTCGGCACCAGGCTGAGGTCAACCGATCAACAACAACAAGACCTTGACTGAAGTCCTGGGGCAACAGAGCATTGGAAAGACCCACTTTTTCTCCTCCACTTTTTAATGTATGTAATTGTGTGAGGAGTGTTGTTTAATTCTTAATTATTTTTGTTGCATTATGTTTATTCTAGCTCTGTCTATGTTTATTCTATGCTTTATGTTTTCATTCTATTCAGCATTATGTGTATTCTTTGCCTTTTTGTACAGCACTTTGGCGCAACATCTGTTGTTTTTAAATGTGCTTTAACAATAAATGTGACTTGACTTCACAAAACTAATAATTGCCTCAGGCTCGGTGGATGTCGCTGAATTGAATAGTCCCTATTCCATGACATCCACCTCGCCTTCGGTGCATACGTGTTAATTATACAGCGATAGTGAACCAATCACATTGCATCATTCCTGTGTAGTATATATATTAATGATTGATGGATAGATACATAGATAGCTAGTTGGATGGAAGTAGTACAGTATCAGGTTTGAATAGAAAGAGGGAGAGGGAGTGCACAGGAGACAGACAGGACAGAATGAATTTATATAAAGAGAGAGAGAGAGAGAGAGAAGAGGCAGAGAGCACACGGTCATATGCGCTGAGACTGAGCTCTTCGGTGTTGAAGCAGGAGTCCCTCTGAAAGCTCCACATAGATGGGCACCTGATGTGGAGGTTTACTTCCTGTTTTGAAACAGAGTATTAAATACTATTTTAACTTAATTCTGGTTTGTGCGTGTTTGAGTTGAGGAAACAGACAGCAATGGCGTTCATGGTGAAACATATGATAGGCGGACAGCTGAAGGATCTCACTGGGGGTCTCGGGGAAGAGAAAGCCGAAGGAGAGAAGTCCCAGGTCACGGCTAAGGGGATGACACAGGAGGAGTTTGAGGAGTATCAGCAGCAGCTGGCAGAGGAGAAGTAAGTGTTACATTTTATGCTTATTTCTTATTTTTGAAGAAAACACTCAGTGTTTCTAGACTACACCTATGCAGAGAGGAGCATCTTCTGCTTAAAAGTGCCAGGTAAAAAAAACAACACTTATAATCATAAAAAAACAAGGTGGTTTAAATGAAGTGTCTTAATCTTTTAAAATTACATCTAAAAAGTTTTAAATGACATTCACTTGACCTTTAAAGCTAGTTTTGTACATGTATTTGAGCCCAGGATTTTGTTTCTACCATCCTGCAATATAAAAATAGCCTCATCACCTCTATCTCCTGTAATATTAGAAGGTATAAGGTTTTAAATTACACACCAGTGTACCTTCAGTCAATAATGTACAGTGACCTCAGGAACATACATATTTATCTTGCTCAGAATCTAAACCAGTTTGCTGTTTGACATTCTGTACACCATGTATTCATTCATTCTTTGTGTGATGCACAGCTTAGAAGCAAAAATGCTCATCTTGCTTAATCTTTCTGTCATGTGCATTTTCTGGATGGAATCATATATTACATTACGTATTACATGCAGATCTGATACATTTGTACACATAACATTCCGATCATATTCATTTCATTCATTTATCTTCAGTAACTGTATCAGACTGATCAAGGTCACGGTGAGTCCGGAGGAATGCTGGCCTCAGGGTGGGAATACACCTTGGATGGGACGCCAAGCCACTGCAAATACACACCTGCATGCATTGGAAGGAAGGAGAGATGAGAGGAAGAAAGAAGAGAGAATGAGAAAGTAGGAAAGAAGTATGGAAAGAAAGGAGAAAAGAAAGAATTAAGGTTGGAAAAAAGGAAAGAAAGAAGGAATAAAGAAAAACAGGAATGAGAAAAGGAAGGATGGAAAGTAGGAAGGAAGTAAAAAAAAAGGAAAGAAAGAAATATTAATGAAAGAAAGCAGAAAGAAGTAATGGGAAAATTAGGAGTTTCACTGCAAAATGAGATTATGAGAATATCCCGTTCACCAGATTTGAGAAATGATTTCCCCTCGCTTATACAAAATATATACTAGGCTGTGATAAAATAAAAAAGCACAGATATATCAGCTTTTGTTTGTAAAAATATTAATTTATTATGAATAGAAATATTAATAAATGTATTATTTATTATGGGTTCGGTACGGTGACATAGTGGTTTCACCTCACAGCAAGAAGGTTGTGGGCTTAAGCTCTGTGTCCAGTGAGGGCGTTTCAATGTGGAGTTTGTATGTTCTTCCCGTACTTGTGTGTGTTTCCTCCAGGTACGCTGGTTTCCACTGACAGTCCAAAGGATATTCTCTATTGCCCCTAGGTATGAGTGTGAATAGTTTTTTGTGTGAATAGTGTGTGTGTGTGTGTGTGTGTGTGTGTGTGTGTGTGTGTGTGTGTGTGTGTGTGTGTGTGTGTGTG
>JBCNYH010000024.1:35123065-35138001 GCA_039654325.1 Tandanus tandanus
GTTGGGGGTTAGGTGTCTTGCTCAAGGGCACTTCAGCCATGAATGTGGAGGAAGGGAAGGTGCAGCTCACTCCCCCATCACCACACAATTTTCCTGCTGGTTCGGGAATTGAACCAGCGACCTTTCGGTCCCAAAGCCATTTCTCTAACCATTAGGCTACGGCTGCCCCCTAAACTCGGACTTAGACTCAGAATGAAATGTTTTAAATATTTGTTTTATTGTAATTTTATGAATAACAATTATTTGCAGAAGAATCAGATGATTTAGTGTTATTATTCATTTAAGAGATTTTCTTGTTTCTAATTGGTGAAAAGCAATAGGATGATTTTAGATATTTTATTGTTGCCATGGGATAATTGAATAATTGAATTACTGCATCATTGCAGTGGAATAAGTTCAATGATTATTGCTCAACTGGCACATGCAACACAGTAACATGACAGTCTACTTTGAAAATATTTTTTTAATGAATGATAAAACAATTATAGAATTATTTATTCTCAGAAGGTATTATCTTCTTTGGCCTTTGGCCTCTGCAGATAACAACCCTTCAACCCAATAATTTTCTATATGATACTTTGCCTCATTCAATATTTGCTTAATATCCACCGAGTCTGAGGTGAATAATTGTTATTGAATTACTATATACCACACAGTAACATAAGAAATGCAAACTAAAACAAGAATTTTATGCAGAATTTTTTTTTTTTTTTTTTTACATTTTCAAGTCTCACAATGGTCACATGTGCTCCATTACTACATACGATATACTACATGGGAATGGTGTGCGTGTTGTATGCACTAAACCCTAAATGAATAGGCTAAACAGTCACTGTTAGCTATGCAACCCTTAGCTTGACTTGGTGTGCAGAGCACACCTGACCTAAAAATCTCATTTTAGTGAACATCGACCTCATCTTCAGGGCATTATTATTGATTATCCCTAGATAGAGGACCAACTGGATTGCACAATCCTGTGTAGTATACTGTATACTAATAAGAAACAGATGTATATTCAAGATATTTTCACCACCAAGTTTTTGGAGTGAGTAAAAAGTAAAATTTAATCCACTTTGCGGTGAGTTTGTGACACACATCGTAAACACCAATGACCACAAGTGAGCTCATGCTTCTCATGGGGTGTTTAGAATCTTTGATTTTTAAAGCAAAAGATCTTCTAAATTGTGCTCTTTTTGTAGTTCTTTATTTGCATATATTTTTTATACATGATTGTGCTAAGCTACTAGATACTAATAATAGTAGTAATAATAATAAGAATAATAATTGATGACAATGAAGATGCTTTATATACTTCATAAATAAAGAAACTAACTAGTTTCATGGAAAAACTCAATAAAATTCAGGTCCATTGACTCCCAGTGTTTGTGTCAGTGGAAAACTGATGTGAACACTCAAGGGATGGTGCAAGTGCATGAATCACAAAATCAATCAATACTCTGTTATTTTGTTCCTACCTCAACTTACAACAAGGGTTTTTCTCTTTTACACTTGGAACAGATTTGTGATTGTGTCAGTGTGAATTCATAGGTATGATGGGACAGAAGGCATTGATTTATTTTCTATAACAGCAGCTCTGACAATAGTTTCAGATACAATTTAGATCTCTGGGTTTTATTGATACACTCATTCTGATACGCTACTGCTTCCATAGTAGCAACTTACACCGGGACATGTATAGCAGGATATAATACTTAGCCATAGGACTGAGCCATGAGAGTCGTTACCATTTAATCTTTGTTAAACGCTTTATGTTCAGGGTCAAGGTCATGGTGGACCTACAACCTATCCTGTAAGCGCTGAGTGCAAGATAGGTGAATTCAATTGGGATGAGATGCCGGTCCATAAGTACATGCACACAAAATGAAAAAAATGAATGATTCAGAAAAAGAAAATTACCATGTGCTCTGAAAATAATTTCTGTCCAAACCAAGAAAGTATGTGGTGTATTAAATATATATTATTCACAGAGATCACATAATATAATTATAAAATATCATATAAGATCACAGCTCCTCTACCAAATAAACACAGAGACCAGCCATGATGTGCATCCATGATTTGTGGGATCCTGAAGGAGCACTTAAGAGAGGTGTGTATTTGTTTGACTGTTGAGTTCAAGTTTTTTTCGGAAGCAATGACTGCACCTTCCAATGGTTAAGATTCTTACCAAAAAATTGAAATATGTGTTCAAATAGATTTTAAAGGGGAGATTTTATGCATTTACCATTTTTTTGACCCATAAATATTACAGTGTTGAATAGTCATGTTATGGCGTGCTGGGCCTTCTGATTAGATGGCTGTTTACTTTCTACTACTTTCTCCCATATGCACAGCGGTTTCTTTGGTTCACCACCTATTTCCTTCAGAAAGGCGACCAATCAGAGTAGAGTAGGCACAGAGAGAGAGGAAAGACCATAAGTGTGATGAGGAATCCCAACAGGTCATTATGGTCATTATATGTGGAATTATTTGGATTAGAAACTGTAGTTTGGTGCTTCATTTGTGTCAAAAATAAACAATAAAGGTCTGAAAATAGGTATAACCTTTTAACTGACCTTTAATATAAATTTTGATACCAAAATTTGGCAACTGTGGATGTGTGTTCACTCAGATTGTAAACAGATTAAAACAAGATGAGTTTTTTCTTCATTCATTCATTGATTTTCTGAACCACTTAATCCTGATTAGGGTCGCGGGGAGGCTGGAGCCCATCTCAGCCAACTCTGCGCAAGGGCAGGGTTCACTCTGGACAGCTCGCCAGGCCATCGCAACTAATAATAATAATCTATATATAATAATATATATAATCAAATATATAAGCAAGAGAATAAACTTCCTTTATCAGTTTTAAAATGTTGTGCTTTGTCAATAGTGGAAATGTCTTCCATTACCATTCCTAGGTTTGGTTGGAATAATAAGTACTCCATATCACAGTCAGTGGGAGGGTGTGGGACGAATCCAAAAGTAATTTATTGTAAATCAAAGAAACAGCTTCACAAGTGCTTGTGAACTTCAAACAGTTTATTAGAGTGTGACAGTCGATCTTTGAGTCCCACAGTTCCCTATAAACATGCAATGCACGTCTTAAATATAGCATAGAAAGTCCTGGGAGAACATTTAAAAAAACTGCAGTGCTTGTACCTCTACCATTGATGCTATTATAGAGGTTGTATACACTACAGTTTGTTCTAATGAGTCCTTAAACACAAATAGTTTATCTCACTGGAGGAACTAGAGATTTTGAAAAGAAACATGTCACCAAAGCTCATAAACTTACAGAGGTCTTGTCACATATTAAATGAGCTTGTTACCATTGCGATGAATTTGTGTTCTTTTGTTTGATACATCTAGAAAAATCCTCACAAGCCTCCTAGAGTCTTTATTCCTGCAGAATTTGCTACAACTTTAAATCCCTATTTGCAGGTCCATCTTTGTGAAGTTTTGTTTGTTTTCTTATGCTGGATAAATTTCCCTAACAAACCTTTTGTTAAAAGTAAGAGGAAACCAGGGATTTTATATTCTCTATTGCTGCAGAAAACCACATCTCTGTACGTCCTGACTGGAGTAAATGGACTGAGGGTTTAATCTGTATTCTTGGATAAATCAGATCTAATGGGAATTACATACATAGGCATCCTTACCGGATTCTGCCAAGGACATTCGAACGCACTTTGTCTTAGTAATTTTATATCCACTTGTGCATCTGCAGTTGTTAAATATTTTAAGCCACTGAGAGATAGAGGATGATATCTTTGATAAGTGGCGAAAAAAGGAATGATGACGTCTAGAGTTGGAAAGTGGGATTTGAGGCAAGTTGATACTATTGCATTGCTTGAACTAATAGCTTTAGGGAAAGGAAAAAACTAGAGGCGACAGTGGGCACCCCTCTATTGTGCATCTACTGAGCTCAAATGCATCGGATCTACAAATTCTTGTCACCACAGAAGCAGAGATTAGTATATATAGTTTAAACTAAGTTGGGGAAAAATAACCAAAACTCAAACTGGCCATGTTTTTATTTACAAATGGCATGTAAAAACTTTTTCTGCATATATCAAGAAATGTACATGATTTAGAGGTAATATTATTTACCAGGTAATATTCATTCATTCATTCATTCAATTGCCGAACCACTTTATCCTACTAGGGTCACAGTTTAGGTTTATCTCAGCCGAATCTGGGTGTAGGTGGTTTACACGCTGAACAGATCACCACACATACGCACAACCATCACACACTCACACTCACACCTAGGGGCAATTTGGAACAGCCAGTTAGCCAAATGTGCATGTATTTGGACTGTGAGAGGAAACCAGAGTACCTGGAGGAAACCCATATACACACAGGGAGCACACGCAAACTCATCACAGGAACACTCTCGCTTTTTTAAGTTCAAAGATTAAAACCTCAGTATTCACTGAGGGGTTCAGACCTGTAGTAGTTCCCTAAACCATAGCTGCTTCTGTATATTTGGTGGCATTCATCAATATGCTGTTTGGCTCCTTTGTATTCTCATCGGCTGCTCTGGTGGCGCTGAGGCCCTAAATGACTATTTATACTGCTTACAGCTAGAAATGGCCTGCTCATAACTACATAAGTTTCTCTTAGCTACTGAATTAGAATAACGAGCTTAGATGAATAACTGAATAATTTGTTGGCACTTAAGGGAGTTTAAATATACGTTTCACTTTTTCAGAATTGGTGTGAAGCAAGCACACCACCCAAATACAGCATTATAATTTCATCTTGGAGCCAGAAATCTGCTGTGGTGCTCCATATTAATGTGTCAGTTTCATTTGGTGGAAGTCACACAAATGATTTTTGTATGCAGATGTTAAGCTTCGATGCATTATAATTTTGCTAAGTGCTACTGTAACTGCATTACATGTAGTTCTGCTATTTTACTTTGTGATTTAAGATTATTTGGTTTTTGAAGTCTTGTAATATCTCTATGTTTATGACTGAGTTGATACGATCTCAAATGAACTTTCTTTATTCGCAATTTTACTGAATGTGCAGCTTCTTTTATGTGTTTGTTGATGAAAGGAGGCTGAAATGGAGAGCAGCATGTAGCATCGGTGCCGAAAAACTCCAGGGTTCCAAGTTTGTTCTGAGCTTGAAGTCTCCCATGATTGTATGGGTTCCTTTCAAGTTCTCCTTTTCCTGCATCTGTACTAAAACATGCCATAGGTGGGTGATTGGTGCCCTGTAATGGACTGGCACCCCTTCCAGAGTATATTCCTGACGTATGCTCAGTGTTTCCTGGATGGAGTCCCTCAGTGAAGGGATAAAGTGAATCCTGAAAGTGAATGATAGAGGAGGCTTAAATGTTCAAAGTGCAAATATTGTGCTGGAAACATCAAACATTTGCCTTTCTAACTTTCTTTCAATCATTAATTATTTTTCTATCCTGAATACCTCCAATATATGCCAAGGCCTGCACTATCCCTAGTCCAAGTGTCATCCTTGTTTCTTCCCCACGTAGCAATGCTCTACCGGGGGCCAGACTGCATGTCCCTCTGCCTCGTTGACTCTTTGTCATGCAGTCCCTCCAGTGTGTCACATGATCAACCTACTAATTGAACTACACACCTTGGTCATCCCACCTGCAGAGCTTTACACCCTGCTTTTAGTTTCTTCTTCGCATTGATTTCTCCATCCATCAACCCATGTTCATCCATCCATCCATCCATGCATCATACATCTATCATACATACATCCTTACCTTCCTTTTTCATTTATTCATTCATTTTCTGAACCGCTTAATCCTAATTGGGGTCGCGTGGAGGCTGGTGCCCATCTCAGCCGACTCTTGGCGAGGGCAGAGTACACCCTGGACAGCTCGCCAGGCCATCGCAGGGCAGAAACATGCTGACAGCAACCCAATGGCCCACTCTTTACAAATGACAGCAATGGTTCTTTTAAATGCTTCTCACCACAGACGCTGAGAGACATGGCTGGCCTTTGATAACCCACTTAGCTGCACTGGGGAGGGTGTGGAGCAGCAGTGACAACTCGGTGATAGTGGGGCTGGAACCCCCGACCTTCGGATCAGTAATCCATCACCTTAACTACCGAGCCACCACTGCCCACCTTCCTTTTAATTCATTCTTTCTTCACACCTTCTTTCATTCCTCCCTGTAGAATTAACAGAGTTTTTCATATGTATTCATCCCTGTTGAACTCTTCTACATTGTGTACTGTTAGCACTTGGAACTAATATCGAATTCATTAATAGACTTGCTACAAATTTCAAAAAACAATTATGTAATAGTGGAAATTTGGGGATGCAAATATATCAACCATAAAATAACAGTGCTGCTGCGATGGCCTGGCGAGCTGTCCAGGGTGTACCCTGCCCTCGCCCAGAGTCGGCTGAGATGGGCGCCATCCTCCCGGCGACCCTAATTAGGATTAAGCGGCTCAGAAAATGAAGATGAAGATGATAACAGTGCTGTGATCTCGTGGTTTTGCCACGACCCACAAATTTCCAATGTTGGGAGTGAATATGAACATCAGAAATGACCGCCGGGCCTTATACTATGACAGAATCAAAGAACAGCAGTGTGGCAGCAGGGGTGCCCTGTGGGAGCCTAAAGAAAGTCTAGCATTTTAAAAATGTATTTATTTTATTTTCAGCTCTTACAGTTGCTTGGTAGCCATGGTGTGAATGATCCTCCTTGGTGAAGTGCAGGGACATGAGGGATACTCAGGGTCAGATTTGCAGTGTTGCATTATGGTCCAATCTGACACTGGTGGCCAATGTGGAAGACTAAAGTACTGTATGGTCTGAGCCGGGTGTACATATTCACTCTGGTTGCTGTGAAATAACTAAATAAGCTCTAACATGACAAAATGTAGGCCTGGAGTCTGCACAGTAAAACTGGATCTGGGATCTGTTTGCTGGATGTGTTGAGGATGTATGGAGGTTTTGCAGATTGTTTAACAGTGGGATTATTTCAGACAGGGATATCTGTGTGTGTGTGTGTGTGTGTGTGTGTGTGTGTGTGTGTGTTAATATTAATACGGAGTTAAAGCGTGGTGCTTCTCTCAGTTGGAATTGAAACCGAGGCGCAGAAGCGTTACCAGGAGGCGCAAACTTGGCGGAGGTTGTGTGTTGTGTCGCTGCTTTGGGGGCTCGAGCTGGAGCTGTTGCTTGGCAGTGCGCGCGCAGAGTCTCGAGGGAGCGCAGGAATAGAAGCGGGCATGCGCCAACGCGCGCGCTACACTTTCAGCGGTACACGAGCGCAGCGTCACGCGGACACGGAGCTCTCCTCCTTACCTCGCGCACACCTGGAACACACACACACACACACACACACACACGCACATTTCATGTCGGTACCGGGTTTAGTTTTTCCTTCAGTTCTGAAGAAGACGAGGAGTGCAGTGGACGGACTTTCTGAGCACAATGAAGGCAGTTAAGGTCAGTGTCGGCGTTTGCTTTTTATTGTGTGTAACAAACCCACACTATCATCAAAGACAACACGCAAACTTAGAAAGAAATATTATATTGTTAGACTGTCGGCGTGTGTGTGTGTGTGTGTGTGTGTGTGTGTGTGTGTGTGTGTGTGTGTTCTATTTTCTTTGAAGTATCAGTCACTACTAGTGTTGAAAGCAGTGATGGAAGGACTCGACTTTTCCCTTCTGTCCCAGGTTCAGATCATCCCCATCACTCATGCATGCTCTCATTCCCAGACAGACAGAGCAAATTACATAACATCATCTCACAGACAGACAAAAGAGTTCCTCAGCCATTCCTCCTGCTGTCAGAGATTTCAGAGATCTTCTCTCGGATAGCTTTGAATTATTTCTCACCAGGCTATAAATAGTACAAGGCTGCTCGTCCTCCCACCCAGCCAACAGGAAATAGATGCAGACTAATAGAACAGGGCTTAGTGGAGCAGGGCTCTTTCCCTAAACAAACAAACAAACAAATCAAATAAATAAATAAATTAATAAGCAGCAACTTCATTAGCCACTGATCTCATTGACAGTACCTTTGAGCTTTGGCTCTGTGTGTCATTTGATGATATTAAGAAAAGCTTGTGGATTTTCTTGTGCATTCAAAGTAACCTAAGAGATAAACTGTGTTCCCCAGATGTGGAGGTACAATTTCAACATCAAGTGTCTGCGAGCAACACTAACAGGTGCATGTCAAGGAGATTTTAATTAATTAATTAATTTATTTATTTTACCAGGGTCAAAAAGTTCCTTTAAATTGACAGGATAAAAGCTGTCTGTCAACAGCTGCTTCAAAGTAATTAATAGTAACAATCCATTAAAAAAAACAAACAAAAAAAAAACCAGTTTCGGCACTAAATGCATGCTTGATGAAAAGTGTAATCGACTTTGTTATTTGAAGTTACTGACAGCATGGCATTTAGAAAAGCTGCAGCAGCCTTCAGAGACTGCTGTCTGGCCAATCAGACGATGGAAATGCTATCTGTCTGTCTCTTTTAATGGGAGAAAGGGCACCTTTTAATTATTCATCTGGGATGTCAAACTATTCCTCAAAGGCTGTTATTCAGAGTACAGCCAGTGAATTATGAATGACAGAGAAACAGTCCCCCCCCCCAATATAGAGGTTTAGTTACTATGGCTGGTTAGTGCTCCTTTATCTGGTATGTAAAAGCTCTTCCACAGGCTAAAAGTGATTTTGACTTCTGCTACTGGAGCAGCATCTATTATAGCTTCCATTATTTCAGAGGAAACAACACTTGTGGGAGTTCTCATACTGTTTTAGCACTATGCTAATGGCTGATCACGGTGTGCAGAGCTTGGGCTCTTTCAAGCAACCGCTTAAAGACAGGAAGCGCTGATGTAGGACACCTTCAAGAATTCATATGAGACATCTTTCATGGAGATGGCTACTTGCAAAAGCATTCAACTCAGACGCCCAGTGAGCGGTGGAGCTTGAGCTCCTCTCACATTGGCTTTCCAAGTGAAGTCTTTCCACATGTAAACGGCCACACCTTTAATATTTTGTAAACAGTAAGAACCTTAATTCTGTTGTGATTAGTAGTCACATCCCGTAGACACCATCATACCAAAACAGAAAACGAGTACAGTTACAGAGTCATAGATAAAACACACAAATAATGGCGTTTACATCCACTGCTCTCTTTTAGCACTGAAATACAGTTAGCACTTACATCCAGCTATCATCAGATCATTTTGGCAGACACTAATCTCAAAGTATTTAACAAGTCTAATCTATTTAGCTACCTAATTTATATTGCGAATGGTAGCTGCTGTTCTGTGGATGGGATGTCCCAGGGTGGTAGTGCCTCCTGTCTGTGACATCATCACAGAGTGTGTAGGTCCACACCAATGAGCCTTGGGTACCCATGACACTCTTGCCTGTTCACTGGTTGTCCGTCCTTGGTAGAAATTTATCACTGCATACCAGGAACACCCCACAAGGCCTGCTGATTAGGAGTTGAACAGACCCAGCCATTTAGTCATCATCACAATTTGTCAGAGTCACTCAGATGTTTATGCTTGCTCATTTTTCCTGCTTCCAACATGTTAACTTTGGGAACTGACTGTTCACTTTCTGCCTAATACATCCCACTGCTTGGCAGATGCCACTGTAACGAGATAATCTGTATTTGTACAGTACATATCTGATTGGTTTGCTATCTGACGGTTTATTACGGAGCCCCATATGCATGGAAGATGACTTGAACGGTCATGTCCGTGCCACCACAGGAAACCCAATAGGGCTGCCATGGCACCAATAAAAAAAACAAATTTATTATTAATAACAAAACTGAAACCTCCCAAAAATAGAGGCTCATACACCACAGCTTAGACTTGCTCCGACTAAAAAAAAACAATCTAACTCAAGTAGACAGACTAACTTTTGAAGAGCAAAAGAACACCCAGCCTTAATGGGAGCATGGAACATGAACTTGTTAAACGGATAATTAAACCAATACAACTGAAACAAATGAACACAGAAATCAGGAAGTGAAAGGCGCTGAAAAGAAAACTCAGTGTTAACTTTTCCTACTTAAGCTTCACACCGTAGTCGGGAAATGAAGAGGTGATTATTTATTTATTTCCTCTGGGACTGAAGTTGATTCAACCCTTAAATGAGGCACACTATCAATAAGAGTTATCTATCGGGAGCTCCGCTTTTAGCCAGTGCCTAAATCCATATATTAGACATTATATGGGGTTAATAGACAGTTAGGCTTGGTGGATGACGCTGAATTGAATAGTCAGCTTGACGTTTCATCTTGGGGAATATTCATGGAGGTCCACTTTGCTTTCGATGTGTAAATGTTAATTATTCATTTCCACTGTCATAATGTTTTAAATGTTATGACAGTGGAAATGAATAATTAACATTTATTTCCACTGTCATAATGTTTTAAATGTTATGGCAGATGAGTGTATCTTCTAAAGCAAACTAAAAGAAACAAAATGAAATAATGTACTAATCACTTGTAATATTGCCTGCATGTTACAAGCAGAGCTTCGTACTGGCTTCTGCATGCTTACCGCATACTCGCCACAAGTACCACTTATCTCTGCTACTCTTTTCTTCCTCAGGATAAACTGAAAGCATGTTTATAATTTTTTCTTTCCAAAGTAGAGAATTGGAGAACTTTTGCATCACATGCACCATATGATCATTTAGAGTGAGCCTTTGAGCCAATTGTTGGTTTAATCTCTTTAGAGTGTCAGTATATAATTTACATGGAATTGTTGTGCTGTTGCTGAAATCGGAGCTTTGTACTGTATGTTTACATAGTGAATGAACACCTGTCCGTTGATTTATTGCATGCTGTTGTGAATTTAAGGCAAGAAGGAAGTTCACTGAATAACAATATTCAGGAAGCTGGTGCGTCGGGCTAAAATTCAGTTAGCAAACTACACAAAAAAAAAAAAAGACATGACATGCTAGATGAATATAACGTGATATATGTAGTCAGTGTTTGAAAACTCCACTGCTGTCCTGAGGATGATCTAAGAGCTCAATAATACGTGGTCCGCCCCTAACTTGCATTCTTAGTCATTTATGGTAGGACTAACAGCTTCAAAAGCGAACACACACACAAACTGCTTTTAAAATACCTGGCACACAATCTGACAAGCCCACACAGTATTTCTGACTGTGTTTGTCAGACTTTCTGTGAGCATGAATGTCAAGGACAGTGGTAGGCAGCCAGCAGAAAAAGCAACAGGATGAGTTCTCGCACTGTATGATTAATAAAGCCCTATGAGAATGCCGACTTTAACATTCAGTAAGCTGCTCAGCACTCCACACTGTTGGATGCCAGGCTGGAGTACAGAGCAGAGCCGCGGGGGGTGGGGGTGGAGGTGTAGGGGGTTGGGGTCACGGGGACAGTTAGAGCCGCTCCGGTCTCTTGTTTAAAGATCATCAGGCTGAACAGCTGCTTCAGGAGCCCTAGCCAGCGTTAGTGTGTGATTGATTTCCCTCAGGAGACAGCACACCTCATGTAAGGGAGGTCAAAATATGGCACCAAGCCCATATATAATAACGTTTGTGTGTGAGAGAGTGAAAGCAGGAGCCTTTGTAGAGGGTATCATGAATGAATGAAATTCTGAATGCATGTAAGCACACATATCGACTCATGAGGTGAGGGTCAGGGTGTTGTGGTTACATCTATGTGTGTGTCTTTACTGTTGTGATGGATGCCGTGCTTACTATTTCAGTAGAGCATACATGCATCGACAACAGGGTTCTCTGTCAAGCTGAGCATATTCTTAGTTATTCCGTAGTGTGACATGTGAGAGAAGAGAAACTGTCAAGGCGCTTTCATCAGTGCATTTGAGTCGAGCCCTGGTGCATTTTTATTTATTTATTTATTTATTTACGTGGCTTTCAAGCATTCTGAAAATGTGTAGTGTCTTGCTGCATTGAAGTCTAACCTAGTTTCAGTGCAGCAAGAAAGTGATCCTCAATCAACTCAGCAGGACAAAAGGAATCAAACATCATATATTTTGCGATGCAAGGTAGATGAGAGCTGCTATATTGGGCCACGAGGCGCAACCTGAACCAAAGGACAGAGCTGAAGTGGCTGCGGAAATGCAACGTGTTCTAGAAATTTGGAATGATGACCTAAAAGAGAAGCGAAACAGTTGAATTTACCCAAAAATGTTCTAAACTAAATATATTCTATGGAAAATTTTCTCAACATATTTTTCAGCATATTTGAACAAGCAAACCTGCATCCCTGGTCTGGGTCTGGTGTGCTCTTTTGAATTTTTATTTATTGAAGTGTATGGCTTTATCATGGGACATGGCAAAGGATACAAAAAGTTCTCTAAATTATTTGAAATAAATCATTCTATTGTAAGCAACTGCCAGTTTGTACAGGTCCGGGCGCCCCAGACTATTGTGCTTGTGAGCAGACCGCTGGTTGCGAAAAGATGCCTCCAAGAATTACATCACAGTATTTGCATGTAAATATTGCAACTGTTGATGTGAAAGTGCATACATCTACAATCAGAAACATGGGAGCTGTGCCAGAAAAAATCCTTGCTGTTTAAAAAGAACATTACAACAAGACTACAGTTTGCTAATGAACATGTAGGCAAAGGTCAGGCATTTTGAAATAATGTGCTCTGGACTGATGAATCAAACAGAATTGATTGGTCACAGTCAGAGTACATGTTTGAATGGGGAAGAACCTCAGGCCAACTGTGAAGCATGATGGTATAAATGTAATGGTTTGGAGTTGCTTTGCTGCCTCAGGGATGGGGCAGGATGCAGTTACTGACTTGGAATTATGCATCATATCATAGAGTGCTTGAAGATATTATGATACCATCTGTCTGAAAAGGAGATTGAACCAAAGGTGGACCTTTTAGAAGGATAGTGATCCTAAGCACATCAGTAAATTCACCAAACAATGATTCCAAAAGAACAAATGATGTTATGAAATGGCCTAGCCAAAACCCCAGGTTTGAACTCCCATTGAAAAATTGTGGGGAGGATTTGTAAAGGGCAGTGAGTGCAAGAAAACCTTCAAAAAACTTGCAAGTGAAGGAATTATTTCAGCAGGCCAATGTCAGAGACTGGTGGAGAATTATGCAAAAACACCTGACAAGAAGTTAACTCTGCTAAAGGAGGCAATGCCAGCTTCTCAGGTCAAGAGTGTACTTTCTTTCTCCACAGATCAATTTTCCTTGTATGGTTGTTGTTGGTGTTATCTGTAGCACCTATATTAAAGAGGAAATGTTTCTAGGCATTAACTCATTTCAAGCTTATTCTGTTGAGGTGGTTATAAGTTCCTGAGTGGGGCTCTTAATTTGCTGGTGATAGCACAGAACACCAGGGTGGGGTGCTGATGCCAGCAGTGGGATTGTGATGGCAGGAGTACACACAGGCATTTTAAATATCAATTCACATGTACAGTAGTGTGCAGTGAAGATTATACACCACCACCTTTGTCTAAAAGGGCTCCTAATAAAAAGAAGTAAAAAATTACTTCTCTATCATTTTTTGGTGAAAATGTATTGAACAATGTTATTGTAGGCAATGAGAACCAAAAAAAATCATTCTGAAAAGTATATTGAGGTAAAAGTATGGCTAATAAACAAAAACACTTAAAATACCAATTTTCGGAAAGTGTCACAAATTTAATTTTTTTGACTTTTGCATAGCATAAATGAACTTCAAACCATATGGAATGGTTTAGCGAGTGAACAAATAAAAAAATATGTGAACACTATGCATGAAAGGTTAAATTCTGTAATCAAAGTAAAAGGTGGCCACACTAAATATTGACTTTTTTCTCAAAAAAGAGACTGTTATTTTTGTTATTACTTTATATTGTTGTTTGTTTACTTATTCTCATCAATATGGTCCAATGTTACATGAAATAAATACTTGAATAGTACTGGTTAGTAAGGTTTAGCGAGTGAAGAAATACTTGAATAGTATTTGAATAGTATGGTTTAGCGACTGAAGAAATAAAAAAATACAGTAGTGTGCAGTGATGATTTTACACTTAACAAAATGAAGATAAATCAGAAACCAAGTACTATTGAAGTATTTATTTCATGAAATATTGGATCACATTAATGAGAATAAGTAAACAAACAACAATATGACAAAATGTGGAAAGGTTTAAAGGGTATGAATACTTTTGCATGCCACTGTATAATTGTATTAGTATATACACTACTGTTTAAGCAAGCAGTGGTGGCTCAGTGGCTAAGGCTCTGGGTTACTGATCAGAAGGGTTGGGGTTCAAGCCACAGTACCACCAACCAGTGAATTGAATAAGGTCCTTAACCCTCAACTGCTCAGTTGTATAAATGAGATATAAATAAATGTAAGTTGCTTTGGGTAAGAACACCTGCCAAATTCTGTAAATGTAAAATCACACTAAATGTGACATTTATTTATTTTTGTAATCATCAAAGCCACAGATAAGCTCCCAGTACAGACAGGTGCAGAGCAGAGCCAAATGATGTCACTTTAAGGCCTTTACAGAGTTGTGGTTGTGCTGTGTGACAGTGAGGCAGGCCAGTTATCCATTTCAGCCTTGAAGCTCTGTATGTTTGTTCTATTTACCCTTGTCCTTCTCTGGCTTTAATTCTCAAGTGAGAATTAAACATCCAAAAAAATTAATGAAAAAAGTACATTATGTCAATATTGCAGTTTAATTGACATGTAGCTTTGATGTTATCTAGCATATAGGCTTTTCCTTCACAATATATTTAGAGCATACCCCAAAGGCACTATGCCTGCAACTGTGCATCAATTGAAATTACAATTCATGAGAAGATTTTAAAATATATTTCAAACATTCATTCATTCATCTTCTTCCGCTTCTTCCGGGGTCGGGTCGTGGGGGCAGCAGCCTAAGCAGTGAGGTCCAGGCGTCCCTCTCCCCAGCCACTTCCTCCAGCTCTTCCGGGGGGACGCC
>JBCNYH010000024.1:35146267-35159809 GCA_039654325.1 Tandanus tandanus
AAGTACCAAAACCTGGTTCAATGACCGTGGGATTACTGTGCTGGATTGGCCAGCAAACTCGCCTGACCTGAACCCCAGAGAGAATCTATGGGGCATTGTCAAGAGAAAGATGAGAGATATGAGACCGAACAATGCAGGAGGGCTGACAACCGCTACTGAAGCATCCTGGTCTCCCATAACGCCTCAGCAGTGACACAGGCTGATAGCATCCATGCCACACCACATTTAGGCAGTAATTCATGCAAAAGGGGCCCAAGCCAAGTACTGAGTACATATGCATGATTATACTTTTCACAGGGCTGACATTTCTGTATTTGAAATCCCTTTTTTATTGATTTCATGTAATATTCAAATTTTCTGAGATTTTGAATTTGGGGTTTTCATAAACAGTAAGCCATAATCATCAAAATTATAACAAATAAAGGCTTGAAATATCTCACTTTGCATGTATATTTTTATATAATATATTAGTTTCACCTTTTAAGTAGAATTACTGAAATAAATGAACTTTTGCATGATATTCAAATTTTTCGAGTTTCACTTGTAGGGGCAATTTTGAACAGCCAATTAGCTTAAAGTGCATGTTTTTGGACTGTGGGAGGAAAACTGGAGTATCCAGAGGAAACCCATTCAAACATGGGGCATGCAGACTCCACACAGAAACACCCTAGAACCCAGCGAACCCAGCACCTTCTTGCTGTGAGGCAATTGTGCTAACCACTACACCACAGTACCTCTCTCTTAGGTCTCATCTAAACAATGAACCCCTAGAAGTGGCAGTACCGGAGCTGTTTACCAGAGCTGTGTACCGGAGCATACCGACCAACTTGAAGCACTGACTGAGCCTGCGGTGAATAATTGTTTTAGTATATACTGCATGGGAACATCTGCAAAAAATAAATAAATAAAATAACAGACTAAAATTAGATTTTTATGCTTAATTCTTTTTTATTTTTATAGTTACAACAGACAAATGAGCTCTGTGTACACATGTAGTGGTATATGCTAAAGAGTGCTACTTACTTCACTTCTCAGTGGTCATGATGTTTTACATGTTATGGCCGAGCATTGTATACTTTTTTTTTATCAGGTTTGCTTTTTTGGGATTGTTACATTCCAAAAAGATCAAAAAAGTTTATTTAACACATCTCTGAAGCTTGGATGCAGTGCTGCTTCGAGTCAAAATTGGGTTTGCGACACAGGGTAGATTAAAAATACGATGGCCTCAGGGTGAGGTGACTGGGGAGTGTATATTGTTTTGCCCCTGTCCTGCACTGGTGAAAAAAACGGAAAAACCCCCACAAAAAGTCAAATAGAAACGCAACAGCATTCCAGTGGATCAGTTCGGGTTCAGTTCAGTTCAGTACCGCTGTCAGAAATACAGAATATCAGCTGCTTTCCGGTGGCTCAGTCCGGTTCAGTTTAGTTCTCCTGTCACTCACACTCATACACACACCTCAGCCCTACTCACTGAGAGAGAGAGAGAGTATTGCATATTCATTTTCAAATGTGAGACAGGTGTGCCACATTAATTTGCGCACTCCTCCATATTCCTCTTGCAGACTCCTGCTAAACCACGCCCCCACCTGCTATAGGGTTCTTTAAACTTCATGCTTCCTTCAGCAGACAAGCTTTATGGAGATGCTGACTTCATTTTCCAGCAGGACTTTGGCACCTGCCCACACTGCCAAAAGTACCAAAACCTGGTTCCATGACCGTGGGATTACTGTGCTGGATTGGCCAGCAAACTCGCCTGACCTGAACCCCAGAGAGAATCTATGGGGCATTGCCAAGAGAAAGATGAGAGACATGAGACCGAACAATGCAGAAGAGCTGACGGCCGCTATTGAAACATCCTGGTCTTCCATAACACTTCAGCAGTGCCACAGGCTAAACTGAGTCATACGACCATATTCATATACCACCGAGTTCCTGGGAAGATATTTTGTAATAATGATGGCGAAAAACCGATGAACAAACATGAACATGTACAAGAACATACTTTGAAAAATAATTGATTGATAAAATAAATGATTATTTTTGAGTCCCAGCAGAGATATGAAGTTATGGAGTGGTGGCCCCACATTTCTTTTGTCAATTATGGGCTAGTTTGTACAAAATATGATAAAATTATGGTTTTATTTTGGAACTAAATCTGGAAGTACCACAAGGTTTAGGTTGACTGGACCGAACCGCTAGTGATAAGGGGGAAAAGGCAAGTATGCCTCTTATTTGTAAATGAATGGTGTTTCTGGGCCTCAAGTTTCATGGTGAGCGAGTATGAAAGTACAAATCTCCCACTTATACAACATTTCTATTGTGTCTTTTGGGATATCAGTCCCAGTATAGACCTCTAGGCTCAACCAGATGCCCTGTGAAACTTTCTGACAAAAAAAACAAAAACAAATAAAAATACCACCCCTCTAATCATATCTGTATTCATTTTCACATTCGTACACTGTTCAGTTCAGATAATGTATCTGTATTGTGTTACATTCCCACTGGGGACAGTGCCAAAGGCTTAACTATAATTCCCTGATGGAAACGATCAAACATTTATCATCCTTACTTACTGACTTAACCAAGCCAGCTGATCATTTTAGTGTGTGCGAGTCTGGGGCAGAGTGATGGAAAAAATAAGAAAAGACTGGCAACACATTGCTCAGTTTCTATTTTTATAAGGAGCTTCACATTGTTTTGTGTACTTTTCTTAATAATGAATTGTCTTGGAGATTAGCTATTTGTTTGCTAGTTCTAATTTATATTTTGTTTTAGTGATTTAGTCGCAAATACTTAACAGTTATTCCATTCATTCATTCATTTATTAATTTGCCGAACTGCTTAATCCTTTTTAGGGTCACGGGGAGGCTGACTCAGCCGACTCTGGCAAAGGGTACACCCTGAACAGCTCGCCAGTCCATCGTAGGGCAACACGCACACAAGCATTCACACTTACTCTCACACTTAGGGGCAATTAAGAACAGGCAGTTAGCCTAATGTGCATGTCTTTTGGGCTGTGGGAGGAAAGAATACCTGGAGGAAATGGACAGGGAGAACATACGAACTTCACAAAGAAACGCCCTTGCTGAGCCAGAGGACTCAAATTCGGGCCCTCCTTGCTGTGAGGCAGACATGCTATCCACTATGTCACCGTGCTGCCAAACAGTTATCCCATGAACTGGAATCAGATGACAACTAGTATAGCAGTGCTGAACCAGCTTTTAGTCATATCTGATGATACTGAACTGTTTTATTCTATCCATGTTTACAAGATCATGACCTCTCCATTTTTTTTCATTCATTCATCCATTCATTCATTTTCTGAACCGCTTAATCCTAATTAGGGTCGCGGGGAGGTTGGCGCCCATCTCAGCCGACTCTAGGTCGAGGGCAGAGTACACCCTGGACAGCTTGCCAGGCTGTCGCAGGGCAAAGTTTTTCTTATTTTATTCCAATTTTTGAAAATGAAAGAAAAAATATATATATAATCTTACGTTTAAATACTACTATGTCTGTTCCTTGCTGAAATTAAGTCACACTCACATTCACACCTAGGGGCAATCAAGAATATCCCATTAGCCTAATGTACATGTCTTTGAACTGTGGGAGGAAACCAGAACCCTCCAAGGAAACCCACCCAAGCACAGGGAGAGCATGCAAACTCCACACAGAAACACCCTCACCAGGCACAGGACTCAAACCCAGGATCTTCTCGTTGTCAGGCCTTACAATTACTTTCTTACAATCAAATATTTCCACTCCCAATTTTGTTGCCTTTTAT
Source organism: Tandanus tandanus (assembly GCA_039654325.1). Lineage (NCBI taxonomy): Eukaryota > Metazoa > Chordata > Actinopteri > Siluriformes > Plotosidae > Tandanus > Tandanus tandanus. The sequence goes on from JBCNYH010000024.1 coordinate 35,150,049, forward strand.
GGAATAAGTCCAGAATGGATGGGAAAGCCAGCCAGTTGGCATTAGCAGTTTGCATGCTAATGCTGCACTTCAGGTTGTGGCAGACCGGTTATGATGCCCTCTCACCCGGTCAATAGCATCAGGTGACACCGACACATATCCAGTGGGAACAGACAGAATAATAATCTGTTATACCCTGAGTGCATTAGGTGTGCCATTCTGAGAATCTCTTCTGTAGAGTTTTGGATTGTAAATGTTTGTAAAAAGCCTTATGTGTGTTTTTATGTCTGTCTGTGCATTTGTAGGCTCCAGGCTTAGGGCCGTACTGGGTAGGTCATGGACTGTAAGGTGATAGACGGCGGCAGAAGGTGTCTGCGCCTGGCCACCATGAGGCTGCCATACATCTTCTTGTTCCTGCTGCTGTTCAGTGCTGGAGGTTTGCTGCTCCTGCTGCACTTACAGTACCTCACAGAAACCCTCCATGAGCAGGCTCCAGGTTTGTTCAACTTTCACTGAGCCTTACTTCACTAAGCAGAATGTCATTTTCTTGCTTTGCCTTTCTAACTAATGAGTTTCACATCACTGCTTATTGCGCAGGTGACTCCCAGTGCAGTGACACCATATGCTGCTTTTTGCAAAACGGTCCCTAATAATTAAATTAAATGGAGTTAAATCCATAGCTCATCCTGCAGCATGTCAGTGCTTATAGTAATGTCTTTGTAAATGTTTAAGTTGATAGCGGCAGCAGTGTGTATCATGTTATAGGGTGTCTAGTGGGCTATATTACACTTCGTGTTCCCCACTGGGCCGTTAGAACTTGCAGATAGGTGCTTAACAATTTCTGCCACTGAAGCGTTATGAGAAAATAGTGATAGGCTAATTTTGAGCAGCTCATGGGAGACATACACATGAGGTTTGTTGTGTAAGGTTTGTTATGCCTTTTCTTCACCCGTCTATCTCTCTGTGTTACTCTCAAAAATATAGGTCAATACTAGCCTCCATAAAGTAAAATGATTTATGCTGGTGTGCTGTTGTTGCTTTCAAAAACCAAAGGGAAATAAAAAAACTTTTAAAGCTCTTTTTAATTTTCTTCCAGTGACTCACAATTCACCATATCAAGCATTTGGAGATGCTTTTGTGCCTACTACAGTTGTATAGAGTGATTATTTTGTTAAAAAGGTTATTAAAATGATCTTCCAATCATTATGGACATCACAATGATCAGCCCATTCCAAAATAAATTCTTGAAACAGAGATGAAATCTGCAGGATTTCACAGACACAGTTGAAGAAGCACAACACCTACCACCGTCCTTCACAGCACCCACGGCATCCTGTAAGCCAGGAAATCTAACATGATTGCTGGAAAGTCTCACTTAAAGTACAGTATGCAGCATTTCTTTACTCGAAAAACAGTACCTTAAATTCGTACGAATGGTGAAAGTAGCTGCAAATAATTAAATCATGAAAAGCATTGTTCTGACTATTGGAGAATAGCTAGACCAGTGATGAGAGAGTCAAATCAATTACTATTGACTGAACCTGTGTAAGCACTCAGTGGAAGGGAACTAAAGAAACAACTCGATAATGTCCAGAGGGCTTCTCTTCCATTTGTGTGGTTTCTTTTTGTCTTTAGTTTCAACTTGTTCTTCCAGAGATCAATGCTTCCATGATCACAGGAATGTTCTAGAATTGTTTCAACAAATCACAAAGCCTGACCATAGATGGGTCACAGATATTGATATCACATTTATACGTTGCTGGTTAGGTTATATAAGCTGCTTTGAATGAATAGACAGACGTGACAATGTGACCACTAGCAGATCAGCACTACTATACTAATGAGTAATATCTTTTATACTGTTCATGCTCCTGTTTTCAAAGTTCTCTATATTATTTAAGTTTGTCCTGGTTGAAGTTTGTGCCTAAGTTATTACTATTGTTACTATGACATTTATTTTTTTTATAAACACCACCAATTTAAAAAGGAAAAAAGGTAACAGGATGTCAAGAAAAGCATTCACAGGCACGGGGCACAAAACCTTCAAGGTGAAAAGTCACCAATTTTTTTGCAAGGTGGAAAATCAACAATTATTCACTGAAAGCAGGTGGATGTCATTGAATAGAACCCAAGACGGAAAGATCTACTACACAGGAACATTAAAAAATAACAAGATATTTATAGTTTATTTTTATATATTTTAACTGTGACAGAGGCAGATGAGCTCCACATGCTGCTTGAGCGGAGCATAAGTACTGTGTAACGTTTTAAACGCACTCAAACTTTTAGTATATACTACATGAACACAAGAAAAGCAAACAAATATTAGATTTTTATAATTTGTCTTTCCATTTTTATAGCATGACAATGATAACAAAACCTGCTCCAAGTGACTGTGACAAACCATGAGAGTCTGACAGTTGTTCTGATTCAAGCATTATTTGCTCAGAATAATAAGCAATCATTGAATGAGGCGAAGTATGATATGGAGATTTATTCCGATCCAGAGGGTTTTATCGGCCGAGGCTTATAACACACTTTGAGACCTGAATATTTCTCCATATCAAACAAAAGTCAAATGCTATAATAGAATGCAAAGTATTTTTATAATCATTCAAGTTATCAGTGATGGATTCTGTGGCCCCATGCATGACAAAATTTTAGTTTGAGATGTCTGACAAAGCTTTTGAAAATTGCCTCAGTGTAATTTTCTGATTAATATGAGACATACATATGAAGCCATCAAAATCCTAAAATCCATGTCTGGTTGACAGATAAGAAATTTAAAGATTATTGTGTTCAGATTCAATTTTCTAATTTCTAATTAATCTGTGGGCTGTCGGGCTGATGCATAGGGTCACAGAATTTCAGAAAAAATCAGAACTTATCATAATATATAAATATTAACAGAATGCCGGCTCTTAACAGAATACCAAGATTCATTTGATGGCCTTCCACCAATAAGAAACAAAAATATTTTACATGAATAATAATGTCAACTAGAAAAATTCCTGAAGAAATGTTGAGATGTGACTGCAACTGCTGCTGGAAAATATGTGAAAACTGGCGTGCTGAACTGTAGAACACAGAAAAATTCCTCACAGTTTACACAGGTTTCTAAGTAGCTGTGGCAAAACAGGTGGTGATAAATCAAAGAATCAAAGCATATATGATTTGACTGTAACCATTATTGTGGGGTTTAAGCCAAGCATTATACCAGCGCTATTCAATTAATTTGAAATGAGGGCCGGGTCATGAAAACAATCCCAAATGACGGGAGGAGAGCAGATACCTCGAAAGGTGATTGGTCCACTATAGCAGGTTGTGACACAGTGAGGCGGGCCAAACGAATTACAATTTTTTATTTGAGAGTGTTAGAACCAATTTAAATAAAGTATTAATACAAGGAACAAAGGTGTTGTCAAGATATTGGGCAGTGGGTAGAAAATCTTATTTTTCTTGAAACAATAGAAATGGATTCCTCTTCATATATTTTGTAAATGCATAATAACATTAGTACACTGTAGTATATCAAGACATACAGGCCCAAAGCATTTCTACATTCAAATGATAAAAAAATACATCACACTGAGTAATCAATCCAGGTGAGCTGTATTACAGACATTTAAAATTTATAACTAACAGACAACATCCACTTCACACAACTGTACAAACAAAAACAACAGGAGTGTATTATCAGGCCCGTAACGAGGGGGGGTTCAGGGGGTTCGAACGAACCGCAAAAATTCTGCCAAAAGGTCCACATAGATGACCCCACAATTTTTAAAAAAAGTAAACATCTGTGGAGAGCCTCAGTGCCTCACTCAGCGAATAGCCGACGTCATACTGGCAGCCAGCCAGGCTCGCTAGACGGAATTAAGGCGCTAGCTAGTGGTGGATTCGGGGACCAGATTAGCTCAGTCTGGCAAGTGTGCCGGCGAGTGACATCATTAGACCTGTTGTTATTGATGTTCCGGGGCGCTCACGAGGGATGCAGCACAACAGAATGAGCAGTTAGTTGTTCAGGCATTTTCATCAACGTTTCCGCCTATTTCATTTATATTACCTCTGTACATTATGAATTATATTACCAGTTATAAAGACAGCATGTTGAATGTGGAGCTGTGTACAGTTAGTGAATGTATCTTGTTTTGTTTAGCTCATGTGAAATGGAGCTCCAGGAAGTTTTCCGATGCTAACAGCTAGCATGCCGGCTAGCCGTCTATAGAGCTGTATCCCTTTGAAGGTTTAAGCTATGTGCTTATATATTCACTAATGCATAAGTTTTGGGTGAAAGAGTGAAAGTATTGTGCTGTAAATTCATGTCTTTGTTGATATATTTGTTTAGGAAGCAGCAAAAACAATCAGTTGTATTTATTTTTTATAGTGTTCACGGTGTTTAAAAGACTTCAGACGAATAAACACACATACACCTATTAGAGACTCTCCACTGGGCTGCTAGCAAAGCCCAGCATTCACTCATTTCAATCATTCATTTATTAATAAAGAATGTGTTTTGCGCAATGACTTATGGGGGTTGAGGATGCTGGAGGAAACTTGTAAACCCCAATTATTATGAACAGTGTACACACATAACCATGTGGTCGATTTATTAGGTGTTTCCCCTAACCTGATCGACCGACCCGGCAAAATTGTGTGATGAATGGATTAGGAACTCTGATTAGGCAGACTGGAAAGCACCCAGCATTCATTCTGTTATTTTTAGTGACCATTTTACTGAAGATTGTTTTGGGCCAATTCTAGAGCCTCAGTGTGAAATGGCTGCTGATGTGGGTTTGATATCGGTCATGCAACCAGCGCCGCTACAGGTGATAACAGTTACACCACCACGTTCAGAAGCTGCCAACAAGCCTGAACAGAAAATCTAAAATTGTTCTAAAAAAAACTGCTGTACAATTTGCTAAGGTTGCTTTAAATTGATGAACAGTCAGTCTGTTGTAACACTCAGTTGCCTGTAGCATATCGTGTATGCTAATTTCTTAAAGGAACTTTCAAGTTGTGTCCATATTTCACTATTTCTTATTTTGTACTTTTGTTTATAGTGGCTAACAGTGGTGCCAAATTCTACATGTCTTGGAATAAAATACATTGTCAGAAAATTTGTGCTTTTTTTATGCATTTTTTGCCCCTGAAAACGCATGTACATTTACAGACCAGTAGTGACTCAGGGCTACTGGTCCGTACGGACCAGTAGCAATTTCCATGAGTTTGCCACACTGGTTTAGGACCAATGACAGTCGCGAATCTTCAGCCACAACTGTGTTAAAATATTAGCATTTCAGACAAAATGGCTATGATAAAGTGTCTGTGGTGTGTGTGTGGGAATGGTTATCATTCCCCTGTAGTTTTAAAGCTTTTAGAATTGTTTTTGCCAACTATCAAAGCCCAAAACTGTGGGTGATGCCTGTATGTTTGTGGTGCTAAACATTATCTTTTGTTAAAGATTCTAAAATAGGATCATGCTCTATTTATTAGGTAATTGTAGAAATGTCACAGTATCAAAAGAAGTTATAGCCCCTTTTCCTGACAGTTTTTTTGCCTTAATTGGTCCCTTAACTGATCATTCCTTTTATTTTTCTACTTATAGTGATATTCAGGAGTTGACATCTGAAAGGTCATAACAACAGGATCATGAGTAGACGTGAACTTTGTGCTTACAAACAAACATAGCTGGACTGGACAGATTGATATCTGTAGCAGGTCGTTGTACCCTCTTGTAGCAGAAATTGGCTTTAGTGTTTAGGTACTGGTAGTTATTGTACTGCTAGGAAAACCATAAAGCAAGTGCTAGTGCTAGTGACTGCGAGCGCGCGTGTGTGTGTGTGTGTGGGAGAGAGAGAGAGAGAGAGTTGACGAGTATCGGCAGGAAGTGCGCCCTTTTTAAAGTGCCAGCACCCTGCGTGTGTGTGTGTGTGTGTGTGTGTGTGTGTGTGTGTGTGTGTGTTTGCACATGCACAGATATTAAACTGGCAGTTACTGACAGGTTTAAACTGCCTTTTAAACTGAAGTAATGTCTTAGGCACACGTCTTGCTTTTGGTCTTCTGATTTGAAAACCGTATTTCCCATCACAATGAGGTTGACAGCGTTTAAGAGCTAAGAATTTGTGAACACAGTAATATAAATTATTTTGCTGTACTGTAAAAAGTGTTTAAAGAGTCACGATTTAAAAATGACCCTCAAAATGATTTAAAATGATTTTAAAAAGCTCTATTTTGTATTGAGTTCTATGCAGTAATTTACAGTACAACTGTGAGTCAGAGGCTCGCCATTTCACTTCTACAAGTGCTGTTGACTCGAAAGTCACATGGTCAGAACCAGCACGCATTTTCCTCGGGTTTGATGTAAAATTTATTGGTGTAGAGTGAAAATTATCGGAGTAGGAGTGAGTTAAAAAAACGTTTTCCAAAATAATCTTTTGTCACACTCTAATGATGAGATCCTCCACTCTAGCCCAGAACATTCCACGCAATAGACACCCATTATAAATACACAAACTGACTCGGAAATCCTTATGACACTTGATCGAAGATTAAGAGAAAACCATAAAAGGTAGCAAAAAGCCATTTTGACCATTGAAATGTCGACTTCAGTGTCTACGTTCTGATATACACATTACGCGGGTGCACTTTGCCGTTCAGGCTGCATTAAGGCCTTTATTATTAAGAATAATAAAAATAAATATAAAGAGCCCCATTTTTCTGGGTGAATGGTAATATGTGTCTGCTCTTAAGTGCAGCTACATAGTAATCGCAAGATAATGAACCAGTCAGATTGTGCTATTTTCATGTAGTATATGCTAATAGAGAGTACTATGCTTGCACAAAAGTACATAATGCAGATAAAAAAGAACACCACCAGATACATCAAGGTTGCTATGAACAGTATAAATGAAGGTAGGAAGGTGCAGCTCACTCCACCACCACTACACATTTTTCCCCCCCTGCTGGTTCAGGAGTCACTGGTTCGATTCCCAAACTAGCAGAAAAAAAACTGTGGTGGGGGAGTGAGCTGCACCTTCCCTTTCTCAACCTTCATGGCTGAAATGCCCTTGAGCAAGGCACCTAACCCCCCAACTGCTCTCCGGGTGCTCCAATGTGTGGCAGCCCACCGCTCTGAGTGTGTGTGTGTGTGTGTGTGCTCACTTTGTATGGGTTAAATGCAGCGGCAATAATTTCTCTTGCAGAATTAATACAGTATATCAAAATTTAAAAAATGTAAAATAAATGAGTGTAGAGTATATTGCTAAAAATTATTTTGTTCCCTTAAAATGTTCTCATGTCTTGGAAAAATGTTCAAAGTGGCACTAAACCAAAGAATGTACATAGTCTGAACACTTATCTCTTATCTGTTAATAGTAATTAATGCAACAACATCAGCCTACTATTAGTAGAAGTGCATGTATAGCTCATCTGAACCTGCCTCCTAGTTAGATTTTTATACTGAATGGTCATTAACAGTTAAAATATTAGAAAGTAATGGATTATTTTTGGATTACAGGCTTGCTGCTGAGTCTAGTATAAGGGAAATTGACCTTCCATTCATAGGTCCAAGGACACTATGTATAGTCTCATTGAAATTGGACACCTGAAGATTGGGAAAACATCACCTGCACTTTTTCCATTCTTCACCTGTCCCGGCTGGTGAATTTCTGCCCACTATAGACTCAGTTTATTGTTACTGCCTGACAGGGATGGAACCCACTTGAATTTGTTAGCCTGTTTGCTTTAAGGTACTTGCTGTTGTGCTTTTTAAGATGCTTTTCTTCTCACCACACTTGTACAGAGTTGTTAATTGAGTTATGGTAGCTTAAACTAATATTGACATTATTGTCTGAGCTCAGCAGGACATTTACCACATTCAAAAAATAAAATCAAGAATGTCTGGAATAGCCAAACCAGCATATCTGGCACAACACTGTAAATTCTAATTAGTCAACATTACTTTAAAACACATGCATACTATTGCCTTAATGAAAACTAAGTAAGAATAGGAATTGTATTGCATGTTTTACTAACACATAAGCATTTGTTACATACAGTGATGCTTGAAAGTTTGTGAACCCTTATGAATTTTATACATTTCTGCATAAATATGACTAAAACATCATCAGATTCAAGTCCTAAAAGTAGATAAAGAGAACTTAGTTAAATAAATGAGACAAAAATATTTTACTTGGTCATTTATATAGTGAGGAAAATTATCCAGTATTACATATCTGTGAGTGGCAAAAGTATGTGAACCTTTGATGTCAGTACCTGGTGTGACCCTCTTTTGCAGCAATAACTGCAACTAAACTTTTACAGTAACTGTTGACCAGTGCTGCACATTGTCTTCGAGGAATTTTGCCCATTTCTCCCTACAGAACAGCTTCTATTCTGGGACATGGGTGGGTTTCCTTGCATGAACTGCTTGCTTCAGGTCCTTCCAAAACATTTTGATTGGATTAAAGTCAGGACTTTGAATTGACCATTCCAAAGCATTAACTTTATTCTTCTTTATCTATTCTTTGGTAGAACGACTTGTGTGCTTAAGATTGTTGTCTTGCTGTATGACCCACTTTCTCTTAAGATTCAATTCATAGACAGATATCCTGATATTTTACTTTAGTATTTGCTGGTATAATTTGGAATTCATTGTTTTATCAATGATGGCAAGCCATCCCGGCCCAGGTGTAGCAAAACAGGCCCAAACCATGATACTACCATCACCATGTTTCACAGATGGGATAAGGTTCTTATGCTCTATATTATATCTGCTATATCTATATTTAGTGTTTTCCTCTCTCCAAACATAACGCATCTCATTCAAACCAAAAAGTTCTATTTTAGTCTCATTCGCAAACAAGACATTTTTCAGATAACCTTCTGGTTTGTTCATGTGATCTTAAGCAAACGGACGAGCAGCAATTTTCTTTTTGAAGAGCAGTGGCTTCCTTCTTGCAACCCTGCCATACACACCACTGTTGTTCAGTGTTCTCCTGATGGTGGACTCATAACCATGAACATTAGTCAATGCAAGAGAGGCCTTCAGTTGTTTAGAAGTTACCCTGGGGTCCTTTGTGACCTTGCTGACTATTACATGCCTTGCTCTTGGAGTGATCTTAGTTGGTCGACCACTCCTAGGGAGGGTAACAATGGTCTTAGATTTCCTCCATTTGTACACAATCTGCCTTACTGTGGATACAGAGTCCAAACTCTTTAGAGATGGTTTTGTAACCTTTTCCAGCCTGATGAACATCAACAACCCTTTTTCTGAGGTCCTCAGAAATCTCCTTTGTTTGTGCCATGATACACTCCCACAAGCATGTGTTGACACTTTGATAGATCCATGTTCTTTAAATCAAACAGGGTGCCCACTCACACCTCATTGTCATCCCATTGATTGAAAACACCTGACTCTAATTTCACCTTTATATTACCTGCTAATCCTAGAGATTCACAAACTTTTGCCACTCACAGATATGTAATATTGGATCATTTTTCTGAATAAATAAATGACCAAGTAAAATATTTTTGTGTCATTCATTTAAATGGGTCCTCTTTATCTACTTTTATCTACTTTAGGATGTTTTAGGTCATATTTATTCAGAAGTTTATAAAATTCTTAAGGGATCACAAACTTTCAAGCACCACTGTATGTTTTTTAAATAAGGTTAACGAATTAGATTTAAAAAGTCAAGGATATGTGGTTGGGGGGGGGGGGGGGGGGGGGGGGGGGGGGGGGGGGGGGGGGGGGGGGGGGGGGGGGGGGGGGGGGGGGG
>JBCNYH010000024.1:35178044-35188120 GCA_039654325.1 Tandanus tandanus
ACAGAGAATGGCAGTATGTAAGGTGACTTGTCAGTTGAATAACTGTTTATTTTGCTTGTATGTATTGTGACAGTCATCAAAATGAGCATTTTTTAACTGACAATTTACAGATATAAGGTGACCTGTCAGTTGAATATTACAGTATGTACGGAAAACAGTGCTTGATATTGTAACATATTTTTTGCTGTATGACAAACAACTAAACATTCATGTTACCTGTTGAATCTCGTTCTATTGTTCTTCTTAATTGTTTTTCTACATCGGTTTTGTACTTAAGTTTTCTTTATTTTTTGTTCTATACTTGTATTATTTTAGCTGTAACCTGAATTTCTCCAAAAGAGTCAATGCAAAAATAAAAGGTGTTTAAAATTATTACGAGGGTCATGTTTACATCATGACTCTTTAAATATTTTTTCACAGTACAGTGAAAATAATTTATATCACTGCGTTCACCAAATTACTGGCTCTTAAACACTGTCAACCTCATTGCGATGGGAAATACGGTTTTCAAATCAGAAGTCCAAAAGCGAGACGTGGTCCATATACATTTTTCAGTTGAAAAGGCAGTGTAACTGTTAGTAATTGCCGGCTTAATCACTATCACAATGACCAGCTGTGTCTGAACATGCACCTCACGCACACACACAAAAAAAAAAACACGCCAGTTAAACATGCCAGTTTTCACGTATTTTCCGGCAGCAGTTGCAGGCACATCTCAAAATTTCTTCAGGAATTTTTCTAGTTAAATTACTATTACTGGTATATCCTCAACTGGGAAAATCTCTCTTTCCTTCTCTTTCTCTCTCCTTACACACACTCATCTAAAGAAGGCCTTCATGCACAAGTTCAAACTGATGATGCATTTCATCACTGGAACAAAATTAGCTGATACTCTGATCATTTAAGGCTGACTCCCACTAAAGCGGTATAGCCGCGAAATACTGCGACGTGTTTTCGGTTGGTTTCGGCCGAAAATACATTCAAAATTAGTCTCTTCGAAAACCTTCTCTTCGAAACTCTACAAAAAGGCGCTAAATTGAGGATCCGTGACCCTGCACTGGCTGTGTGTAAAAACCTGCACCTTCCTCCGCGATGTGTTCATTCCAGGTCAGATCAGTGCATAATTACCTGGAAGAGGTTTATAATAATTAAACCAGGGGATTTATTATCAATTTTGGACACGCATAACAGACTGGATCAGCTTTTCAACTCGTGCTGATAAGGGAAAATCCCATTTTATGTCAGCTGAAAGATTGTGTGAAATCCAAGTTGAATTAGTGATTCCAGAAAAAGTAAATAAAAAAAAAAACAGCAATAGATTATGTCATGGCGAAAGTGTCCATATATCGTGGCTAAAAGTGTCCAGTTCACGACGCAAGAGATTCAAATCCATTTTTCAGGTGTTTATTTAGCCTTTAGGAAAAGAAAAGTATACAATCACACAGAAGAAATTGTTCCAAGAGAAAAATCTTGGACCTCTTACCAGCTCTGCAATTGTCTTTATATAGTGCCCATTCCACTCTGATTGATCCCTTATGACATCATGTCTCAAGTGACCTTGTTCTGATTGGTCCCTGATGACCTCATGTCTCAACATGTCCCGAGTTAACCTTGAAGGCTCGGCTCCTCCCTTCGCTTAGGACAGTCATTTTGTTTCTTTTCAAGGTCCGACATTTTGTTTCAATGTTCCGTGCTCAAGGACAGTCAAGCAATACTCGTACAGAGTGGAATGGGCCTTACATAAAATAATAAAATAATCTTACACTCACTTCAGTGAATAAACTTCTCATACAATAGTCACATAAATCATCCAATAATCAAATAGTAAACAGTATAGGAAATATAATCACTCATTCCAAATATATTACAATTTCTGTATTCATATTCATGTTGATGCTGTTAATGATCAATAATTAATTCCAGTACATGATAGGGAAGTCCAGCAATTTGCATAAGATTTCTGGAGGACCAAATATCTGACATTATGACATTTCAGACCGGCAGGCCATAAGCCTTCCACAGTTCATGGGTCCAAAACACACAGCACCCCCAGTGGTGCCTGATACCCCGAATTCCTCCACTTCAATTACTGCATAGCCTATATGTATTTCCCATATGTCCCCTCTAATACATCCCAAAGAATCAGGCAGAGATCCTAGCACAAATGGAACAGATCTGAGATGCGCGTTCCTCTGTCTGTTGTGAAAAGCAGCTTGAGCAGTAAGTACACTGACACCGGAACAACCATTCATATTTAGAAATAATATTATATTTTTATAATTTAATAAGTGTGTGAGATGGCAAGAGGCACATTGCGCGTATGAAATGGGCATTTTTTTTCTTTTGAAAACAAAAGTGTAAATAGACGTGCACAGGACCCCAGTAGCCTGTCCCGCCGGCTGCCTCTTTATAGAAGGGGCAGATTTGTGTGACGTGTGCATCAATTCGCTGGTTTTTCCTTGCAAAAAGGGGCAGATTTGCGTGACGTGTGCATGAAATCGTCTCTTGAGCCTTTCGAAAACGAACCAAAAGAACCAAACTGCTTCTGAAACCTTTTGCTCATTTTCAAGCCATTCTGATTTCGCAGTAAATTTTGAGCAGGTCGAAAAGTTTTCACCACGACCGCGAATACAGATCATTTACCTCAAATTCAACCGAATACTTCTGAAAATATACAAATTCCAGTTCAAATTTAATTATATTCCCTTCAAAATAAAATTTGTTTCTGTGTTTTGGACCCATGAACTGCGGAAGGCCTATGGCCTGCCGGTCTGAAATGTCATAATGTCAGATATTTGATCCTCCATAAATCTTATTCAAATTGCTGGACTTCCCTATAATGTACTGGAATTAATTATCGATCATTAACAGCATCAACATAATTATGAATATGAATACAGAAATCGTAATATATTTGGAATGAGTGATCATATTTCCTATATTTAAAGACATTTGTAATCCTGAAATGGAGAACTGTCCAATGATGTCATCTCTAATGAAAAATATTTAAGTTGTTAATGATTATACCTATAGAAGAGCAATTGTATGATTTACTATTTATATATAAATATACTTTTTTTTATATATTATATATATTTATATATTATGTATATCTCAGCAAGTGTAATGCCACAAACTAATGGTGGCGAACCGAAAAAATGGTGAACTTGAAGGCATAAAAGGAGGGGTCTTGATGGACCACTCGATGTCTAGGAATCAGTCATGGGCGTGAGGAGGAACTTTGGGGATCTAATCAGAGCTAGAGGATGGCAGACGGGGTCCGAGATTTTTCTCCCGGAACAACTTGTTTTGTGTGAGTGATTGATGCTTTTCTTTTTCTAAAGCCTAAATAAACACCTGCATAAATAAAATCCTCTTGCATTGTGAACTGGACACTTTTTGCCACAACAATACATTTGGGCCAAGCAGAATATTCCAGAAAAACAAAAGCAGTTTACTCTGTTAGTGTAAAGTATTTTGAGTGATGGGCTGTGGGAGGAAACCCACGCAAGCACAAGGAGAACATGCAAACTACACACAGAAATGGCCAAGCCCAGGACTCGAACCCAGGACCTTCTTGCTGTGAGGCAAACATGCTATCCACTACACCACTGTACCACCCACAAAACTTCTCATGTATATCATAAGTGATGTAATTGATATGTGATAGGGATCAAGGGCACGGGTGTGGCAATATAGCTCAAGCAGTATTTTTAGCTGTTTTTAGAAAAAAAAGAGTCATACTTGAAGGAACGAACACTAAACACTGTATCAAATTGACTTCAGTATAATATTAAAGGCTACCTGTGGTGAAATAATGTTACGAGCTATTTAAAATGAGCACGTATAACATCAGTGGTTCCTTCCTGCGATGTCAGTCCTGATTTTTAAGTGCACGAAAGTGTTCTCCCTCTAGGCAAGCTCAGAGACATTTGCCTTTCTGATTGGCTGTTCAAACTTGGTTTTGACACGAATTTGTTGGGTTGGCTGGGCTGCGTCACTGACCCATGTAGCATAACACATTATCGGCCAGTGCTGAGCTGCACAAACAACAAGTGCAGAAATCGCAGAAAACATTTCTTTTTGTTCCTAAACCAACTAACGACAACTGAAAGCCAAGTTGGCAAAACGTTGGCTACATCAGCCTGTTTGGATTTGCCGTCACACTCATCTCTGGCAGCATTCTCATCCTCAGAGTCACGAGAAAGGAAGCTTGGGACAACCAACTCCTCTGGTACCGTCTTTCAGTTGGGAGAAGAGGATGAGCTTTGGCAGTCTGTTGTTGGGCATTCTGTTTACGTGGCCTGTCCATTAGAGATTTCTGCTAATCAGAATGCTGTACATGCTGGACAGGGAAGTTCTTTCAAGAATGGCACTGTTTGAGCTATAATGCATCCATTTTATGCCTAAGATTTGACGCAGCTGTCACATCATGTATGCTTTGAGTTTATGGGCTGTGACTCTGGTTATGGTCCTCTGGGAAGCCGAATATGGCGACATGGGGGGAGAATTTTATGATCGTTGAAAGTATTTTTGACATGGTATCAAAATAATTCTGCCAGAAGTGAGAAAGTAGCGAACAAGAATAAAACATATGGGTTAAATTGCAGAATGAAGCATGACATTTATCGCAATTGTCGGTAATACCAGAATAGATTTGTGACAATCGAGATTTGGAATAATGGACTTAAAACAGAACTTTAAACTGAATAAGTGTGAGACGAGCACAGGTCGAACTTGTGTAGATTTTTTTTAAGAGCAGCATCCCACCAATGATCCTCAAAACTTAGACCTAGTCCTCATTCCCAAGCAGCCTTGACTTTAGTAACTGGTGAGAAATCAAAAGACAGAATTTCATTATAAACTTTAGAGATGAGTCACTTTTGAAGTGGGTCGTGGTTCAGAAGCTCCTCCCACTGTAAGCACGGTGGTGAGGAAGGAATAACTGGAAACAAAGCTTTAGCGCAGTGTCTAATTTGAAGATATCGAAAAAAATGGGAGGGAGTGAGATGAAATTCACCCAAGAGATCCGCAAAAGTACGAAAGATACCGTCCTTGTACAGATCGTTAAAACATTTCAGGCCTTTATTATGCCATGCAAAGAAGGTTGAATCTGTAAGCGCAGGTTGAAACAAGTGATTCCTCAATAAAGGAGCTAAAGAAGATGCTGACTTAAATTTGAAGTACCTCCTAAATTGATACCAAATTTTAAGTGTGGAACAAACCACTTGGTTATTTGTAAAGCCAGAGAGGTTGGATGGAATAGAAGAGGTAAGTAGAGCAGTTAAGGAGGATGAAACACAAGATCACGCCTCTAAGTTGCACCATGGCAGATCTATTGATTTGAACCAAAACGAAATTTTGTGGATATGTGCTGCACAGTAATACAGTTGGAAATTTGGAAGTGACAATCCACCGTTGAATTTACATCTCTGAAGTGTCGATTTGCGAATCCTGGGTGTCTTTCCACACCATAAGAAATCAGAAATAATTTGATCAATTGTTTTTAAAAAAATGCTTTGGCAGGAAAAGTGGGAGACAATGGAACAAAAATAGGAATTTGGGCAAAATATACATTTTAACTGCATTAATTCTTCCAATCAATGAGAGGTAAACTTCCCCATCTTTGGAGGTCAGATTTTAGACATTAAAGGCGAGAAATTAGCGGAAACAAGAGAGTTTAATGTTCTGGTTACATTGATCCCTAGATACTTAAAGCCAGAGGGGCTCAATTTAAAAGGGGTATCAGACTGTGCAAGCTGTAAAGCTGAAGCATTGATAGGATAGCATTCACTTTTAGAGATATTCACTTTATAGCCTGAGAATGATCCAAATCTCCGAAAAGCAGATAAAATTGTTGGTATGGAAAGGACAGGATCTGAGACATACAACAATAAATCATCCGCATAATGTGATAACTTAAACTCTGTGCCCAATTGTGAAATCCCAGGAAAAATGGAAGAGGACCTCAGAAAGATTGACAGGGGCTCTATAGCTAGTGCGAACAGTAGGGGGGATAGGGGACACCCCTGTCTGGTGCCACGGAATAGAGTGAAAAAACTGGATTGAATGCCATTGGTGGAGATGCTAGGAGATGTATAAAGGAGACGTATCCACGAGATGAATACATTTCCCAGACCAAACTTCTTAAGTACAGTAAATAAGTAGCCCCATTCAACCCTGTTGAACGCTTTCTCAGCATCGACCGAAATCACTACTTCAGTTGTTGTCGTGGTAGTTTTAGAGTAGATAATATTTAAGAGTGTGCGGATATTAAAGAATAGCTGCCGCCCCTTAGCAAATCCAGTTTGTTCATGTGAAACAATAGTTGGTACAATATTTTCCAGGCGATATGCCAAAGCTTTAGCAAGGTTCATAGCATCCACATTTATTAAGGAAAGAGGTCTGTAAGAGCTGCAAAGATTTGGAACCTTATCTTTTTTTAAGAGGAGACTTAAGGAGGCTTGCCTTAGAGAGGGAGGGAGAGAGCCATGTTGCAACGATTGCTTATATACTGCATGCAGTAGTGGGGAAAGTTTATCGTGAAATCTCTTTAAAAATTCGACTGGAAATCCATCCGGGCCAGGAGCTTTATTATTTTAAGTGGAGATTCAGACTCATATAAAGAGGAATAGAATGAGCGAAAAACATGATTAATGGTAGTGGGATCCCTATGCAATGTGCCCGAAGAATCTCTTATCTGAGAGATCATACGTGAGGCTGCCTGGCGACGTGGAGCGTGATCGTAAAAGAAGACGTAGTAGTAGTGATAAGATCAAATTCAGTCTGTAAATCAACACGTTGTTTATGTAAACTGGGAGAGGGGCAAGTAGCGAGTTGTTGGTCCATTTTAGTGATATTAGTACTAAGTTTTTGCAATTTGGCTTTACGGGACTTGTTTAAATGGGCAGAATAGGAGATGATTTGTCCCCGTAAGTATGCTTTTAATGATTCCCACAGCAGTGAATATGAGACTGGTTCCATCTCATTTTGATTTATAGTGAAAAAATCATCAATTTCAGCTACAATATATTTATTAAACTTATCATCTGAAAGAAGTAAAGTATTGAACCTCCAAGAGTACCGAGGTTGTGAAGAGAACTGAATATCTAAAGATAGAGGGGCGTGGTCAGAAATGACAATAGGGTGGTAATTAACAGTCACTTTGGGATTTAGTTTGGCATCAATAAAGTAATAATCAATCCGTGAGAAAGACTGATGCATCTGTGAAAAGCAAGAATATTCCTTGGTATGAGGGTTGTAAAATCTCTAGGGATCAAGGCAACCATTCTTGAACATGAAATCTGAAAGTGACCTCGACATTGATGAAGGGGTCAGAGTTTGTGGGTTAGAGCGGTCTAGGTTGGGATCAATTACACAATTCATGTCCCCTCCAATTATAAGGAGGCTGTTATTCAATGAGATCATTGAAATTGGGCTCATATATATTAACTAATAAAATGGGAACATGGAATAATGTACCGAAAACAATTAAGTATCTGCCATTTTTGTCTGATATAACCTTAGAAGCTAAAAACTGGATTGACTTACCAATTAAAATAGCAATCCCTCTGGCTTTAGAATTGAAATCTGAGTGAAATCCAGGGGCATTTAAGTCTGACCTGATCTTTGGTGCACCTGTGGGTTTCCTGCAGAAACACTAGGTCAGGTTTAAGACCTTTCAAATGAGCAAATATCTTCGATCTCTTAATTGGACTCCAAATGCCTTTAATATTCCAGCTCAAAAATCTCACAGAATGCCCAGTATGTGAGATATCAGCATTACTAGCATTAGTGGCCATATGTTATGTTTTTGTGTCCATAGAAAGAAAGACAAAATGGACTGAATGTGGACCCCCCCAAGTAAAGAAAAAAAAAATAAGGGGGGGGGGGGGGAGAAGAAAAGAAAACACAAACACTTGTAAACTGAACAGCAGGAACCAACCCTCCAACCCCCCACCCCCCAATAGCACCTACAATGACCCCATCCCCAAACGATGGAAAACCCAGTGCAAACTCCACAAGGAGTCAGATCCATAAAACAACGACTTACGGTTTTTAGCCTAATACTAACAGTCGGGGTTCGGTTTGAGCTCCTACAAACTGAGCAACATTAGACAACAAGGCACAACTAATCAAGTCCAAGCAAAACTGAAAACCACATAATATGAAGATGGAAAAGTGAAGAGAAAAAAAAAGAAAACATGACACAAACTGTGAAGACACTTATATATGAATATATTATATAAGAATATATGTTCTACGTAAAAGTAAGTTATTTTATGTGTTAAATCTGTCAAGGTTGAGATTTCTCTCTACCTTCTACTTCTAATAGTTCAGCTACAAGCACCTGGAAATAAGAAATAATTTTAACTTTGAATTTAGGAGTTTTGATGTGTGAGTCTATGACATCTAACGATGTCATACATTTAAAATAAAAAAAAAATGAAAAAAAAAAACACTAAGTTGGATAGTTTGGACTTTCGGTGTAGCGGCTAATGGAGTAAGACGCGTTTCTCTGAGCTCCTGCAACAACCTCTAAAAAATTCTATTTAGGCTATTTTCTCTCAGTACAGAAACTGGCCAAGAACCTCAAGGTGCATCTTGATAAGGCCTCAAGCAATGCCAGCATTACCTGGACAGACTTTGATGCTGCAGTAGCGGTTCTCGCAGAGGCCATGTAGGAACTTTTAATGTGATTTGATGATGGTCATTCATTATATACATGTACAAATTAACATTTACTTTTTCCATTTCTATGAAGGTAATTTTTTGTATTAGAATTTAATTATCATCATTTTAAATCCAAATAGCATTACTTTAAAGCCATGTTTTGAATTTTGATAATTCCAACCAAAATAATCTCAAAGGAGGGTAGTATTGAAAGTTATTTGACTTATTTCTTAAGTTCCTATTGACTGTACTTCGATGACATTTTCATTTTAAAATTAATGTAAGTGCTTTGAACTTTGAAGCATATAAGTAAAATACGATGTTTTTTGTTTTCATTATTTTCAATATCATACTTTTTGATAGAGAACACATAGTTTCTGTGTGGCGTCGAGACTTCATTATTTGTGATTTTGAAGATATTCTTAGAAAAAAATGGTTTTTCGCCAATAATTTAAAATTGGTTACAATTAGACATACAGTTACAATTAAAGTTGAATATAAACATATGGTTTCTTTTAAGCCCAATTGTAAGAGTGTAGGTATAACCAGTGTGTAGGATATTGATTTTCAGCATAATTCTTCTCTCAACGCTGTCTGTTGTTTCTTCAAAGTCTCCATCCATATTGGTTTATAAGCGCATATGACTTATATACAATTCTAATTGTTTTCATGTATATTTTCACTTTTTGTGCACACAAGACCAATCTGATAACATTTTGAAAATAACAACACCCCCAATAATCAGTATCGTGGTGGTGGAATGAGGTACAGTTACTGATGTTTTATTCCTTTTATACCACAGCAGTTTAATAATGACTACATGATTACATCATACTTTTTATCATTTACCATTTATAGGTTCAATATTACACTATTTCTGACATTATAGCAGCTATAAACAGTAGTGCTTTTCTACTTCTCATTCTTTCTCTTTCTCTATTATAATTTCCACAATATTAATAAAAATAGACTACAAGGGTCCAGATGCTCCTGCCTAAAGGTCCATTTCATAATATGCCAATATAAATTCAAATTTCAAATTTATTCGTCACATACAAAATCATACACAGTACAATATGTAGTGAAATGCTTGTTACGACTGTCCTAAATTTGAAGAAGAATAAAAATAAAAAAAACTATCAATATCAAGAAGAGAAAAAAAATCAATAACAATAACTATTTGAAGGACACCAATAGTTAAAAGTCGAATATAAATACAAAAATATACAATATAAATGTAGTGACGATAAATAAATAATGCGTAAAGTGTCGGTGCCGTAGGCACACAAAGATGTCCAGTGAGTGTGGTTGTGTGCGCAGAGTAGGGCAGGGTGTACAGAGAGTGCAATTTGTGTGTGCAACAATCAGCTGAGGTAGAATGTAATGTTCATGTGTAGGGTAGG
>JBCNYH010000024.1:35188220-35202907 GCA_039654325.1 Tandanus tandanus
AGAGGACAACGAGCCACAAATCCAGTCCCCACCACCACCCCCATCCACCCCTCCACCACACCCCCCAGACGCGGCCGGCCAGGCATCCCCCAGGGCCAGCAGCCCCCCATCAGCGCAGCCAGCCCGTGTCCCCGCCCCGGGGACAACCACCAACAGGGGCGTGAGAGGTCCCCATGGCACATCTTCACTCGGGGAATCTTTGCCCACTTGGGAATTTTTTTTTTTTTGTTTGTTTTTTTAGGCACCTCCCCATTTTCTCCCCAAATTTTAGTCGTATTTAATTCCCACCCATCAGGTATTTCCTTCCCTATTACACGACCATTACCAACCAGGGAGGGGTGTAAGCATGCACAGGCCCCCTCTGTGACATGTGATGCTGCCACCTGCCTCTTTTTGAACTGCTGCGCATGCGTATTTGGCGGTGGCCTAACAAACTCGGAGGGAAAGCACTATTCGCCCCTCCGTACGAATGAGCTCACAGACGCCCATGATTGGCTGGTGATTGCTGTTAGTTACAGGGAAGTGAGCGTATGCTATCCCTCCCTTCCGTGAGAGCTCGGCCAATTAGCTCTCATGGACTCCCGGTCCCGGATGGTTATGGCATCGTCCTGGATTCAAATTTGTGATCTTCAGGTTGATAGTCATGCACCTTGTCGTTGTGCCACTCAGGAGCCATCCACTTGGGAGTCTATGCCCACTATTCCTTGCAAAAAGATTTCCAAACCTGTCTGATTGTAAGCACTCGTGTGCACAGCCCTCTTAAGGTCACCTCACAGATTTTCAATTGGGCTCTGGATGGGCCATTCCAAAGCTTTAATTTGATATACTTTGGATTGTTGTTGTGCTCAAGGATTAACTTCCTCTTCATTTTCATCTTTTTAGCAGAAGCCTGAAGTTTTATTTTTTTTTTGCCAAAAATGACTGGTATGTGGAACTGTTCATTGATGTCCTCCATCTTGAGTAAAGTCCTAATTCCAACTAAAATAAAACAGCCCCAAAGCATAATGCTGCCATTACCATGCTTCACCGTGGGTATGGTGTTTGGTTTGGTGATGTGCGGTGGTGTTTTTTGTTACATTTTGGTCTCATCAAAATGTATCACATTTTCCCACATGCTTATGGCAGACTTGAATATTTTTTTTGTAAGAAAAGGCTTCCCAGATATATTAAGAATACATAAGAATTGTTGTCACATGTAGAACACCACCAATACTTGTCATAAATTACTGCAGGTCCATTGCAGTAGGTTTCCTGGCAGCCTCCTGCACCAGGTTTTATCTTGGTTTTTCATCAGTTTTGGAGGAATGTCCTGTTCTTTTTATTGTGCCATATTTTCTCCACTGTTGATGACTGTCTTCCTTGTTTCATGGTATATTTATTGTCTTGGAACGTATATTGTACCCTTTACCTGCCTGATATCTTTTAACAACGAACTTCCTTTGGTGCTTTATAAACTCTTTGCGTACCAAGACTTTTGGTGTATGATGCAACCAAGTTAATGTCAGGAAAATCCGACTATAACAACCAAACTTTATTTGGGGCTAGTCAGCATCACTTTAATTGATGGTAGTTGTGTACTGATTATTACTTACCATGAGTTTGAATGTGATTTGTTAATTCAGAACAGGGCCACATCCAACCATAAGAGGGTGTGCACACCTACACAACAACATCGTCACAGTTTATAATTTTTACTTTTTTACTTCTTATTGAGGGGCAGTGGTGGCCTGGTGGTAGGGTGCTGGCTTACTGATCCGAAGGTCAGGGCTTCAAGCCCCAAGTAGTTGTCCCCACCAGTGCAGATAATTGGGTTATCAAATGTCTGTGGTGAGAGGCATGTAAAAGAACCATCGTTTGTAAAGGGTAGGCTATTGGGTTGCCGTCAGCGAGCTGTCCAGGGTGGACTCTGCCTTCTCCCAGAGTTAGCTGAGATGGGCGCCAGCCTCCCCACGACCCTAATTAGGATGAAGTGGTTCAGAA
Organism: Tandanus tandanus; assembly: GCA_039654325.1. Taxonomy (NCBI): domain Eukaryota; kingdom Metazoa; phylum Chordata; class Actinopteri; order Siluriformes; family Plotosidae; genus Tandanus; species Tandanus tandanus. Next base: position 35,190,201 of record JBCNYH010000024.1, read on the forward strand.
AATGAATAAATTTAAAATTGAATCATTATGTTTGGATAAGACTATGAGATGTTTTGTCTTTCATGTCAGATTGGGCAATCATAGTGGCCTAAATTAATAATAGAATTGTTTGTTTTTAATTGAGTTATACAGATTATAGGTCAGAGCTGTTCAGGGTGTACCCCACCTTCGTCCATTGTTTTCTGAGATAGGCTCCAATCTCCCTGTGTCCATAGCAGGATTAAGTGGTTCAGCTAATGAGTGATTGGGTGAATTTATTGGTCACATTAAAGGTGGAAAAATTATTTATCTTGGTCTCTTTTTTGCATTTTAACAGTGTGCGTAGACATAGATATAGTAGTTATCTACTGTACTTAGCAATGTTAATTTATTGAAAGAGGATACAGAAGAGGAGTAAATATAAATATCAAATTGTAGCTACTTCCTTTCAGTAGTGTTAGTGTTAGTGTTAGTGTGAAGACTGACTGGCTACTTTCACATCACAAATGTTCGTATGATTTCTGACTCATCCGATTAGACAGTACATTCGATTCAGAAGTGACAATCAGTGTAACAGAGCTGTTATCACTGTAGATAAAAATGTCATATTAACTTGCTTGTACAAAGGGTTCACCAAGGCAGCTTTAACTGCAGCATCTGAAATGTTTGAAACAGTGAAATGATGTCCGATACAGATGTGGATGTATGAGGCAATGAGTCTCGAGCAGCATATATTTGTAAATGAGCATATTTGTAAATATTTGTAAATGAACTGCGTAGGACAGGACGTTTTAAAGGTGTAGAGATGTAACAAACACTTGATTCTACCTCAGCATAGTCCTTGCGAGGTTTCTGGAGGATTTAAACTAGTTAGATGGCTTTTTGAACCATTTTCAACCAATAAAATGCAGATCCTTATAAATTTACTGCATATATATATTTTTTATATTTTCTTAACACCAGCACTATGTTTCATCACAGTTGAAAAAATAATATAGGTGTCCATTACTTCTTTAACTGCGAGTTACCCGGTGTTTGACGTTGTGATTTACTGTAATTCCCCAGCTACAAAAGCTACCAAAAGCTCCTGTTTTACCTGGACTTTCAAATTGTCGATTTGGTGTAGTCTTAACTATCAGCTCTGTCCCTGTTTATGGTGTGATGTCAAATCAACATGGCTGCACATAGTGTGAACAGCGTAAGGTGCCTCTTCTGTCCATTTAAATGAGTATATACTGATATTGGATTTAGCTCTCTTAATATTATCCAGCATGCTTCTCTCCTGTCAGTAAAGTAACAACGATAACATCATGTTCTTCCTTGGATAGCGTTAGGTGTTGCTTTCCAAAGCACAGTGTGTCATGAATAAATTGTGTGGCACAATTGGGACTCAAGGCAAAACCCCATAAGGCCACATTGCTTCTACACTTTACCTTGGAGCTCCCCTGGAGGAATAATTCATTTCACTCTTCTATTATATTTTGCAAATTGCATATCTGATGAGATGCTTCCAGCTGGTTGTTGTGCAGTTGGGTAGAATTGTTTAGAGAGGCTTATATTTAAATAGATACAAGGATGAGATGAGCTAAAGTATGCCCTGGAGAGCATTACCACACATTCTGTTGAGTATACAGTTATTTAAATGCTTGAAGTAAAAATGAAGTCAAATGGTTGTTGATGGTGTGTCTCGTGGCCACTCGGTTGTAGAGCAGCACAGGCATGCCAGGTCTAGTCTTTTTATGCCATGTAACAGAGGCTGCACAAAGGTATACTACATTTAGATTTATTATTATTAATTTTTTGGATTATTCACAAAACAGGATTGTAGTTTGAACTGGGTTATCAAAGGCCAGCCATGTCTCTCACTGTCCAGCTGGTACTCCAGCACATTAGGATAACATGCACAGTAGGCTAATTGGCTGTTCCAAATTGCCCTTAGGTGTGAGTGTGATTGTGAATGGTTGTATGTGTGTTGCCCTGCAATGGCCTGGCGAGCTGTCCAGGGTGTACTCTGCCCTCGCCCAGAGTCGGCCGAGATGGGCGCCAGCCTCCCCGCAACCCTAATTAGGATTAAGCGGTTCAGAAAATGAATGAATGAATGAGGATTGTAGTTCGTTTACAAACTGCAACATATGATCTCATCATGGAGAGAGTAAGCATTTGTTTGAAATCCTTTTTATATTAAAAGCAACAGACCAAGGTGTTGTAGGAAGCATTATACATCCTTTCTTCTTGCTGCCATCAGGCTTTAGTGCTTCCTCCCAGTGTGCTACCTCAACCCCAGGCTTTCAGTATGAACAATAGAATAGTGTCCCTAAAACAATAATCCATATCCTGCACACCACTAAGGCTTTTCATTGAAAAGAAACCACATCCTGTTCACCATTGTATATAAATGTTTCTACTTTGATGGTGTCTTCTTTTTGCATTAATGATCATGGCATAATGTAATACACGTAAATATACCCAGCGTGTAAGCATTTATTGTGTGCACATAATGCCAGCTTTTGTTTATATTTATAATTATATTAACAGCATTTGGCAGACGCTCTTATCCAGAGTGACTTACAAATGTCATTTTTATACAACTGAGCGATTGAGGGTTAAGGGCCTTGCTCAAGGGCCCAACAGTGGTGATAGTGGGGATTGAACCGCTGACTTTCTGATCAGTAACCCATCACCTTATCCACTAAGCCACCACTGCCCTGTATTTTTATATATTTATTATATTGTTTGTTACCGTCAGTGTTTTTGTTTGTCTGAATGAATGCAGATGTAATTATGCTGTGCTCGGATACTCGTGTGAAATGGAATATAAATGAATGTAAATAACCAGATGTGCTTCTGTTAGCAGTAGTGTCACATCTGCCCAATGTGGCTCCATAATGCTATATTAACACAGACATGGCAGGCGTACACATCTGCTTAAAGTTCTAAATGCTACCTGTCCATCAGTGTCAATCCTCAGACTGTTAGAATCTCAGAGACAACTCGCGGGCTGAATAAGTTTCAAATGCACTTTTTTTTTTCAAAACTGATCATTGAGCCATGTGAAACCAAGGTCCTTATAGCAATAAGTTTAGCCACTTGGCAGCCAACTAGGGAACTCACCCATGAGGAGAGATCCATAATTGGTTTTTTTGTTGTTTTTTTTTCAAACATAAAAACTGTATGTATAGAAGTAGCCAAATCTTGTAAAAACTTCTTCAAAGTTTATAGACTTTGCCCCAAAATACGATTCAAAAAGCTTCTTATCCACAGGCTTATACTTCTATTACATGTACACAAGATTCATACAAAGTTGCTATACTTCTACTATGCGTGCACAACAGTGCGTTGCATTAGTGCAGCAACATGATTGGCTTAATAGTGAAGCTCCAGCACGGCTTGAAGCACCACTGATGAGGAAAAAGCGTCTAACCATCCAGTTGCTTTTGGAACGTCAAGAAAAACCTTTAGCGCACGTCCCTCTGTCCTCCCGGCGCACGTGTACACATGGGAACCCTGTTTTATGACATGAAATAAATAAACAACTCATTATATTCTTTTTCTTTAAACCTACAGTTTCTAAATGGTGTACTTTACATGTCGAGACTAAAGACTGCGTGTTTGGTTCCTTCATTTTTATTCCCTGCAATAAACAAGTTATTAAAATGAATTAATCTTGGTATACGTAGGATACGTGTATCAGGTTTGAGAGTTCCCACAAAAAACTTGTCAAGGAAGGGAAATCATCTGGGAGCCCCACTTTTAGGAAGTGTTTAAATCTGTATATTATTTTCCCTGGTTCAGTAGACAGTTGTTTTCTTGTAGAAGGGTAGGATGTGTGAGTTACAGACTTTCCACAAAAATTTCTATTTAGGCTTCTTTGAGTGGTTTGTCTCCTCATTTATGATATCTCTGGTGATAGCCATTACAGAGTTTATATAAACTAAACCTTGAAAGCTAAAAAAATATTTTCCAGGTGTATTACCTCAGACTCCTTTCCAAGGTCCAAATAAAATCGTGCTCTTTCCCCTTTGCTTTTACACGAGTTGTCATTTGTCTTTCTCACATCCTCAGTTTGACCGAGTGAAAGATGTTCAGAACTTAAATGATAAAATGTCCTGATGGGCTGGAGACCAAAATGGGCTGCCAATTATTTTTTGACATATTGGAAGCCTTTGTCAGGATTCAGGAACTCTCAGATGTGAACTGTGATGTGACGGGAAATGACAGCGCGAGATCTTGGGCTGTCACTCTGGACGGGGATTCCAGAAATATGACGGTTAGGCTGGCCACTGATAGCCCATAAAGTTACATTTACATTTCTTCATCTGCCATGCACAGTTATGCCAAGGGACTTTACATAAAAAGTGAGACAGAATATAGGCCAAGAATAGACGTGTTAAAGTAATACTCCTGCAGTTCTCAACCTTATGTGTCATCTGTAATATACTGTATGACCAATTACCACAGACAAGAATATATACAGTTGTGTGCAGTGAAGATTATACACCACCACTTTTGTCTAAAAGGGCTCCTAATAAAAAGAAGTAAAAAATTACTTCTATATAGTTTTTTGGTGAAAATGTATTGAACAATGCTACTGTAGACAATGAGAACCCAAAAATATAATTCCGACCAAGTATATTGAGGTAAAAATATGGCTATAAACAAAAACACTGAAAATACCAATTTTTCAGAAAAATTGAAAGGTGTCGCAAATTGTATTTTTTGGACTTTTTCATAGCATGAATGAACTTCAAACTATATGGAATGGTTTAGTGAGTGAATGCCCTAGTGTGTAACATCTTCCAACAAAATTAGATAAGCCATGCTGCATTTATTAACTCGCCCAATCTGTTAGCCTTATATGAGATTTACTGTCAAAGTTAGTTAAACACATTAGTAGTCCAGACCTGTGCATGTTGTGCTTTAACTGTGCATAAAGAAGAACACACTTGAGATTTTGTTTTTCACCTCTGCGCAAATACAATTTTGTGTTTTTACACAAAAATTATGCACAGATTTATGCACAGTTGAAGTCACTAGAAAAATATACACTGCTAAACAATAAAAAGCTGTTAGTCATGTTCTAGCAGAGGTCCATACTATAGAGAATACGGTACAAGATTGTGCACACAGGTATCCCAAAGGTAAACAAAATATATCCGGTAAAAATGCCTAGATTTGAGTTCACCAAACATGCAAACAACGATGGATAGTTCCACTTTTAGACAGTGCCTATTTACAGAGTTTGAGTTCAAAAACAGATACGTGCCATTGTTTTAATTATGAGAAAAACAACTTTTTCAGTAACTTTATTTTAAAGCTACTGAAAAAATGTTTTTGAAAGCTACTGGAAAAAGTTTTTTTTAAAGCTAGTGGAAAAAGTTTTTTTTTTTTTGTAAAGCTACTTAAAAAATAGTTTTTCTCATATTTAAAACAATGGCACTTATCTGTTTTTGAACTCAAACTCTTCAGTTGTTATTCCATAACTCAGCAAAGTGTCAAGTTGGCTGCAAGTCATATTCAGATGAATGTGAGTGGAATAACTCTTTATAAAAATTTATATTTAAAAATATAAATTCTTTTTATGTTCACTCGGTTGTGAGAAATTAGGCATTTTCTAAATAATTTAATGAAATTCTAAAAAAATAGGCTAATTGACTGTTCTAAATCACCCCTAGGTGTGGGTGTGAGTGTGAATGGTTGTGTGAGCTGTCCAGGGTGTACCCCGCCATTGCCCAGAGAAGGCTGAGATGCCAACCTTCCCACAACCCTAATTATTAAGCGGCTTAGAAAATGAATGAAGGAATAATAATAATAATCAACATACACTTTTACCATCAAATATTTTTAGTTCAGATTTTGTTGCTTTTTTTGGAATAGTTCTAGAATAACTAGAAGAGACTGACTACCATTAAAGTGATAATAAATGATTAGGGTACAAAGAAGTTAGACTGAATGGAACTGTTAGACTGAATGGAACTGGCATTAGCAGGTACTGTATCTTAGCATGAGTTACGACTACTTCTATTTTCTATTTTGCAGGGATGTAGCTAATAATGATATATTTAAGTTATTTCATGACCTCTAATTGGATATGAATTATCATAATAACTCATATTTATTAATATTTATTAATTCATATCTGATCAGAAGAAGAGGAATAACTGTTTCATTCTATTATCTGTATTGTAAGAAATATAGCATTTTTATTATTGTATTTAAATTCTTGCAAATTAAAAAAAATATATATATTAAATGCATTCTTACCATAAAATAAAGAAACGTTAGCATGGAGCTAGCTGGTTAGCTGAAGGCCTTTTCCTTTGGCAATTCAGTAAAGTCGCATTAGTTTAAAAAAACTGTCTTTTTAAAAAAATAAAACCCTTCTTGCTATAAAATACTGGTTAAAAAAAATCTGGTTATCACGGCGCTAGCTGGTTAGCTGAAGGCCTGTTCCTTAATAAGTCCAATAGTCGCATTTGGTGGGAAAACTGTCAAATTCTTAAAATTTTTTTTAAATATGTTCTTAATATAAATTACTTTAATTCCATATTTTGTTGCTTTTTGTGGAAATCTGGTTAGCAGGGTGATTAGCCAATCAGAGTTCAAATTACTAATATCTAGTGATCCAGGATAGAAAAAAACTGATATCCTATTAGTAGCCAATCAGAATGCAAGGTTGTTCATATCCAGTGGGAATGGATAGAATAAACATTTATACACACACACACACACACACACACACACACACACACACACACACACACACACACACACACACACACACACACAAAGAATAGATTGCTTCATGGAAATGCATGTTGCGTAGTTTCTGCTTTTGTCATTTCCATTTCCTTTAGAAAGCTGTTTCACACCAGTGCCAAGAGTGGCACTGCATTCGGTTTCTTCTCTTTTTTATATATGATTGTTCTTCAAACCCTCACATGGCTCATTCTTTTTGGGTCATTGTTTGCTTTTCCAGTAGAATGCCCAGAGCTGAAATAACTGTAGACCCATAAAGAGTCCAGTTAACAGCACAATCACATGGCTCATATACAGAAATACACTTTTTGGTATTTGTCTTATTGTATAATTGGAGAGCTGGATGTAATTGAGACCACTGCTTGCTCATGTCTTCATGAGAACATGGACAGAAGGTTGCATCATGTGATGCAAGGATTTCAAAAACAGCAAAAGTTATAGATTTTGTTTGCTTCAGATATCTCCTTGCTTATGCCCTAGTGGAACTCCAATTTATTTCTAATCCACTTTGACTCATCTTCAGGAAGCCTAACGGATTCTCTTTAGCAAAAGATCTGTTGCTGCACCTGAGTGTGCAAATGTGTTCAGTTGATTTATCTCATTATAAAGATCGCCTGGTTGGCAAACGTTTTTAGTCCAGAATGCGAAAGAGTTTTGTGCAAGCAAAATGGCTTTCAATGTCAAAGTAGCTATGTAGAATACAGAAAAGCTAAAGCTGGCAAAGCAGCAGGGCAGAGTGCTCTATTACCCTAGGAAATCGCTCAAGATCAATAAGGTGGATCAGCACACATTTCTGCTCCACTTGGAGACACTGAAAAATGCTCCAGTCCTCTCTCCCATGCAGCACACCACTTGCACAATCTTGTTTGTGGGCTGACCTGGATTTTCATTTAAAGAGTAATCCATTTTCATTATGTCTTAAGTTGAATCTACACAAACAAAAGGTGGAACACAACAGCCTAATCATCCTTTAGGAAGAAGGTTGTGTCAAGCATCCGGGAAACAATATTGGCAGTTATTACTGGAGTTAAAAGAAGTGCTGGCTTTTAGATTGTTTGTTCAGCCTCAATATTAACCAGTGCACATGCTGCCTTCTGAGACTAGAGGACAAACTCCGGGTGACCTTTTGCTTCACTGAACAATAATATTGGACAGGAATCTCTACATTAATTTGTTCTTAATATTGCATTTTATATCAACACTGTGCATTCATATACAGAAAGCTATGAGGGGCTGGCAGTGTAAACAGCATCAATGCATGAGATTTACAGCATATTTTCACACAATTCAGAGCCTCTGGCGCGCAGTAGCTCATTCGCTCTGAATCTCTTCATCTCAGCCAGTGCATGAGAATCAGGCCGAGCTCTCAGTGGTGTCCCATGAGGGACCCAACTTCCAGCTGCTTGTGACTCAGCAATGAATCATGCACACGGCTCTGTACTGCATGCATAGAGGGATAAGAGACAGGTGAGCACAATAACCAGCCCGATAGAGACCTATGCAAACTCACTATAGTGTAGAGTAGTGGCGGTTTCATTTTCTGCATCTTCTGGATCATGTACAAGGAAACAAATGGAAAATGAACATGAATAAATATGCATATGTTAAAAGTATTTTAGAACTAGGTTAGAAGTCACAAAACACCTGGCAAAGAAAATACTTTTTAACGACCTTTTTAATTTTCCCTATTCCTTTACTCTATGTGCAAGATAGATTGTTTTCATCCATTCATGCATTAGGATCATGAGGGAAGGATGCAGTCCCATCTGCGCTGGAAGTGTGGTACACTCTAAACAGGTTGTCAGTATTTTTGAGATTTTGAGAAAGTGTCTAATTGGGATTTATCTGACAGATATTTCGATTGGGATTAGGTTTCTAACATAGGTTTTAAAAACCAAACTTTAGTTCAGTATTCACTATATACATTTAAAAACTGTATACCTGATATAACGATAAGCAGAGCAGCAAACCTGACAAACTGCCAGTCTCATCGACTGCCTCAAGGCATAGGGGCCAATCAAAGAACCAATGAACCAATTCAGGCTTACAAGGCTGAATTACATGTTCTGGCCAAGCTGCGTCTTTTCACTGGTCTTTAAACATAGTCATAAAGCGCCAGTATAGCTATAAGTTTTCATTTCATCCAAGCAGTAGCCAACGTATTTCAACTTGTTTAGTCAATTAAGTCTTCAAAAGTCTGTGAGATCTCACTTCTACTTGAGAGAAATGATATCCATTATGATTGGCACATACCCACCCTTTTGTGGATAAGATTGCAGACCCCTGTGCTATATGATCAGGCCATTGAAGGCATATTAGCCACTAAAGGCCAGGAGAAATTGCTTCTTGAGGCTGAAGACATGTCTGTCTAGCAAAAATGCAGAAGATTCAACAACCATATCTAATTGCAGTGGGATTATAACTTTGTCCTCCACAGTCAGTCAAAAGAGGACTTGGCTGCTGATTGGTCTACATTTCTGAGCTTACAGTGCACACAACTTCTTCTTAAAGGGGCCCACTCAATTACCAAGCATATTAAATAAACATAAAGTATAGTGCTATATCTTGGAAATAAAATGGAATCTGAAACAATGTCTTTCTGAAACCGTTTTCTTACTCTTGTATGCAAGTGTCTGGGTGCAGTGATATTAGTAAACATCGTCCTCTTGAGGTGAGTGAGAGCACAGAACACTTGATCTCAGACTTTTCCACTTTCTACGAATCTGTGTTGCACTGCCAAGTTATCGCACATGTGCAAGATCATTCCTCGCAGTCTCGTTATTTTTATTGTTATTGTAAACAGGCACAGAACCAAAACAAAATGTAAAACAGGTGAATAAGAGATACTAAGCCAGTGAGCTGAATTCACCAGGAAATCTTTATAATCAGCCAAAATGAACTGATAATGAAAGTTAAAATACACAGGCTATTCACTAGTGAATGGGCACATTTAATTCAGCGTTGTAGATCATATTATGACGCGAGCTATTTCTTCAGGGCATCTGATAGTAAACAAGTACAGCCAAAGAATAGACATGCTTCTGGAGATTGTGAATTGTATTTGAATGCATCTTGAGTACCACTACCCTGCTTGAGGGCAAGTATGTAGAAGCAGTTTTTCTCAATTGCCATTCTGTACCAGTCCAGACAGCAACAAGAAAGCATTCACAGCTAGGTCTGGATATGCTGAATGCAGGTCATATGTATTTCAGAACATTAACATTCCTCTGTTGTTTAACCACTCTCTGCAGCAATTCTCTTGAACTTGGATGCATAAAAGGATTTTATTTTCTTGCTTGACAATACACAAGTCATATATTCTTCTTTGTGGAAATGTATTTACACACTACACACCATTTGCCCTCCTTCATCTTCCAAGGCTTGCCTAGCTTGCCAAGGTTAACATTGTATTATGTGACCTCTTTTGTTATTGTGTTCTATTATATAAATGAGTTCCTTCTACAGCTACTTCCCAGAGGAGATATCTGCAGTTATTTCTCGCAGGGTCATTGCATATCTCACTGACATTGCATTGCATGTTTATTAGCTCTGACTGTCAGTTAAGGGCATCACTATTCACTGATCAGAATCCATCTGTGCTAATAAGCTTTGCTTTTTTTTTCCTTGGGATTCTTGGGATGCTTCCTTCTCCAAATACTCATAGACTATGTCAGCTTATTCACAGTCTCCTTAAAAAAGATGCAAATAGCATGTGCTAAAGCCTTTCATCTGCCAGCTTCCACCAGCTGTTACATGTGAGCTGCTTCAGTGGATGTGATGTTAGATAGCTTCAGGATGATGTGGAGCGACCACATTCCTTTGTGTTTCGTGGCCTAACCCCTACACTTCAGTGGTATTCCCTGGACAATACAGGCTTTGGATAAAGTTGGCGATCATATGAGGATTACCAGAGCTTTACAACATGACACAAATCATAAGTGACTCAGACGCAAACACTGCTCAAAACACCTAATTTACCATTTATACTCCATGTGTTGCAAAGCTGCATGAACCTTTGTCCCATACTTTCTAAGGGCTAGCCCCATCTGTTCATATTTTCCTCTCCAGCCAGGTATAGCCCTTAATCAGATGGAATCCTCTCCAATCCATTAAGGTCCGGCCAGGCAACACACATCTTGCCAACAAGTCTTGCCACAGTGAGGCAAGAACCCTTCCACTGGGTGGCACTTCATTTGATGCATTTTGATGAAAATCTATAACAACCATTAATGAGACACAGCATATACCTACAATCCACAAGATCATGGCGCAGTCAAAAGATTCTACACAATATTAACAAATGCTATCGACTCCACTCCCATGCAGACAATAGACACATTGTAAACATGACCTCCAAAGAAAGGGTGGATAGAGACAATGCAGAAAAGCCAGCTGAAGTATGGGAAAATTTTGTCGACTAATCAGTATTTTCTAATGACTGACAGGAAGTAAAGAAAAAGCAGGCAAAGCACAAATGCACACGTACACAAACACACACAGAATCTAATATGAGTAAATTGTAATACTCAAGAACCATTAAATAAGGTATTTAAATGACATCATTTATTTGGCATTTCTTTCTGTTGATACACAGACATAATGGACTCGGCTTCTTGTCTTGTCTTTGTGTCACAGCACCTGCATCCTCCCGTTCACAGGACTATCAGTACACCTTCCATAATTCTTTGCACTACTCACAGTTACTAGACTTTTGCTGCATAACACAAACCCACGGTGGCCGGGAAGTGCAACACAAAATTACAAAGTGTAAAACAAAATTACATTTAAAAAAAAATATATATACATTTTAAGAAAACAAATATACATTTCAAGAAAACAAAAATACATTTTAAGAAAACAAATATACAACACTGACCTGTGAACACTGAAAGTCCTGAAAATTTACAAACGACTGCAAATTTGCAAACGGAAAGGGAATGTACCAAATGCCGGAAGTGATGACATGAGTCACTCAGTTTGTTTGTTTTGCATGATGTATATTTGTTTTCTTAAAATGTATTTTTGTTTTCTTAAAATGTATTTTTGTTTTCTTGAAATGTATATTTGTTTTCTTAAAATGTATTTTTGTTTTTTTAAAATGTAATTTTGTTTTACACTTTGTAATTTTGTGTTGCACTTCCCGGCCACCGTACAAACCCTCACTTTGTGAAGAATTGCTCTATGTCACTTTTTGCCAGCCGTTAATGCCTTCATTTTGTATGACCAGTTCTGTCTTCCTGTTGCCAATTGTCTGCTTAATCTCTGACATAGTGTTTACATGTATGATCTCTTCCTGCCTTACTTGCCATATTTGTATTATCTCTCTTGTGTTGTTCAGCTGACCTCTGCCTGCCTCTCAACTTTTGCTTTTGAACTGTGTTATGGATTTGTCTGCCTGGTTTTTATAATAAACATTTTAATCTGAGTGGTGTAGTTGTTAGGTTGCTGGGCTCATGATTGAGAGGTTGTGGGTTTGAATCCCCGTTAGACGCCCACTGTGCTAAGACCCCTGGGCATAGGCAAGGTCTTCACCACAAGTGTGCCTCTGTCCACCCAGCAATATAAATGGGTACCAGTAAAAAATACTGGAAAGGTAACCTGCGATGGACTACTGTCCCACCCAAAAGGAGTTGAACCCCTAGTCACTTCACGCTACAGAAACCGGGGATAAGCTCTGGCCTGATGAGCCAGTAGGCTCAGCTATAAAAAGCCCAACAGACTTACCTACCTTACCATGCCTACCTTACCATGCCTACCTTACCATGCCTTCCTTACCATGCCTTCCTTACCATGCCTACCTTACCATGCCTACCTTACCATGCCTTCCTTACCATGCCTTCCTTACCATGCCTTCCTTACCATGCCTACCTTACCATGCCTACCTTACCATGCCTTCCTTACCATGCCTTCCTTACCATGCCTTCCTTACCATGCCTACCTTACCATGCCTACCTTACCATGCCTTCCTTACC
>JBCNYH010000024.1:35218825-35233560 GCA_039654325.1 Tandanus tandanus
GGGCAGAGTACACCCTGGACAGCTCGCCAGGCCATCGCAGGGCAGAAACACACTGACGGCAATGCAGCCTACTCTTGTTACTCTCGTGATAGTGGGGCTTGAACCCCCGACCTTGGGATCAGTAATCCAGCACCCTACCACCGGGCCACCACTGCCCCTACAGTCAGAGCATCTGATATGGAAAATTAACTCAGATCTTCTGACCAATCCGAATTGGGAATTCATCAGTGCTGTGCAATATTCAGTGTATACAGGCTTACAGTATATTCCAATACGGGGCAAAACATATTTATTGTGTATTCCAACTGCCTTGCAAGATGATTATTTGTTCTAAAATGATCATTCGTTTGAAGTTAATTTTTTTTGTCTTGTTTCTCACTTTGCACAGTCTTGGTGTCATGATGCCATCAGTAGCTTAAACACACACTGTTACTGGGCCATTGATGAATGTTGATGTTTGAACTCTATGATGTGGATGTCTGATGTGATTTGGTGTTGTACAGCCCATAAAATGCAGTGTAGCATGCCTTTAGCCTTACAGCATACTGCCAGTCATATCCACATTTTTACTTGCTTAGAATGTTTGAGTTTAAAGGAAAACATAGAATAATGTATAAAAGGATGTATCTCACAAAGTAATGACAGCGTCTTAATTTTAAAGTCGAATGTATATCTATGTGCTGTTGTCTTTTTTTTTTTTTTTATTATTATTTTTTTTACTACTGTTGATAATGATGTTGGATTCAGATCAAGTGATTTGGCGAGGTACATGACCAAATTTCAGCCAAATAAACAGATTTTAAGGTCATGCAATGAACCAATTTTTTGACTCCTGCTATAGTTTGTGTTTGATTTGTGGTTCTTATATTGCATTTACAATGGATCTGTATTATACATGTTCAGTGTTTTATGCATTTATTTATCTTGGTTATCTTATTTATGGCCTATAATCATTTTAACCCCTGAAATGCCCAGAATAATATGCATTAAGCTCAATTGCTTAATATGTAAAACTGTATATTTCAATCAGTAAGAATGTATGCAGTCTTTTAGAAGTTATTGTTATTTCTCTACAGTAGCAGTGATGTGCTTCATTCCCTCCCCCTCTCATGCTAGAGTAAACCTGTCCCCTCTCCCCTTGCCTGGGGCATTCAGGGCACTTTCACCCTGCACCCCTCTTATTACCCCTCCCTCTCTCTCTTTCTCTCCGAGGGACAGCCTCAGGCTCTGACATCTCAGATTGCGGCACTCAAAGGCCACATCAAATCAGCTACTATTTGTCATCAGGTTTACAGAACAAAGAAATGTACAACTGTTTAGTTTCTTAAAATCCTACAAAACAGATGTGACTCTCTGTCTGTGATTCTGATCACACGACCCAACAGTAGAGGGAAGTGGAAAGGAACAGAAGTGTTGACTGACAGGACAGTGTTAAAGATGTAGTTTTTAATCTGTGTACATTTTATTTAATATCACATACACACCAACCAACCTTTTCTGGAACATCTGTACATCTACTTAACTGGGCAATTGTTCAATTAGCCAATCATGTGGCAGTAGGGCAGTGCTGATACAGGATGGGTTTCAGGAAAAGTTTCAGAATGGAGTGGAAATGTATTATTGGTGACTTTAATTGGTTGTTGGTGCCAAACAAGCTGATTTGAATATTTCAGAAGCTCCTGATCTCCTAGGGGTTCTGCGCAACACTTAATGGTGCAGGAAAAAATTATATGCTGTTCTGCAATGACTTCTTGTTGAGAAAGGTTAAAAGATGTGGGCCAGTCTGGTTAAGATGACAGCAGGGTTACAATAATGCAAATAACCACTCTTTACAAACATGGTAAGCAGAAAAGCACAGTGGGCTCCACTTCTGTCACCCAAGAACATAACTCGAAGACTACAGTAATCACAGACTCACTGAAACTGGCAGCTGGAAAAGAAAAAAAACCACCATGTGATGTCCTTACAGTGTTTCCCTCTCTGGTTTCAGAATTAAGCATTGATTATGATTTAAAAGTGTATTTGCATTTCTAATTATCACTTGCAAAATGTTTGTGAATATTATATTTAGGCAAGATAATGCACATATTATTATCAAATCTCGAATTACTAATACGTATAAAGTGGAAATTAAAAGTTTCGATAACTGATATTATACTATTTTTATCTATCTTATTTCCCGCATGCTCTCTATTCGCGCACGTGTCCACTTCCGGGGTCACTCTGGCAAGGCAGGCAGAGGTACTTCCGGAACAGGTGCAGCAGATTAGCGTGAGCTGGAGGTGCAGATGATAGGGCTTTCTAGACGTGCAATACTGATAGCATCCAGCAGATGGCCCCTCTGTTGTGTGAAGGAGGCGGAGGGTCGGCTTGATATGATATTATAAACAGCCAATATTGATTTTGTTATGGAATAAATCTGGTTGCTGAAATCAAAATACAATCATTTGCAAATGTGTAATAATTAGAAAAGGCTGCATATTACTACTGTTACAGTGACCCATATTTAAGTGGATATCTGCTCATTTAAGCCACAGGCTTTTGTTTAAGTAAAAAACATCTTGATAATGTGTATGTGGAACATGCAGGCTAGTTTTCATACAGGTTTACTAAAGAGCTCTTAAAACAGTTATGCTGTTCCAAAATCTCAGCAAGAGAAATGTTTTTTTCTTTCTCCAGGCAAATTCCATGAACTTGAATTGAAGCTGCAACATGGGGCGATAGATAGTGTTATATCCACACAGAGGCTATGTTACTGGGATGCACATCATTTGGATAACCCGTTTATTCCCATCTCTTTCTCACATACCCCGTAAATGAAGGAAATTAAGTGCGGGAGCTCGAGGCGACATCCTAAGCTATTTAAATCTTTAAATTTACATCTTCCTCCTGCCTCAAGTAATTGAACTAACTCCGGGCTTGCTGCTTTAATTGAGCAAAAATATCTTGTCTTCCTGCTGCTTTGCTCTGACGAGGGAAACTAATTTCAGCCAACGGCGAGGGGGAAAGGAATCAGTTGGCAATATCGTTTAGTCCAAATCATTTGAAACATACCCTAATTCTGCATGCAAATGAACACTGCTGGGTTTGCTGTATGCATTTCCTGGGGAGTGCAAAATGGACCACAGTAGCCATATGCAAGCACGACCAGGAGTCCATGAGTTAAAAAACACACACATGCAAACACACAAGTAAACTATCCAGACTGATGTTTCCTGCAGAGCTCTTCCATGCAATAAATCACACAGACAGACATCTCACTACACAAAGCAATCAGCAATGTCACGTCATCCAGGCAAGAAGTCCATGCAAGTGCACTGACAGTTATGACGTAATAAGTACGCCCTCCCTTATATGGAAATGCTTTCATAACGAAGTTTTCCCCCAAAAACTATGGAGGTGTAGAGTGTTGGGACGGCCTCATTAGGACTGTTATTGTTACTGTCAGTGTTATTGTCCTGCAGCCGCACTTCCGTCCTGAGACCACTTTACTGTGTGTGTGAAGGATTGAATGTTCTTCTCCTCGTGCTTCCGGTTCTACAGTTTCCGCCTGCTGAGTTGATTCCATGTGTTGAGTGAACACATTCAGAGGCGGCACCGTGGGCGCGAGGCAGGAACACACACCCGGGATTCACCCCGGATCCCCACCTCGCGCGCACTGTTTCATCAGGTTAGGATCAGGCCACCCTGCCCAGGGAAAATCACTAACTGCAAATACTGACTGTATATACCGCACACACACCTCCACACCCCATCCACACCCTGCTGATGCTTAAAGGGAAACGTACGCTTTATAGATCTCAGGGTCTTTTATCACGTGACACTGATACCAATAAAGGGAGCAGGGCGTCTCTGTTATCAAAATAAAAACCCACAAACATCTCGGGGTTGATCTGTTTAATCTGGTTGAACATTTCAGACATCTTCGATCTCTTCTGTGAAAACACACTTTCACCTTCTATGGAGCCGAAAAATCTGTTTGTTTTTCCACTGCGGGCTGAACCTGCTATTCGGGCTGGACCTGCCTGTCTCCCTCAGGATAACTCTCTCTCCCCGAACACATGCCATTAAAGTCGGTCGCGTCCATCCAGCCGCGCGCAGTAATTGAAATGGCGCGCGTGGCCGGAAGCGCTTTGTACTCTGTCGTGCGGCGCGCGCCGACCCGCGTCACTCTGGTGTGCACGGACACGGCAGGAGAGATAGAGACAGGACGCAGGAGAGATGTAGGGATAAGGCATGGGCTGCACATTTTACGCACCAAAAAAAAAAAAAACCTTTATGAGTTCGAGCTTTATTTCGAACAGGTTCAGCCTGTTCTTTTACCATCATCATCAACCGCCACTATCCTGATAAATCACCTTACGTGACATTGCATGTAACCATCTAAACCGTTATCTCTCTCTCTCTCTCTCTCTCTCACACACACGGGATTTTGCGGCAGCACTGCGCGTGCGCTCTCAGTGTTAAGATAGAAATGAAAATAAAACGGAGCGTGCAGAATGAAGGCGCTGGCGCGTGCACGTGCGCGCAGCAGCAGGATGAGATGTTAATGTGGTGAGGCGGGCAGAGAGGAGCTGATTGGAGCCCGAATCCTTTTCCCCCCGGGGCCGTTTTCAGAGCCCCGAGCCAGAATTCCTGTTCAGCTCTCCTCCACTGTTATTCGGGAAGGATTCTCTGGCTTCACTGCACTCTCCTCCTTCCTGTCTCTCACTCGGTGCCGTAAAGAGAAGAAGCGACGCCAGGACGCCGTCGAGCTCATGTTGGTTTAAAGAGAGCGACGCCGCCTGAGTCATGACTTCCAAGGTAAGCACGCGCTTCTCTCCCCGCGGAGCTGCTTTTGGTGGAAACTCTGTATCTCCTCTCTGTTTTAAGCGACTTTTAAAGCCACAGCGACCTCACACACACTCACACTGTGTACACGCGCCGAGCTGCTCTTTCTTTCTCTTTAAACCTCGTGCAGGATTCGGGCTCAGTTTTATACGAAGAACCGAATCGGGTGAAATCCAGGAGAGCTGAAGTACTGAACATTAACTCCAAGTTCTTTCTAAAGGACTAGAGATCTACTCGGCGCGCGCGCACACGCGCACACACACACACACACGCGCGGCGCGCGCGCGCAGAGAGAGAGAGAGAGAGAGAGAGTTCCTGATCAAATTGCATCGGACAGCCTAAAATGTTTGAAACGGTAATATTATGTGTTTGTTTGTTTGTTTACTTGTATGTGTTTGTTTTCTGTTTTGTCATCGCCTTCAGAAACAGCTCTAGCCTGATCCCAAACTACCCAACAATAGACATGTAGTGCACTACAGAGATGCGCCATTATCGTGCTGTTTAATATGAATAGGTTTATAGTGATATTGCACTGATGTGCTGATGTGTTTGGGATTAGTCCGATATGATTACAGGAAGTTCACTAAAGCTGAACCCAAGAGTTGGAGAACTAGTTTCATATAGACTGTGTGTTAAAAGCTCTGCTCCCTTATCCACATTTTTACAGCATAGTTTATAGTTTGTCCATTGCATACTGTAATAATATTTCACAATTTTCTAGTAGCTATAATATCCGACAGAGCACTAAATCATTCATTTATTCCTTTTTTTTTTTTTTTACTTCACCTCAAAATCTGGTTGCCTATAACAATATAAAATGATAAACAACTGCCATTTTTATTTTTATTCATCACCATTTTAACCGTACTGTTTCTGGAAGACTTTAAATATCTCCAGAACCCCCTTTCTGCAGCATCGTTCCTTCCATAGAGTGTGAGTGTGTAGTGTCGAATCATTTGAATACAGTGTTAACCAACACTACAGGCTTCAGTCCACCTCTCAGATGAACCTGCTGTACCTCTGATCCTGGATTTGCATTAATGTGAAAATTCAAATCTGAATTGCTCCATGTTTGTGTCTGTGCGTGTTATTTAAGTTCAATCCTCCAGATGAAAATGAATGAACACAGTTCGCCTAAAACACTGCGCCCCAAGCAAAGCAACCTTTAACCATCTGCTTAACATTTTCAGCCGGCTCATATAACAGCGTTTTTGTTTTGTTTTTTTACTCGACAATGGCACTTTAGATTTCAGAAAGAGTGCAGCTGTAACTGACAGATGTGTTACCAAAAAAAAAAAAAGAAGAAGCCAAATAAGCCATGTTGAATGAACATTCCGGTACTGAATTCACGCTGTGTTTTAATGAAGACCTACAGTGTTCACTATGGTGCTGATTTGCTTCCAGCTGAACAGCTATCATTACTTGTAGGATGGATTTTTTTTTTCCATTTTCAATGCAGTGCTGATATCCGGGTTGTGAACATGGACTGGTATCTAATACTGATCCAGTTTTGTGATGTGAAACATCAGAGGCGTGAAGGTATCATGCTGTGTTTAATGTAACATCTGTATTGAGTTAGTCGCCATTTAATAAAATACATCTGATCCAAAGTTTCAGGCTGGTATCAGCCCTAATACTGATACTTAGTACTGTTACATCCCCAATTTTTTTTTTCTTTTTATTTAAAGGGACTGTATCATGACTTTTGCTCAAGTGTAAAAATGTACATGCTAGAAATGAAATAAATGCCAGAAACATAAACTATAAAAGAAACTTTCTGTGATACTGAAATATTTCCAAAATGAACAAAGTAATTAAGGCAGCACGGCGGTGTAGTGGTTAGCACCTCCACCTCACGGCAAGAAGGTCCTGGGTTTGTGCCCAGCGAGGCCACTTCTGTGTGGAGTTTACATGTTCTTTCTGTGCTTGTGTGGGTTTCCTCCAGGTACTCCAGTTTCTTCCCACACTCCAAAGACATGCAAATTAGGCTATGGATATTCTTGATTGTCCCTAGATGTGAACGGTTGTGTGTGTTGGCATGGCGGTGGTCCGGTGAGTTGTTGCTTTCGCCCTGAGCTGGCTGGGATAAATCGGTTCAGAAAATAAAAATGAATGAAAAAAATTAAAGTAATTGGTCAACAGAAACCTTGCACATGTGCAACAGCTGTGACACAGGTCCTTTAAACCTGATTCATGCATCCAAGTGTTTATTTCTACTTCTCAAACTATACTATTATTAACAATAATATTGCTTTTACCCTCTGTTACATCGTAACCAACACCACAGTGAGAATTGCACAAGAGCTTCCGAGCCAGTAAGAAAGTGGGTCTTATTTTAGCACGGATGGATTCTTAATCTCTGAACATAAAACGAGTTTTTTAATACCTGTGTTTCCATGTTACCTTAAGGTGCTGATATATTAGCCCCAGAACCGAACCGCTGGATGTCATCAAACCTTTCACATCTCACACTCACACACTCCCACTACCTTTAATTAGTAGTTTACACTTTCTCTGTGTTCCCTGAAGGTAGACACCCACAGTACGATCTATCCCTTTCTGTCTCTCACCCTCTCTCCTGCTCGTTAATAAGCCTCATACTTTCCTCCCCTCCGGTTCGGGGGGTAGGGGGGAGGTGGGGGTTTGCAATGCAAATTCTCTTAATTAGAGGTGTGCTACTAATTCTTGAGCGAAATGTGGAACAAGGTGTATATAAAAGGGATCTCATAGGTGTTGACAGGCCTGAAGCATGCATTTACACTCAGGCAATCCAGAGGGAGAGGACTGACTCGAAACAGCAGCGGGGCTGCAGGTGTGTGTGGTGTGCTGTGTGCTCTGCTGAGAGCGTGTTGTTGTGTGCGGATCTGCAGGAGGGAAGAAGCATGTCTCGCCTCTCTTTGACCCGCTCTCCAGTGTCTCCTCTGACTGCACAGGGCATCCCTCTTCCTGCTCAGCTGACTAAAGCCAATGCCCCCGTCCACATCGATGTAGGAGGACACATGTACACCAGCAGCCTGGCTACGCTCACAAAGTACCCAGACTCGAGGTAGGACACATTTCTATTCTGTGTTGGAAGTGATTGTAAACTTGGAGAGAAGAAGATGCTCGTACTGTCATGGACTGTTTACTCAGATACCTTTTGAATACTCTTTCAGTGATTGGCTATAAATAAATATGAATTTGTTGGTCCTTAAAGGAATAAGCCATGGGTTTCTTTGTTTGCATCTAATGTGTGTGTGTGTGTGTGTGTGTGTGTGTGTGTGTGTTCATCACGTTGAGTAAATCTGTTTACATAGTCACATAGGAACTTGTTTTTCTTAAGGGAACAAAACACCCCAAAACGTAAGTCCCCATAATGTAAATCATTACATTTTAAGGTAAAGAAATTATTTAAGGTTAGAAGAGGTTTAATGTTAGGCTAGGGTAAGGGTTAGGTTAAGGTTAGGGTAGGGTTGGGCGAGAGAGTGTGAGAGAGAGAGAGAAAGGTGAATTTTAACCTGTGGTGGTAAATCAGGTAGCATTGCCACCCTACAGTTCCAGGATCTCCGGGTGGATCCAGAGCTTGGATCCTGTCTACATGGGTTTCCTAGTGGTTCCTATGTTTCTTTCCACTTCCCAAAACTATCTAGTGTTTAATGAAGAATGGATGAATGATTAAATGTTTAAAATATCCAGCTATACAGTGTAAAATTCAACTCTATCACTCAACTTTTGTTGAATTTTATTTCATTTTCATAAAGTGTAAAAATCAATCCAATGACTATCCCTGTGTCTGATGAGTTAAGTAAGCGATAACATACAGCAAGCTCGTCATGATCATAAAATCAACCCTGACAGGGGGATCAGGACCTTGATGTCCTTGATGATGATCATCTTGGATGGGGATTATTTTGTGAAAATGTTGGGCTTGTTATATATTATCCCATTTATTACAAGGCTACTTACAAAATAATACATTTAGAAATGATTTTGTTTCTCTGCGATGGCCTGGTGAGCTGTCCAGGGCGTATTCTTCCCTCGCCCAGAGTCGGTTGAGATGGGCGCCAGCCTCCCTGCGACCCTAATTAGGATTAACCAGTTCAGAAAATGGATGAATGATTTTGTTTCTTTCTTTAATGACTCGCACCACCAACCGTCTGTTATAAAGAAATATTAGACCACTGAATGCCATAACTGATCAATCACAATTAAGTGTTGAAATGAGCCATGTTATCAACATAATTACATTTAATATGCAAAAACTTTGGTGTAAGGTTTCATTAAAAGGTTCTATAAAAATACTTTCATTATAAATGAGTCCTACTTTGGTTCTCTTTTCATTACAGGGAAACGTGTTGAAATTAATTCAGTACAATTCAGTTTTATTTGTATAGCGCTTTTTACAATTGACATTTTCACAAAGCATTTAGTGCTTAGAAATTTGTGTTTGTGGTAATCACGCATAGACTACAGATGTGCTAGATAGGATGGCATGGGCGCGTAGTGGGTAGCATGTCCGCCTTACAGCAAGAATATCCTGGGTTCGAGTTGTGGGCTCGGCATGTATATTAGTGTAATTGGCTGTTCCAAATTGCCCCTAGGTGTGAGTGTTAAAGGCTGTGTGTTGGCCCTGTGATGGACTGGCGAGCTGTTCTGGGTGTACCCCACCTTTGCCCAGAGTCGAATGAGACAGGCTCCAGACTCCCTGCGATTCTAGTAGGATTAAGTGGTTGTGCAATTGAATGAATGTCCTAGATAGAGATTGGGTTGTAAACTGCCTGTTCCCCCCAAAAAATGTTTTTTGTTGTTGCCAGTTCCCTCCCACTAAGCATTATCTGCCCTCTTGTAGGCATGAGCTCACCGAAGCCCATGATTGGCTATGGGAACAAGGAAACAAGAGCTCCCTTCCAGCTCAACCAGTTAGCTGTCATGGGCTCCCGGCTATGGATTGCTGTTGTATGCATCAGCCCAGGCTTGAACTTGAAATCTCTTGTGTGATAGTGGACGCTGTGCCACTTAGGAGCCCTTGCTTGTGTTTCCTTAATGACCACAAAGCTGGGATTAAGTAAATGAATCTTTATTTAATGACAAATAAGCCAAACTCTTAGAATTTAAAGAGTTCTTCAGACAGGATTTTATACGTGCTGGTGCAAGCTTGTTTTTGAGGTTTGAAGTTTGGAGTAGATTTGAACTGGCGTGTCTTAGTTTTGTCCACTGCAGTTTAACTGTAAACACAAGCAGCATTGCTGCAAGAGGCTCGGAAATGCTCCTCTAAAATTCCACCCCCTCATTCGCATCCTCAGTATATTTGTCTCAGTATCTGCCCTCCCTCTGACTAACAGAGCCATTAGCAGAAATGCTGAACTCACTCAGATAAAAATCACTACTCCGTAGAAAAGCTGATGTGTGTTTAATGATGTCAGAACTATGTCATTTGGACACCAATA
The DNA here is from genome assembly GCA_039654325.1 of Tandanus tandanus. Taxonomy (NCBI): domain Eukaryota; kingdom Metazoa; phylum Chordata; class Actinopteri; order Siluriformes; family Plotosidae; genus Tandanus; species Tandanus tandanus. The sequence continues at coordinate 35,229,082 of JBCNYH010000024.1, forward strand.
AGAACAGTGGAGGAAACTGTACTGGACATATAGTCCTGCATGAGAGGAAAGCTGATGCCTCGTCACGGCTGCGGTGCGTCTTGTAGCTGATCCTGCAGTGCACCTGTAACAGATTCAGATACTGCATATAGATTATTTTGACCTGCTTTCTAAAGTCTGAGCCGTTCGTCAGTCAGACAAATGGAACAGAGCAGTCTTCCCACTTGTGGTGCTGTGAAATTCCTACCTGCTGCATCTTAACCTCAATTCTCAGAAGTCCTGCTGGTAATTCACTCCCCCATGAGAGGCGAGTAGAAAAGAGCACCACCTGTTAGAAAACGGAGAGTAAGAGAAGAAGAGGAGAGAGCACACCCTCACATCTGCTCAGCTTAACACATGCCATGGCCTTCTCTGATTTAATAATGTAGATAGAGAGACAGGGAGGAGGAGGAGAGCAGCGTAGGGGAAGCGGGGGAAAGCAGGCAGCATTTTAATTGCTTTTTAGAGAAAAAAAAGAAAAAGAAACGGAGATGAAAAACTAAGATTGCCTGAAGCTATATGGTGAAATTCTAACTGGGGGAACTGCAAGACCATATGAGAAAAGAAGCACCGCAGGCACAAAAGGGGGAATTGGTTTTCTTATTAAGTGTTTTGCATCAGTTTGCAGAATGGGAGGGTGAGAGAGAGAGAGAGAGAGAGAGAGAGAGAGAGAGAGAGAGAAACATGAAATGAAATGGGAACATCTTTGCAATGACAAGATTTAAGTTGATTTAACACAAGAGCAGAAATAGCATAAGACATGTAACCAAATGTTCGACCTCATTCTTCAAACCAGGTTAAATAAAACTCCGCTTATTGTCACTGCGTTTAAAATTGTCATACTGCCCCAGTTGTGTGAAAGGACTGTGATTATTAGTAAGCCTTTAACATCTGGGTTGGATTCATAATGTTTAATGTTTTGTCCTTATCAGAATCAGTCGGCTGTTTAACGGCACGGAGCCCATCGTGTTGGACAGTCTGAAACAGCACTACTTCATTGACCGGGACGGAGAGATTTTCCGTTACATTCTCAGCTACCTCCGCACCAGCAAACTGCTTCTTCCTGAAGACTTTAAGGTAAATGTGTCCCCCAAGAATTAGAACATAATACGCATTCATTTCATGGTCTCTATCTGGCTGTCTGTCTGTCTGTCTCTCTGTTTGTTTTTATTTGTATATATCTACATACCTACCTATTTATCTATCTATTTATTTATTTATTTAATGGCAATTTTTTTTGCTTAAATTAAGAACATATAACACCAAGATGTTTAGTATCTGTCGTCCCCTCCAAAATAAAATAAAAACAAATTAAAACAAAGTATAAATAACCAACTAAACAATTATTTAAATAGATAAAGAAAATAATATAAATATATATAATAATAACAACACACAGTCAAATTCATATTGGAAAATATAGATGTATGCAGCTCATGTATTGCAGTACTACAGCTCATACAAATAATAATAATAAAATAATAATACAAATAAGGAAAAATCACTAAAATCATTGGTTCTACCAAAATGAAAAATTAAATCCAATTAATTTTTTTATTTTAAAGAATTGTAGTTGTCAAGATGTTAAGTGTGCTAAAAATACAATACCTAATACAATGTTGGGATATTAATCACATTAGCTGTGTGTTAGCTAGTTATATATCTTAGCTAATATTAGTGACTAGCAAAATAGCCTTGGTGTTATAGTATAGGAATGGTAAACATATTTTTGAGAAAGTTACAAATTGGATTTTGATACTGAAAACAAACTCATGTGTCTCTCTGAAAATGAGCTTAGCAATAAGCTAACTTGTTGTTTAACATTTTAAACAAATTTAGCTAGTAGTAAATATAATTCTGAGAAAATGGCAAACCAGAATCTGATACTAAAAACTTACTGTATGTAAGTCTATATGCCTATATATTGTAAATGTATATATGTAACAAGCTAGTTTATAAACTTAGCTAATATTATTTAGTTCGGTGTTGTGTTATTGTATATTTAGGCAGGTCTGACTACTGCTAAATACATTCCTGAGGATATGATTAATCAGGACGCAGACACTGAACTCACGTGTCTACCTGGGAGAAATACAGGCTAATTTGCTAGCTGTTTGCTAGCTGCTAGCTATTTGAATTGAAAGGATGCATCATTTGCAGTGTGCGTATTCATGAATATTCATCCTTATTACATTGTGGCATTGTAATAAGGGTGAAAAAATAGAGAGCTGTTCCTGGAATTTTTTTCAGTGGGTTAACAGTCACCAGGCCAGTGAAGTGCACCATGTAGCAAACATGAATTGGTCTGGACAGAACTGTGTACTTTCATTTCAGCGGTTCTTTCACAAATATTTTGTCCTTCCCCAAGTTGTAGCTCAAATACTACAACATATCCTCATCGTTAACAGCAGTCTGGGCTGCCTCCTTCACAACTGCAACCCACATCTCCTTCTGGATTTCTCTGGGATGCTGTGAAATAGTGAAATGATGCATAGAGAGCAGCTCCAGCTTAGATCATTACATCTCATTACAGTCAAGCTTCACAGTTCAGCCATCACACTCTTCACCGTCTTGCAAGCTGGGAAATATGTAAATAGTGGCGACTGACTGAACTGATCATCATTTCTAGCCCTATCGGAATGCTGTGGGGCTTTAATTGTGCCAGGCGCATGACTCTGGCATACTGGGTTCACAAGATGAATCTGTTTGCCTTCCTAGCATATCCAAATGGCACGGACTCCCTCATCAACTCATTCACTCTTTGAAAATGTTTGCAAATTTACAATAACAAAAGCCGTAATTCACTCCCAGTCTGAGCAACTTGTTACTTCAGATGTATACTTAGTTGCTTGTCCCTTGAGGGGAATTCTGTAAAGTGTCAAACACAATTTTGACTATTTCGGGTAATGGAAATGCAATTCAGTGTGTTTTTATCAATTTCTTTGTCTAGTACTAGCTTCAAAGTGCTGAAGCTATCACGAGGAGCCATTGAGTAGTCTCCCTTTATAGTTCTCTGCATTTACTGGATTAGGATTTCAGAATGTTGCCTCGTAGAAGTCTCAACATAGCTAACCCTCACTACAGACCGCAGATGAATAGCACCTTAAGACTTATGTTTTCCTTTGAGTTACTCTAAGCCTCAAGACCTGAAGTCTTAGCATGTATGCTGAAGGGGAGAGAGAAAGAAAGAGAAAAATAGGCAGACGGGGTGGGGCGAGGGGCAAGCAAAAGCAGCTTCTTTTTGTGTGCATACTGAAGGTATGGAGTCTTAGACGTTGGCTGCTATTGTTTACTGTGGCATAGCCTGCAGGAAAATGAGTAGTTCATACATGGTGGAGATGAAGGGGCAACTTTTTGGAGCTGCAAGAAGAAAAGAGAAGTGTTACACAAGCAGCTCAACTGGAAAGAGATCACAGTGCTTAATGGCAGAGAGAGAGAGAGAGAGAGAGAGAGAGAGAGAGAGAGAGAGAGAGCCTCAGTATTAGTGTGTGTTATAGGTTGCCAGGTCTTCACCATTTAAAAGAACATTAATAAACTTGCCTAAATAAATAAATAAATAAATAAATGCATGAATGAATAAGCGAGTGAGCACGCAAGCAAGCAAGCAGGCAGGCATTCAGACAGACAGGCAGGCAAGCAAAGTACGCACGTCAGTCAGTCAGTCAACACAAAAACCTTGTCATATGCTAAACGGGTTTAGTATTATTCCATGAAAAACATTTTCTAATGTTACAAGGCATGGCATTTAGCCTTGGTGGAAGTCTGCGTTCAACCACATTTAACATCTTAAATTGCAGTAGATAAATAAATAAATAAAGTTCATTAAAGACAAAACATAGCCATTACATTCACAGGTACCAGTATTGTGGGATGCATATGTTGGAGAGGTCTAATAGTTTCTGAAGTCTGAGACATATCAACTGGTTGGGGTTGCGGATTTGCATAATGAAGAGTCAGCTATTGTCCTTGGTGGCGGTCTGAGTTCTTCTAGTTTATTTATGACATTATGAGTGTAAATGTCTGGGAATCCCCACTGAAAGAGTCTAAGGCAGAATACTGAATCCATATATTGACACTAGTGCTTTAAGAACTTGTTAACAAACAAACGTTTATTTTTGTATACCTACAGAGATCTGCAAAGATGATGCTGGGCATGTTTAAATTCTTCAACAAATTTGTTTTTACTATGTAATGCTGCTTTGCAACAATGCCAATTGTAAAAAGTGCTATACAAATAGAACTGAATTGAATTGAATTGATGCATTTTAGAAAAAGAGTTAGTCTGCATAAAGAAATCCAAAACATGCTAGCTAAGCGTGATTTCCTCACACAGTGAAATATTTTTAACTTTACTTGTGGTTAGCATACGTGCCAAAGAGCAAAGTGTTATTGAGTATGGATTTCAAATTTCGACCATGTGAAGGATTTCACAACATCACTATCTTTATCTCTCTTTCTCTC
>JBCNYH010000024.1:35263780-35273821 GCA_039654325.1 Tandanus tandanus
CTCTCTCTCTCTCTCTCTCTCTCTCTCTCTCTCTCTCTCTCTCTCTCTCTCTCTCTCTCTCTCTCCCCCTCCCCCCCCTCAGGACTATGGGGGTAATATCAGATGGAATCATTTACACAACTGCCCATAGTGGTGACACCTCAATCGTGCTTCATAGAAACACAAAAGATTTAAAAGCAGTAATTATCTTCTTAACAACACATGAACTAACTTCTTCACTTAACCATCAACAAACAAACTACCAGGCCTTAAATCCTCATGTCTAAACAAGATAAGGATTCGACTTAAAGCAAAGAAAACACTTCTATGTTTCTCTTTATAGTTCATTCCCTTCAATGGTGTTTTATAAGTTTTAGCATGAAATACTTTTAAAGAAAGATCTTTAGTTCTGTCATTGATTTGTTGGTTGATTAATTGTTTCCTTGATTACCCACAATGCTGTTAGACTACCCAATATTAGGCCTAGGACACGCATAGCGGAATGACTTCACAGTAGAGGGCTTTTTGCCTTCCGGGGGTGAACCAGCATTATACCCCAAGTGTTCTGTGCACTCTCGTAGGAATACGTGAAAGCCGGGGACCAACCTTGCTTTCTGGGAGGGTGTGGCTTCCATTTCCATAAAATTTGGTCATGTTGAAATTAACCATGGGTCAAGCACTGTACATGGTAATTTCCATGGAGCAGTGACTGGTACTTATACGTTGCAGTTACTGCCGGTAGACATGATGGCTGTAATGTATTCATCACAGATGCGTTCCTCAGTTCACATTTCCTCCGCCCATATTTGTGCATGAGATGTCTCCCAAAACCTGCCTGAATGGTTACGGTAATTCCAGACATGGTTCTCATGAATCAACCTGCTATGTGAGACCTGTGCTTTAGTGCTGCCAGTGATTTCAGTCCTTGCTTTAGATCTCTATCTAGAAAAGAGCTGCCAAAATCTGTCTAGAAAAACAAATCTCAAATCTAGTTCAAGAAATGCAGAGTTCTTCTTTATGAAGTAGGTGTTCACTGTTCAAATGGACAGCTATGATGAGCGATACAAGTAAGCGTAAAGAGCAGAGCAGTGAGGGTATGAAGCAAAGAAACAGAAAGATTGAGAAAGAGTTTGAGAGAGTGAGATTGGAAGGAAGAGAGTGAAGTGCTAGTGTGTGACTTGGATTTAATATTTTATAATCACCCGAGGGGCATTTCACAGATCAATGTGAGACTGTGCCCATGCCTGTGCCAGAGAGAAAGCTGAAGAACGGGAGAGAAAAAAAGACAGAAAGAGAGAGCGAAAGCAGAAACTGTATGAAAGTGATGAAGACCCGATGACAGAATGAGCAAGGACTAAAAGTTAGATCAGCAGAGAAGAACAGGCGGGAGAACAAAAGGAAGAGGGAGCAAATGAAAGCGATCTGTAGTTTCTCGACACCCTCGGTCTACTTAAGCCGAGTGTGTGCTGCACTGTGTGAAATACACCCTCCATTGGTTGCCTGGGCTGCTGGCCATGCTGCAGGCACACATTACCTCTCTTAATGGGCTTCTATTTCAGCTGCAGAAAGGAAGCCAATAACCTCTCAACACTAATGGATTAGACTACATGTACACAAGATCTGTAGCGAATTATTACTCCGACTAGAGCGATTCCCAAAGGATCAAATGCTCTGGAAACAGAAGGAATACAACAGTGTGATTAAACCTCACCGAATATGAGGAGCTGTAGAATAGGCCAGCATTGTTTTAACTCTGTTTAAAGGGTCTTGGCAGTCTGATTGATAGAAAAAAGTCTCTTTCTGGTCAATCATCCAGGTTTTTCAGGAAACAAGCTAAAAATAATTTACTATTGCTCACAAACTTTTCCTCATTAGCCAAGATTAACAAGGGAGGCAATTAATTTCTTTGAGATGGGCATCTTAAAAGCACCCGAGGCTAGGTTGATGGAGCTGAATGTTTTTTTGTTGATGTTGGTGATAACTGAGGGGCAGCATTACACATGTGGGAGAAACTATATTTATAGCCTTAGAACGTATTTGACAGGGGTGAGAGGGGTGTGGAGGTAAAAGCTGAGCCTCATCTTGGAGGGTGAAAGACAATCAGGGAATTCTAATGTGTGTCTAATATTGTGACCAAACTGTCAAATGTGTCACAATATATAGTAATTAGCAAAATTAAACTCCTAAAAACATGATTACAAAAACAATTTGCATAGAAGCGATGCAATGTGTCCTGTACTAGAGATGATATTTAGAGTAAGGCGGACCTGCTCTTTCTATTCCTCGATGTTACACCCTCCTGGTAGTTAAAAAACAAGCAGATAAGCATGGTTTAGAAACGGAAGTGCAATGCGGCTATTTTTGTCTGTTTTTCTGTTTCTTCCTTCACGTTGGCCAGTTTAATGAACTATTTGCCTATCTGTATGCTAATAACCTGCACCTGCCTCCACTAAATGTCTCCATAAAGGAGTCGACGAGCCATGCTTTTTCAAGTGCACACCCTGCAATCATGTGCCTCAGAAAACAACTTAATAATATTAACAAACCAACCAACCAAACAAAAAAAGAAAACATGTAACATATCATGTAACGTCAACTGGTTGCTTGTCCAGATACAGTGCCAGCAAATCACAGATCAATGGATTAAAACTTGCTATAGACGAGCAACTCCGGTTTATTTGGCTTATTGTAGCAAGAACAACCTCTGTTGTGGCCAATCACCTGTACATATGTAAATTACTTCGCCAAAGGCAGCTCATCAAATAAGGGATGAGTTTGTGCAAGCTTTCACAGATTAAGGCAATAAGCCACTTCGTGGCGTGTCTAAGAACAATCACTTTTTCTAAAATAGACACAAATAATATGATTAAATTTAGAGTGTAACAAATAGTTAAGAATTATTCACTGAAGGCGAAGTGGATGTCACTGAGTAGTCCTGGAGAGAGAATATCGAGGAAACTATTTAATTCAATGACATCCATCGAGTCTGAGGCAAATGACTGTTTTAATGTATACTACATTGCAACATAAAAATAAACCACAAAATCTTGTTTTACGATGCTTTTCTTTCTTAACATTTTTTAAAATCAGTGAAAGGTGAGCTCCGTGCAACTGTATAAGCGCTGTGCAACGGTGTCTCTTCAGATTTTTAGTATACACCCACAACATGGAAACATATGGCAGGAGAGCTAGGTTGCATGTTGTTTGTTCAGCAGAGCACAAGCGATATGTAATGGTGTGTTTTTTTTACTCAAAGTTCCAGTATATATAATCACACTGCATGCTCCAAGTGACTGTGACAAAATGTGATGTCTGAAAACATTGCTGTGATTCAAGCATTATCCACTATGGATGTTTATTTATTTATTTATTTTAAATCGAGTGATAGTAAGCCAATCAGATCACACCATTTGTAGTATATACTAATAACATTTATCACAAATAATATTTGCAGTAATCAGAATACTGCAAAATGATCAACCCTGAATGAACGCCAAAATTGACTCTTCTTAAAATAGTACTGGTATTGGTCATTCTTACAGCATAATTTGTCCGTATGTAATACGTTTCAGCGACACAGATGCTTATTTTAACATAAATTACCATAAAAAGCACAAAACTGATCATCTTATTACGTGGATAACTAGTGGGGGCTGAGCTGCAGGGGTTAGCAGCTTAGCAGTCGTTTTTTTTCCCCGGAAGGGATGTCAACACGTTGGGCAGTGTTGACGTCTCTTGTGGAGACAGTGAGACGTTACATTCTAGTGACTCTGAAGACGAGAATGCTGCCAGAGATGTGCGTGACAGTAAATCCAAAATTACTTATGCAGCTAGCATTTTGCTGCTTGGCTTTCCTGCTGTCGGTTGGTTTAGAAACAAAAAGAAAAGATTTCCGTGATTTCTGTGCTTGTTGTTTGTGAAGCTCAGCACTGGCCGATAATGTGTTATGCTACAAGGGTCAGTGACGTAGCCCAGCCAGTCCAACGAGTTCTTGTCACTACCTGGCTGGAACAGCCAATCAGAAAGGTAACATGTCTCTGAGCATGCCTAGAGTCGTAACACTTGGGTGCACTTTGAAAACGGGCATGTTGCCGAAAGAACCCACTGATGGTACATGTAAGCTTTCTAAATAGCTAGTAACAGAAATTCACCCTTTAAGGGGGAGGGGGATGGTATACACACTATTTCCTGTTCACCAGAGTAACTTTAGGCACTCTCGGGCATATGTATGTTCAAGAATGTGGAAGAGGGCAGCAGACGGCACTTGTGAGTTACTGTTAGCAACAGGATGAAAAGATGTGGTGGGTTGAATTCACATGTCTCAGAGAAAGCCCGTTAGCCTTAAACATTTAAACATTACAAAGGAACTGTTTAGTTACCTATTCGTCATGTTAAGCTGGAATTACAAGGATTTTTTTTTTTTGCCAGATAACAAAATTATGAAATAATTCTGTTGTAATGAGCAGAGCTTGGCAGTCTTACAACGTAATATGTGATGAGTTCAGTCAGAAAGACAGTCAACAGTTCTGAGATTTCAAGAACTGATGCTCTTCCTAGAAGAGAAATGAAAGGCAAAGACTTCTAAACTCTCATGTTACACATGAGACATCATGTTGTGATTTATATTTACATTTTTAAAGTTGCAATCTGCTAAAATCCATTTTATAGTTTGCACTGGCAAGTCTGAAAAGACTGCTGTTGCATTCTTGCGAGAATAGGACGTGAAGCCCTGAGTTCATATAAGGCAAGTTAATGGCAATAATATCAGTATACATATATTGAACTAATAAATCAGATATAAACTAGTAAACTTCTGAATAAAATAAAAATAGGGAACAAATACCAATCATACGTGCTTCTGTTCATATTAGAGGCTGACATTTTTTCGGGAATCCCACGGGTAATGGGACGGTACAGAATAAAAAAGTTAACGAGAGCAGACGGGTTTAATTTCCTTTTAAGTTACCAGCTAGCGGATGACGTAAGATGACATGAAACTACATACTACATAGCTGAATAAAACATAGCTACAAATATGGCAACGGCAAAACGTAAACGACACAAGTGGGATCGGAGAGAGCTTTTTGTTAAACTTTGGCATGAGTGAACATGCCTGAATGTCCTATTTTTCTCAGTCATAAATGACTCCAAACACCAAACTCTTCTACACATAGCTTTGATGCTATACTACGGGCTTGTATCTGTGACTCCTGTGACATTTTTAGTACAACCCTCAATCTGAACCTAAAAATTATTGTTTAGCCCTAAAAATAAATAAATAAATAAATAGATAGATAAACAAGCAAACAAACAAACAAATAAATAAATATTCATATAAATTTGTCATAGAGAACATGCCCAACTGGCAATTATAACACTTCTCCAAGATTTCATTGGTATGAAAAGTAATAAACGCCTGCAGAAAGCCAGTTGTAGGTGCAGAACAAAGGATCATCAAGCAAAGGAACTTTGTAAAAGTTCCTACTGTAGAGCCTCAATGTGCTTCGCTACTAAATAGGCAACAAGTAAGCTTGAAATGCAACATGAGATTGTGTAAAGTCAAGCATGCCTGGAAAAGAACATCGAACATACTGATTTCTTAAAGCCATGACTGGCAACGTTTAAAATGTGCTCCAGTGTGAAAAAAGGCCGCTTTGGTAGAGCTCATTACTGGCTCTGTGTTTCTGTGTGCCTTTGGTATTCCGTGGCTGTCCCTTCCCCCACTGCCGTCTCCCCTGCCTCAGGCTCATCTGGCAGAAGGGGAGGTTTTAATTGTGGCTATAGAACTCGGCGTGCTTTTTTGCCTGTAAGCGAGCCCTTGCTTCGGTGGCTGAGAGAACTTGCTTTAGTGATATTGGGTGCAGTCCATCCCTCCAGGCTGCTTTTAATGGCTCCTCTCCCCTCCCTCCCTTTCATAGCCAGCCTCAGATAGTTTTCCATGTGATGCCTTGTTAATTCTGCTGCAGGGAAGGGCAAGCTTACATCTCTTCCTCTCTTTCCCTTTTTCTACCTCTTCGCTTTGCTGTTTCTCGCTTTCCTGCTCTTTTTTCAGCTCCTTGTTGATCATCTGCGCTGACTAAATTAAAGTTAATGCCAAAAAGCAGTGCTCTAAAAAGATCTGAAATTTTATAAAAAAGTCGACACATACCAGCGTCTATTATTCTAGTCATTAAAGATGAAAGGGTGTGATCTGAGAGTGTACCAGACAGCATATTCACTAAATCCTCCTCCCTTCTTTTTTCTGTCATACCGTATTCTTTTCTTCCCAGAGTCTGTTTTTTTCTACTCTCGTCTCAATCCTTCCTTACCACAGCCCCTCTGGCCTCCAAAGTGGAAAGGACACGTTAATATGCGGCTCTGTGTGCAGTCGTGCCGCAGGCTTAGTCTGGTATGCAGGCCCACGGCCGTTCGGCAGCTTTTATTAAAGTTGGGCCTAGAACTCACCTCTGAGGAACGCCCTCATCACCTGCTCTATGACTAATCCATCCCCAGGCTCTGCTTCAGGCCTGGCCTTCAGCCTCAACGGCTCATCAAGTCTGAGATAGCAGCTCTGTTCCTGACTGGCAATCAGATAGAAAACACCCAGAGGGCTTGGGGCTTGAACAAAGGGCACAGGAAAAAAAATACCACCTTCCTTTGAATACAAACCCAACCAAGAGAATTTTGTAGTCCTGCAGATCATTTTGAATGCCTAGCAAGTCAAGAAATTATGTTAAAATCTATTAAATGATATCTTCAGGAACATGCTAAGTCCAGTCACCTTCATTTAACCCTACATGATTCTGTATGTCATAGCTTGTGGCCAGAGCGTATCCTTACAATGACATTATAATCAGCCTTTCCATAGAATTAAATGCTGTATTTTTTCCTATCAGGAAGCTGCAATAAAACAACAGTCAAGCCTATAGTGCACAGCTGGCCACCTGGCAGGCTAGCTGATGCTCCAGGCTGCATAGACCCTAAGGCACATAACTGCAGAGATGAAATGTCTGACTGGCCCCTTCAGAGCGGCCTGAGCTACAGCCCTCGAGGCCAGTGCTGACCCCTTTAGAAAAGTCACATTCACCTAACTCCACAGGGGGGTTGGAGACAGAGTTGAGAGACAGAGAAAGAAAAAAAGAATTGCCAAAGGCATTTTTGAGGCGGATGTGAAAGACTGAAACGTGGTGAGGCGAAAATGAAGAGAAAGATCGCTTCGGTGCCCTCACTTCTGATACACGTTCATGTGTCATTCTTAAAGTCTGGGTGAAACAAGAACAGTAGGAAAAGACCAGAACTGGAAACGCAGCTTTATGTAATTGTATTTCTTTGTTGTTGTTTTCCTTTTCAGCAGTGCACTCAGAGCAGAAATAATGCCTTTATTTAGTTATTCATGCTTCTTATACTGAGGACATTTACAATCACACTCTCCATTTTCTTCCATCTGAGTCAATAATATCTCTGTAACATTATAACTATGCACACCTAAAACATTAAGAGACTCATTTTTAAGAAATAAAATAGTTGCAGACTTCAACAGTAACTGTTGCTAAGTGAAATAATAAGCATATCCTTGTTAGTGCTGGAGTAATTATTGTACAGATGTGGAAGACTTAGTGTCTTGGAGCCATAGGTTTGTAATATTTCCAGGGTAATTTGCATAGGAAATCAAACTGTTTTCCACAGGGTGATGTAAATGCAAATATGACCGAGTGATAGAGTTAAAGAAATGTTGAGAGATATACCACTGAACCTGATCGTCACCTCTAATTACAGATCTAATATTAGTTTTTGACAATAATATTTATTTTTGCTTTAATGTGCATGTGTATACATGCATACAGAGAAGCAGTGATAACAGATTATTTCATCACACATTCATACACTGTTCTCAAAGACTGTTCTCAAGATCTAACATCCTACTTTGAACTTAAGTTCATTTTTGTCAGTAGTAAAAGCAATTTACATTTTTACGGCACTTGGTAGACATCCTGACCTGGGGAGACTTTTTTTAACCTCATTGATTCGACTGAGCAGTTAAGGGTTAAGGGCCTTGCTCAAGGACCCAGCAGTGGCAGTTTGGTGGTACAGGGGCTTGAACCGCTGACTTTCTGATCAGTTACCCAGAGCCTTAACCACTGAGCCTTCAGTGCACACACCAAATATGATGGCATTTGTTTCCTTGAACAGTAGAACATTCTTTTTTTTTTTTTAAAAGCATGTCATTAATATAGAGTTGGAACCATCTTCACTGCTATAAGAGCCTCCATTCTTCCTACAAAGCTTTCTACTAGATTTTGGAGTGCAACTGTTGAAATTTGTGCTCATTTAGCTACAAGAATATTACTGATATCAAAAACTAATGTTAGGAAAGAAGACCTGACATGAAAAGATCTAGTTCATCTCAAATATGCTCAGTGGGGTTAAAGACAAGGCTTCATGCAGTTGACTTGTTCATCATCTCCACACTTGGCAAACTATTGTCTTCATGGAGCTCAATTTATACACAGGAGCACTGTTCTTCTGGAACAGCTTTGGACCAGCAAGTTCCAGTGAAGAAAAATTGTAATGCTATTATCCTAGACAACATTGTCCCTCTATCTTGGTGGCCAAAGTTTGGAAGACATATGAGGTCATGGTCAAGGGTCCACAGGCATCTACTTTTCACCAAACAGCTTCTGTTCAGGCAGCCCTGATTTCATCACTTACTACAAGCTTCCAATGAGATTAAAACCCATTTAATTTTTTTTGGGTCGAATTTTAGGATTTCCTCATCTTCAAGCAGGTTGTCAATCCGAAGTGCCAAGCATACAACCCACCAAATTAATTTTAAAGCATCTTATGGACCATTATTAAATTGCAGGAATTGAAAGGTAGTCTTGGTTATTCCACTAGGGGGAAAAATAGAGCAATAAACAGCTCTACCTAGATGATGTGCTAATTAGGGCTGAGTACCAAAACTCTGTGCCAATGTGTGAATCCTACACCCTGGGTATCTACTGGAAGGAATCGGAACAGATTTCACTGCCTCATTTCAGTGCCACTTAATATGGTTTAAAGTTGGTTCTATATTTGGACTCTAAACATTGGAGAATCTACAATATTTCTCAAGAAATAAACACACAAACTGGACAAAATGTGCATTTTTTGATTTTGAAGTAAAAAGAGAACTAACTAAATACATTTCTCACAATAAAGTACTCACTACAAGTACAATATTACACGAATGCCTTACATGCACACACACACACACGGTCGAAATTTTGGGGTCAATTACAAATTTCCTTGTTTTTGAAAGAAAAGCACTTTTAAAAAATAACACAATTAAACTAAATTATTCAGAAAGACAATCTAGACACTATTAATGTTGTAGATGACTATTATAACTGAAAATGGCTTTTTTAATTTTTAATGGAATATCCACATCGGTGTACAGCACTCCATTTTTAGCAACTATCATACTTGTGTTCCAGTGGCACATTGTGGTAGCAGAACTGATGAAGCAGGACTCAATAAAACCTCTTTGGCTTCTTTAGGCTTGTTTAATATTTGGAGAATCAGCATTTGTGCGTTTGATTATAGACTTAAAAGAACTAGAAAGAAACCAGAAAGAACTTTCATCTAAAATTCACCAGTCTATGTTTGTTCTATATAAAAATTATACAATTATAGATTTTTATTTTCAAACCATTTTGCTAAATTTTGATCGATTTTGTGTAGACATTATACATACACATATATAGACACACACACACACACACACACACACACACACACAACAAAAATATAAATGCAACATGTTTGTTTTTGCTCCCATTTTTCATGAGCTGAATTCAAAGATCTAAAACTTTTTCTATGTACACAAAAGGCCTATTTCTCTCAAATAGTGTTCACAAATCTGTCTAAATCTGTGTTAGTGAGCACTTCGCCTTTGATAATCCATCCACCTCACAGGTGTGGCATATCAAGATGCTGAGTAGACAGCATGAATATTGCACAGGTGTGCCTTATGTTGGTCACAATAAAAGGCCACTCTAAAATGTGCAGTTTTACTCTCTCTCTCTCTCTCTCTATATATATATA
>JBCNYH010000024.1:35277972-35291170 GCA_039654325.1 Tandanus tandanus
CCTTGCTCAAGGGCCCAACAGTGGTGATAGTGGGGATTGAACCACTGACCTTCGGATCAGTAACCCATCACCTTAACTACTAAGCCACCACTGCCCTTTTTACCCTGTAAACCTATTTGGACCACAAGGCAAAGAGGAATTCAAGTGTTGCACTAACCAGCCATTTTACACCCAAGCGTTCAGCAATCCAATCACTCAATCCTATGGCAGCAGTGCAATGTATAACATTTGGATATAGATGAAGAGCTTCCATTAATGTTCACATCAAATATCAACATGAGGGCAGGTACTCCAGCTAAAATGCCTTGAAATGCCTACAACAGATCAGAGGAGAAGCACTCTGAAAGACTATGAGAAAGCACTGCTTACAACCATGATAAGCAGAAAAGCATCTCAGGATCTCAGGTCAAAGCCTGATTGTTCTTCTGTTTTTATTTTTCAAACATATTGCAGGACTTCTGTCGATAGATTGTGGGTGTGTAAATATATCCTGTAGCAAAGGTTTACAGAACGATATTGATGCTGTATTCAGATTATTTATATTGAGATCACATGACACTAAGAGCAAGTGGACTACATATTAGAGGCAGCCATTTTTAAGGGAATCCTGTGGGATTCCCACGAAACAGGAGTCAAATTTACTATTCCTCATGTGACTGGAATACAATTAATATGAATATGGTGAATACCATAAATATGGCTCACTGACCGTTCGCATGTTAAGGTACTCGGGCACACACGCATGCTCTGCCTAACTTAAAGATGAAGTTGATCTTCAAATGATCTAATTAGATCCTGGCGTTAGACCTATTGGAAAGTTCCTGTCTATGTAAGTGTAATGACGAGCGTAAGTGAGAGCTTATGAAAATTGTACTAAAGTAACGTAATATTATGAGAGCCATTACATTTATAATAAAAGTGATAATTAAAAAAACTGACAGCTCTCCAACCACACATGCTCACACACAATATTACAGGATACATGCATATGACAATCTCTAGTTCTTGCAGGTAGCAGAAAAAAACTGAAAAAGTGGGAATGAATGCTTTCACAAAATACTGAGTGTGTGAAAGTACTGTTTCTTGTGCAGGCTAAGAGATGTTATGTTATGCAGCAGAAAACTATGCAGCAGTCTAGCTTTGGAGACTAAGTATATCCTGACATGTTACCATGATATGCTGGAACTGGTGCAAACGTTTATTCACCTCCAGCCCTGTAGCTAGTCTCTCATATCAGAACACAATAAAAAAAAAATACAATTGGGGACTCCCCCCCTTTTTTTTTTTTAATTCCTGCCGGTCTTAACTTGTCAAGTGCACAATTAATTATAAAACTGGAAATCTTTGTGCACCAAGCAGGTCCTTTGGTCGCCCTCTCACTGCAGCAATTGTAACTACATCTACGCATGCGTACTTGCCCGTCAGAAGTAACGCCATTCCCAGCAGCTGTTTTGAAATGTCTGGTGCGTGAGGCTATCGAAGTGATACTATCGACACGTATGACAACTGATCAATACATGCTTTTGTTTTTGTTTTCATTCTTGAAAGTCAAGACTTCAGATTTGATACTACATGCAGAAATTCTCCATCCTGAACCTATGGCAGCAGCATCAAACGCTACCTGGGGGTCCAGTCACTTTTAATCCCACCCTCAGAGGCGAGGTGAAAGGGGAGGTGTATGAAAGTATTTTTAGGTCAGCCTCTTTTTTGAATGTTATGGAAAACGTTGTGACAGTATGTGTCACTGGTCTGTTTAAAGCAGGAGTTTCATCAGAATATACATCGTATGAAAAGTACTACATGTACGACATCAGCTCAGGACAGACTACTGTATTAAAATTTTTAAAGGTTTAAATCAAAGCACTAGTTCAGGCTTCTTTAATAATACAGGAAAGGACAAAATAAAGATATTTATATTTTATCCTTTCTTGTTCTGTTGTGTTGTTAAAGAAAAATAAAATACCTGTTCTAAAATGATTTTTTTTTTTCTTCCTGTCTCGGGTTTACATAATAGAAATTTGCCAAACAAGGAATAAAAAAGGAATGGCCTGATTGTTTGTAGTCCTGTAGCTAGTCTCTGGTTTGATGAGCTGCATTTAGCTAAATAATTTACATAATGCATATGACTGGACAAACTGCAACAGAGAATCTACTACAGAAACCAAGCAGCAGCATGCTAGGAAAACCTGAGTTGCTAAACTATGGCAAGTTTATTTATACATATATTGTTACAACATTTTTTCAAGTGCTTGGTTCAGTCCAGTGGAAAGAAAATGCTCTGTTGGAGGTGTATCTGGATCACAGTTCACTAATTAAAAATCACAGGTCCAGGTTAAAAGACATGCATGATAAAAACAAAGACTAGCATACTGCCCCAAGATAAAATGCAAAAGTTCCCTCAGTGAACACTTTAATGTTTCATTATTCCAGTTAGCCAGGCTAAGATCTTAAGGAAAACACACCTAAGACGAAAAAGAGCAGAGGACGCTTTACGGAAGTGCTCAACTCTTTCTCCATCACAGCATGTCCTCAGGATGAAGAAAAGACAGAGTGCTGAAACCAGCAGTACAGCTGAGAAAGAGGAGCTCAGGCACAATAACACAACTGTCTTACTCTGCTCTTAAGGGCTATGGAAAATGGAATTTAAAGAAAAAAAGTTTATCAAAACTAATCATGCATTGGGAAATAATCAATTCATCGAATTCTATATTCAAATAACAGAAAATTTTAAATTATCTATTAGTACAGATACTTCATAAAAGAGTTTGTCCTATCGTGAGGCAGGGATGTAACGATAAACTGCACAACAATAAATCATGGTACAAAACTTATGATCTAATTATATGAAAATCAAAAAATGAAAATGTAATTGCATTACTGAGACAGCAGAGGGCCCTGTAATAGGATACAATAAAGGAAATGCTCGAAACGTCACCGTAGCTGGAAGCAGCAGCTCAAATGCAGCAAATACTAACACACAAAATACAGCAGTTTAAAGGGTACCTGTAGTGAATTAATGTTACTAGCTATTTCCGGCAACATCAGTCCTTGCTCCTTGCCCTCTAACCATAGGATTAGCCCCCTCTGTTAATCCACGGGATAAAATTACCCAGTTTTGTGTGTTTTATGGTAATTTATGTTAAAATAAGCATCTGTATCGCTTAAACATATTACATTACACATGAGTTATGCTGTAAGGATGACCAATACCAGTACTCTTTGTCTTTACAAATAAATTTAACAATGCTGAACAACTATATTTTTACAAACTGCCAAAAATTCAAAAAGGAAAATGGATGTGGTTATTTTATATTGAAGTCTGCCTACAGCCTGATACATCGATATATACGAGCTTAAGTATGCAAAAGAGGGCAATTGACAGTTCTCAGAAAAAACAGCCATTAGCCCTCACCCTCCCTACATGCTTGTGGTCATGTGATGGCACGAATTAAGTTGGTGGGAACTGGCAGTGAAAAAATCAGAAGGAAAATGGGGTTTTTAAAAGGTCCTTTAGCAGGAATGTCTGCACAATCTCTGTAGGATCAATGACTCTTTGTAGGGTAGTGACCCCACCAAATTTGGTTAAAATCCATGCATGGGTGTGGTCAGGATTTTGTTCATAGACAAAAAAGCAAACAAACACAAACTGGTGATTACAATACTGCTATCAAAACTCAGTTTGTGGCAGAGGTAACAATGATATAGGATCTCATCGAATGATATATTAATAAATCATGCTGTAGTGGTGCATA
This sequence comes from Tandanus tandanus, assembly GCA_039654325.1. NCBI lineage: Eukaryota > Metazoa > Chordata > Actinopteri > Siluriformes > Plotosidae > Tandanus > Tandanus tandanus. Next base: position 35,281,725 of record JBCNYH010000024.1, read on the forward strand.
AATGTTAGAAAAGATGCATCCTGATTTCTACCACAAACTCTAAGCAATGCAAACTTTTTAATCTGAGCACTCGTCACCTTCTGAATCAAAGTACGGACGTGAATCAGTGAATCTTTCCATCTCTAAGAAATAATAATATTCAAGTGCTTTAATACAAAACTGTGATTCTGATTCCATTCTGAAATATTCTAAAAGCTGCTGAAAACAAAACTAACACATGCTGACCAATCAGAAGCATTGGGGTAAAAGGTATTATGGTTATTTCCAAACCAAAGGGGAGAAAACTGCATCTCAAATTTCATTCAAGACTTTTTCACAGCTAATATTTATTAATAATTTGGCTTACAATGGTGGGCTGAGAAAAGTTCATAGGCTGACCATGATGCAATAGCCAAATTTGACCAAGTGTGATTTATTTTTCAACACACTTCTTCCATCGGTGTTGCAGTGCTTGGATCCCCTTGGCATAGAACATACCAAATTTCATTGCTCTGGCATTACTACTCCTTAATCAGCCTATGAACTTTTCAGCCCACACTTGTATCTTTGTTTCGCAAGGTTACGTATCGATCCAACAATGTGACATTCATTGGGAAAGAAAATCAAACTGATTTAGCAAGGTTATAAGCAGACAGAGGTTTTACAAACAATTTTATAGTAAATTTCACTGTGTATTAATCTACATCCCCAATATTGAAAAATAAAAATGTAAAAATTCAGATTTTTGTGCAAAACTCACTGAATTTAGCCACAGCATCATCCAAACACACACGCACGCACACACAATCTTTACAGACATTCTACAAAGTATACACTCACCTCTTTAGCTTTCTGCTTTAGCCGAGCCTGCTCAGGGTCTTCTTGCCTGGAGCGACTCTGCAGAATACAATGTTAGAATTAGAAGCAGAGATTTTCCTTTCAGATTTAACTTTTCAGCCTCCTACCTCTAACATTTTGACACTAGTGTGAGTAGTCAGGGGGCAGCCTGTTGTGTGCATATAGGCCAGCTTACTTCCCAAACAAACACTAAAGAGCTACACAAGAGCAATTATTTCCAGGCTGACAGATCAATTAGTCGACTGCTTAATTAGAAGAGGGACGCAGCACTGGGGGTGGAACAAAGGAGGCTGTGGAGGGGAACACCACCATCCTCATCATCACTGCTGTTTAAGTCAACTAATTGCTTTTGCTTTTATGTCGCACGCCTTTTCCTATGGAGGATCCCAAACCACCCCCGATTGAGTTTATGGAGCAAAACTCGAGTGGAGGAAGGCATGCTGGGAGGTTTAAAGCTAGCTGCTGGCTGTTAAAGTGCATGCTGGGAAATGTGCAGCTAGTTGCTTGCATCTCTGCCAAAGGTATTAGTAAATAAAGATCGGAAACTTTGTTTTAATTATTTTTTTAGCGATTATTTAGAGAAGTGGAGGAAGGGGTGTGTTACATGTAAATATACTGATAAGAATACGAGAAATGAAACCCGCCACATGTCTAAATAACTCCAGGAACAACATTAGGCTAAGCAAAGGAATACCCTGTAGAAAATGACCAATCAGAAATGAGAGCAACAGTGATGTGGAATAAAACTACATGAGCATGGCTCCTTCAGGCTCATTTATGCTCCCATTAATTACGAAAATATAGACGTCAATTTCAAACGTTTCAATCGACACCGCCCACATACTTCCATACAGGATTTTACATGAGCACTGATAAATAAGCTATATGTTCAGGGGGCAGCTGAGAGATGATGAGGCGCAAATGCGGAGATGGTGGAAGAGACTGTGCAAAAGTACTTTATTAAAAAAAACAGAAAAAGAAACAATTGGGGTGGCAGGTGGTGGTGTTCTGCATTCGAACACATAGACATTGTAGATTTCTTTGACATGAACTGTTCATTTTGCTCTACTGGCTCTTGGACCCAAACAAATCAGTCTTACAATCACCACCATTTTTCCTTCACTACTGCCCAACTCACATCCCAGCTATTCTGTACCAAATGTTTTTCCCTGTTCCCGGGCAAAGTAACACCATATCAAAGTTTATAAGATCATAAAATCTCATGTAACCACTGTTCCGAAAGTTCCACTATTATTACGATGAGAACTATTGGCTACAGCACCCTCACGGTCGCCGATCATACTGCTATGTTCTTATGCATAAGCAAACTTTCAAAAAACAAGCAGAAATATGGATGAAATGAATGCAGAGTACAGACAGAAGGTTGATTATATCTGTATTCGTCTTTAATGTTGAACATAAATGGGCCTTAACGCCATTATTGTTACGGTGTCAAGGTTTTGATTTTGCTTTATATAATCTTCATATAAAAGTTCATTCAACAAAATATGTGGTGGTTGTCATCAGGTTGAAAAAGTATTCTTTGAAATCAATCTTTGTATTTAAAAACACAACAAAAAATAGAAAAGGAAATTAAGGATTATGAAACAATAATGACTTTATAAGAATACGTCTGATGTCAGCCTCAGACTGGAGGCACGTATAAAGCAGCACCTACTTTGGCCACTTTGAGCAGGATCTCTCTCTCCTCGTCGTCTTTACGCTGTTTCTCCAGCTTCTCCAGCTGCTCGAAGAACTTCAGCTGCGTCCTAACGTCTGACGTCTGCTCGTGGTTCTCTTCATCCTGAGGTGGGGAAGACAGCAGCAAGGAGCTCATCATCACATACACACTTCACTTTCTTTCATCTGATGCCACAACTTCTGCGCCAAACTTTGCGCCGAGTTCTTTCTCGTGTGAAATGAGGAGAAGTTAGTAGGTCACCATGAGTTAATGGGATAATTGTTTGTTTCGCAGAGTGTCTCGGAGGCAGCCCCTGACATGCTCGCTGCCAAGGCTCTGTTCTTACTTCCCACTAAAAGCAGTATAAGAACCAAAGCCAGAAAGCACACGAAAGATGAAGAACACACACACACTTCTGAGGCTGCAGTAATATCGCTTCTCTCTGCCTCTCATCTGTCTCTCTTATTCTGTGTGTGTGTGTCGCAGCTGTGCCTCGCTGGCAGGGCAAGTTTTCCTGTCACTGCTCAAGTGTGCCCTGCTTTTGAATAGCAGGTAAATGACTCAGCCCTCACAGCATTTTCCCTTCCATCAAATACAAAACTAAAAACTAACAACAAAACGTGTTCAACTTATCGTGAGCACAGACACACACACAGGGGAGAAGGTTTTTCTTGCACCCCCTCACCACCAATGAAACCTAATTTAAATAATTTTCCTATTTTTCTACATAAATAGATGAGAGTGTTTGTAACGCTACTCTAGGTGAGATCATTAAAACAGACACTTTCATGAAGGGGTAGAAGGGTTTACTAAAGAAAGTTCCGAAAGAGAAAAGGAGCTGAAGTCATCCCACCCAATGAAAACTCCACACAAAAACACCCTTGGCAGCCCGGGTCACGAAACCAGGACCTTCTTACTGAGAAGCAGAAGTTCTATGCTATCCTGCTGCCCATAAACTATTAATCATGTTTAGAGAATCTTCTTTTTCAATGCTACTTTTCAAAAAATATGCAATTATTATTAAACATGTTATATACACAAATGCATACAAGTATTTTAAACGTATAAAATTTCTTTAGTTTGATTTAATTAGTTTATATTTTATCATTTGTTTATATTAAGCTTTAAATAAAATTAATTTTTAAATATTTATTCAAGTTATGAAAGCAATACTTTTTGTAGATATTTTCTCAATTTTTGAAATGAAAACTAAAATACATCAAGATTTTCCCACAAACCTACACATCATGCTAGTGTATGCTCGTGTACAAGATTCACAATAGGATCTGAAAAAATCTTGTTTGTCTTCAGTGGATGCTAATTAACCAACTAGTAAAAATTGTTCTATCATCAGTCACGTCACACCTCGGCCAATGTGTGTAGTGCAGAAGGTGGTGGGATTTGAAAACTAGCATTATACTGTAGTTACAGCAAGGGCAGCATTAAGGCCAATTTATACTGCTCATACAGGCTGAATCAATTATACTTGCATGTAAGGTGTGATTCTCCTCTAGGAGGCACTGTTACATGAAACACCAAAATTTACTGCATTTCTACACAAAAGAAAAGTGAGATGCAAGAGCCTCACTGTAGAAATAATAAACAAAATATACTGGGGAAAAGAAACCTTGCATGAATAATTACAAAACCAAATGAATCCTTACTGAAGTGTGAATGGCTTGAAGCACTTTAGGGGAACTAGTTTAAATTCACAGGATTGAGATGCAGGAATAAACTGGCCATTGTAATGAAATACAGCCACTACAGAGCCTTAAAATTTCATTCATTCATTTTCCTAATTAGGGTCATGGGGAAGCTGACTCTGGGTGAGGGCAAAGTACACCCTGGACAGCTTGCCAGGCCATCGCAGGGCAGAAACACACTGGCGGCAACCCAATGGCCTACTCTTTACGAACAACAGCAATGTTTTTTTACATGCCTCTCACCACAGACAGTGAGAGACATGACTGGCCTTTGATAACCCAGTTAGCTGCACAGGGGGACAGCAGTGACAACCTGGTGATAGTGGGGCTTGAAACCCCGACCTTCAGATCAGTAAGCCAGCACCCTACGACCGGGCCACCACTACCCCGCCTTAAATATGAAATATTCATATATTAAGTCAAATATTCATATTAACACAACACTTCTTCTGATTATACATTTCTGATTTTCATCAAAGATGTGATGTATGCAGTCCAGACACAGATGTTGTTGTCGGTCATTGTGATGTGTGGTTCTAGTAACGGAGAGGTGTATGAAAGCTATGAATCAGGATATATGGGGATGCCTTACCTAACGGTGTGGATTCGGTGCTGAAGTATTAAAGTAGATGTTACTGTGGAGCACTTAAGTTTAAAGGGTAACGTCACACTTGTGCTCTGAGTTTAACGCCACCTACTGTACAATTTTATAAAATTTTACCTTTCTATGAAAAAAGGTTTCAAAGTCCCAAATGGACTCCTTTACCTTAGCATCAGCCTTGCAAGGTTCAGGATAATTTGAAACCAGTAGATGGCGTTAGAATGACTTAGCCATTTTGATTTTAAGGCAATTTAAGGACTGTACTTTCATGTCATTAAGAGCTTAAAAACCCATTTTAGGTGTGCAGTAGCACTTTAAACATACATTTCAATTAAAACCTCTATTTTGTGATAATCAGTAGGAAGAAAAAAAGGGTTTATTTCATGGTTGGTCAATTTACTTTCACTAATAAAAATCTCTTAGCCAGGAGGTAAGGTCTGCTCATCATGGGAACCTGGGCTCTTGATCTGTCAATCGTATTATTTCAAAAAAATACATTTAACAAAAATTCTCAGCTTTCTGTACAAATACATAATACACCTGGAGTTCTACCCATGAACTCTTTTAGGCCCATCAGAAAATATCACTTCAAATAATGATAAAATAAAAAGTGATTTATCTTGCTTTGCTATGAAGATGGCTAGCTTCTTTATTTCAGGTTTCTTTTAATTTTGTTTCCAGCCAGGAATTTAGTCCAACCCTTCATCTTTTTGCCCTAAAACACAACCTAATATTTTAGACAAAGAGGCTTTGGCACAAAAGCAACAACTCTCATTCTAATTGCAATCCATCTCACAGGCAGTACAAGGCTCTACCAATTACAAAATTACAACAATATTGTTAAACATCGTCCCCCAATATGCTGCTAAACACTGCACTTTTAGGAAGAGTCGTTTCAGCCATTTCAGAGTTAGCTGAGTAGCTATATGCTCAGAGCAGAAAATATAATAAACATGGGACTTTTTGACTGAATTAATTTAACAATAATGAAGATTGCTTGACTCCTGGCTATTATCAGGCTTCGAGTTCATACAAAAACTTCAAAATGAAATTCCATGACTTTCAAAAGCTTCTCAATTATTTTGTTTTCAAGGATTATATAAAGTGTTTTCCTTGAACAATTCTCACGTTTTTTGTTTTTTCCTGTAAAAAACACATTATAGACATTTTGTCCTTAAATTATAACATCAAGTGCCTTTCTTTACTAGGATTTTTTTTAACCCGATTTTCCACACTTTGTAATTTTGGTGAACTCGATTTGAACTGGGATCTCAGAATTTCTGTATCCCAAGTCAACGTCCCTGATGTTGGATCTCAAAATCCAAGATGGCTGCTCCATCCATTAGCAGAGTGAAAGTTGTAGTAGTATACAATTTATTAACCCCTGTCATGTGTGTGTCTCATGAAATCAGTCGTACAGACAGTACTGTCTAACCATCTGAGAACATAAGCATTTACATGTGCATTTATTCCCTAAACAACACGTCATGCATTGCTATCAATTGGTATTGCCAACAATGAGTAACCTAGCTATAGACTGCTGGTATTGTTTTTCCGACTACATGGTAATATAGTTAGTGTGTGATATCGTTCCCAGTTCTGACTTCTGGGTAAATTTAATGCAGATTTTAACTTGCCAAAATGTTTTGTTTTTGCAAGCACTATCTAAGCTGGAGGTCCTTAGGACACAAATGCAAGTGGACACTGAATGTTTGAAGCGTAGAGAAAAAGAGGAGCACAGAAACCCCAGGGTATATGATTGCTCCAAAAGAATTTGACTTTATCCATGCAACAGGCATTGCACCATGCAATACACACAGCATAAACCATCAAGAGGTGTGTACTCTTATCTAATAATCATCAAGAGGGTCATGATGAGTTTGTTATTAAAGAAGCTATAACATATGCTGGATGAACATTTTGATTATAAACTTAATTTGACTGTACGGCTATATATACACATTTGCGGAATGCATACTTGATTAACGGATGACAATTCTTTAACATGCCCATCTGTCCCACTCGGACACATCCATAGATTGCTGGACTGTGATTGGCTCCTACCTTGCTGGATTCTGTGCGGTGTCGTGCGAGAGCAGAAACATTTTCCAGCACAGAACGGAGCCGGGCCTCGGTGGCGTGCGACACCAAACTCACTACGTCTGCCATCACCTCGTTCACACCAAACCCACGTGCTAGAGAGACAGAGAGAGAGAGAGAGAGAGAGAGAGAGAGAGAGAGAGAGAGAGAGAGAGAGAGAGAGAAAGACAAAAAGAAACAGAGAAAGAGACAGAGAGTGTGATATATAATATTACAGCTTTCATTAAAAAAGTGAATGAATTAATCTCACTAGTAGCTGTTTTTCAGCCAAAATCTTCGTGCTTTCCACAGCATCAGGTACTGTGATGATTTTCCCCCCTTATTTTGATCAGGGGTAAAAAAATCATCACAGTACTTGTTGCATACTGTGGAAAGTCGTGAATATTTCATATCATTTAGGCACATTGCCCAGTACTAAAAGCTACTTAAGGAACAGCGCGCCCTTGTGGAGACTCTTAAAAGCTAAGCCTATAAACAACATTCACAACTCTATTACTGCTTGTTAAATGTACACAAAATTGACAAATTTAATTGAATATAATACTGAATATTATTTTTCATTTAAAAAGAATATTTAAGCACAATTCAGAAAATTGCCAACAGCATAATCCTTAATTAAAACACAGTTTAGACGTATTTCCCACAAACATTCCTGTAAAGCTACATTTATAATTATAATTCCCTATATAATAATTTAAAAAAATGTCTCCCTTGTCACTGTAGGCTTTGTGAGCAGACAGGTATCAGGTATGAATGTGGAATTCTGCCTGCGTGCTGTGTTTTGTTTGTGTGTCTGCATTTTATCTGTGTGTCTGCGTTTTATCTGTAAATTCTCTCCTCACTGCTTGACTCACTGAGAGCGTGTATTGCATGTTTTTCGAGGCGACCTTGTCGGGAAGATGGCCCGCAGGTTCTCTCTTGGTCCAGCACACATGACAAACTGACAGAGAGGCATCAGAGGGAGGCCCATGAAGTATTCATACACAGCCTGAGGATGCCTGAGCTGCGTTACATCGAGCACTCATTAGGCACAGACAGAGAGTGAAAGACTGGTGTGCACTACAAGTGTAGTGGACTAAAGGGAGGATAAACACAGGTGAATAGGCCGCATTCAATGTTTGGGCTAGTCAGTAAAGTCAGTAAAGTGTGATCCGTTAGTGTTGTTCAAAACAAAACATGATGAGTATCAATGTACTAGTAATACGCTTATCTGATGCTGCGCTGGTCCAGTACAGGAGGATTGTGCTGTTACAGGAAAATAATCAGTAGTGTGATGCAAAGCAGTGTTCCTGTTACCACCGGAATTATTTTTCAACATCAATCGCTAGAGCAATCTGCCAACAAACACGTTTACTATTCATTAATGAAGGACTTCATAACTTTTATATATAAATTCATCCATTGATAGTTATATTTAATGCTGTGGAGCAAGTTAGCACCCGCTATCACAAACACTGTAGTGTTTATTACTGTGTCATTCTCTCAGCAGCCTCTGATAAAGATGAAATACAATGAAAAAATGACACACAACCCACACCCACTCACACTCCTCCACCTTCAAGAACTTTAAGGAACAACTTTTTCACTTTAATAAGCGTACCAATGCTCTTTAAATTTCTATTTTCTTTTTTAGATAAAAATGTTTGTCACTTCTTTATTATTGGTCTTTAATTATTTTGAGCATCTGATAATCAGATTGCTGTGAATTAGCAGTATGAATATTCACAGTTGAGTATTAGGTGTATGCACTACTCCATAAACTCATTACACTGTACTAGTGTACATTTCAGTTGGAGTACAAACATGACTTATAAAAAGAGACAAGCTAACGGAGCAGAGCTCTGTATGTGCTGTGGAGTTAATAGGAGTGCCTTCTCATTCAGAGGTTAGCCTACATACTCCATGAAAAGGGAGGAAATCCAGCTCTGTGAGCATTCAAAATGTAAGTATATACTACAAGGAAATACAAGAAGAAACAAACTAAAATTAGATTTTATGGTTATTTTTCAATTTTCAAGTGTGATAATGATGCTCGAGTGACCATGACAAGCTGTGACTCAGTGTGAGGGCCTGTCATTTTGATTCAAGCATTATTCACTCGCAATAATGAGTTTTAATCCCGAGATAGAGGCCCAATCAGATCACGCCATTCCGTGTAGTATAAACTAATTTTGTTTATTCATAGTGCTTAACTCTTTCTGATCTCTAAACAAATTTATTTTACTCAAGTAAACAATATACAGTAGTTTCAAATGATCTTGTGATTTATTAAAGGTCAAAAACTCACCAAAACGTATCCCACCCGTATGAAAATGTAACTGTCCCCCTACTCTGGATACCAAATGGCCAGTCTTATTTTAGATGTGTAAACACACCGCATTAGAGTTCGATTGATTATCAGCCCGATCGATAATCAGAGCTGAGATTCAGCATTATTTAGATTATCGGATTCACCATTACACATGTTTCCTTGCTGATAAAAGTGTCTGTTGTGATTGTGAATATTTGGAGAGAGAAAAAAAAA
>JBCNYH010000024.1:35291270-35306037 GCA_039654325.1 Tandanus tandanus
CACACACACACACACACACACACACACACACACACACATATATATATATATATATATATATATATATATATATAAAAATCACTGGCTACAGCATTATTGGATTACTACAAAACATACTTTTTTGTGTTTTTGGGAAAAGCAGGAATGAAGCAGCATTCTCATTTTCTTTCATTAGAACATGTCGAGGTTCAACAGCATAGTATCACAAAAAGCACAACACACAATTTCCCACACACCCTGACATGATGTCTATGGGTCAGTACATTTTTCAAACAGTTTCTCTTTAAACCATGCTATGTTTTTAAATATAACTTTCTAGTATTAAATGTGAATTTAATGTAACCTAACCTAAGTAGAAATTGAACTCTTGTGCATTTAATATTACACATGTCAAATTTATGGCAAAAGTTTTCTGGCCCCAAACATCTGAAATTTCTGATAAGGCCATACTTTTTTATTCCTTGTTTCGCGGATCCGCCAATGTTAATATCTGTGATTTCTAAAAAGATTTTATATATATATATAAAATTGCGGAAAAGTTTTTATTTATTTTTTACTCCCGCTGCTTTTTAGTGCCATGTCGGTCCTTTTGTCGCCCTCTCACGGCAGCTACTGTAACTACATCATGTACATCCGCGCATGCTGCTGTTTCGAATTTAGTGATCTACACAGTGGGAGAATGTTCAAAATGTCTGGTGTGTGGGACTATCAAAGTGATGCTATCGACATGTGTGACAGAACTGGTCAATACAGGTTTTTGTTTTCATTTGTGAAATTAGAGACTTCAGATTTGATACTACATGCAGAAATTCTCCATCCTGAACCTATGGCAGCAGCATCAAACGCTACCTGGGGGTCCAGTCACTTTTAATCCCACCCTCAGAGGCGAGGTGAAAGGGGAGGTGTATGAAAGTATTTTTAGGTCAGCCTCCTTTTTGAATGTTATGGAAAACAGTGTGACAGTATGTGTCACTGGTCTGTTTAAAACAGGAGTTTCAGCAGAATATACATTGTATGAAAAGAACTACATGTACGACATCAGCTCAGGACAGACTACTGTATTAAAATTATTAAAGGTTTAAATCAAAGCACTAGTTCAGGCTTCTTTAAGAATACAAAATTTTAAATCTCCCAAAAAAGTAATAATAAAAAAAGAATGGTATAATGAGGGAAAAAAACATATTGGTCAACCGTTATTCTGGATGTGCATTGATGAGGTTTTCTTTCAAAGCAAGCATCACTGTCGATGCACCTTTTCACGTGTGATCTGATAGATGTGCTGTAAAAATACTTAGTTAAAATGATTTCATTCACTCCTAATGCTCAGTGAGCCAGACTGATTGTTTCACCTGAGTATCAGCAGCTCCAGGCTTCCCGATGTAGAAAAGTATATATTCACACACAGCGCACTCTAATTAACATCTGTATTAATGAGCGTGTGCGTTTGGGGCTTCCTACCGATCTCCAGGATGCGCTTGTGGAGCAGATTAGCTGGCAGGAACGCCTCGTCTTTACAGGAGCGGATCTGCGTGCCCACCAGCTCTGAGCCTGTGGCTAATATACGGGCATTCTCTTCGTTCAGGTTCACGCCCGCCATAGACGCCACGTCATTGATGTCATCATCGTCCCTGAAATACATGACATACAGAATTGTTTACATCACCTGAAGTCACATCTAACTGAAAATAAACATATACTCTGAATAAAGACTCCTGAATATTAGAGGAATAAATGACTCTGTGGAAATAACAGGAAAATGTACAGCAATCTATTCAAGTAAATTACTCAAATATCTTTCTTATCCCTGAAAATCATTCAGCCAAGACATATGTCTGTGTCTGCTGTTTGATCTCTAACTTCACTACGCTGATGGAAAACACTCTCAGTGCAGTGCTGCCCCCTAGTGGCCACAATTATATAAACATGTCATAAAACCATGCAGAAACTTGTGGTTTGTCTTTATTGAGATCATCTTTACACTGACAGTCAGTGACAACTGCTTGGCAAAAGATTTCAGCTTTCACAATCATTTTCTCTTTAATTTATGGTGTAGAAATTTAATCGAATGCACTGTGACTCAGTGTAATGCCTACACATCACTTTGGAGATGTTTGGGAAAGCCCGAACCAAAAAAAACCAAGACTTTTCTACGTTACTATGAAAAACTAATATAAAATCATATAATGCACTTTCAAATGAGACGTATAGCTTTGACCTTGAATGACCTTGAAAAGTCAAACCCTAGCCACCTCATAAATTCTTTAAATGGGGAGTTTGAGTTTTTGGCACTAATTTGTTCACATACTATAGAACATATAAGATGAGCACATGGGTAAATAAAACCTGTTCCCATACAGGGCCTATTTATTACATGATCCATGCTGCAGGGTGGAGGTACCTCATACTTTGATTGTCTGTCTAGTTATTTTTTTTATTTAATGCTTGTTGCATCAACTTCTTTTTATCGTTCAATATGAGAGAGAGAGAGAGAGAGAGAGAGAGAGCGAGAGAGAGAGAGAGCGAGAGAGAGCGCGAGAGAGAGAGCGAGAGAGAGAGCGAGAGAGAGAGCGAGAGAGAGAGAAATTCACAGCGATGAACAAGTGGACGCTAAAGACAAAGCAGAAAATGGAAAGGATAAAAGAAATGGGACTGAGACAATGAGATACCGGCCCGTCAGTGTGCTCGATCTGATGCGAGTGCTCTTCGCTTCGTTGACTCAAAATTGTACAGGCCTATATGAACATCATTTATCTTATTGGATGTTTTCTCGTTTTGCCAAATCCTCAATAAATTTGGATTTTTGGGAGAAAACAGAGCAGGATAATTCTACACTGACAGACTCCATTTTTGCCACGTGTAGCTTCCGACAATTAAATCATCAGCCGTTAACCTCGCAGAGTCTCGTGGAGACTTTTCATTGTCTGTCATCAGTACGCTGCAAAACTAAATGCAAAACCAGCTAATGCAAATAATGAGCCTCCTACGAGTGGAAACCTTTTTTCAGCCTTATGGGGAAAAAAGCTTCCAAAAAAAAAACAAAATCTCTCCCCAGCACCAGATTCCCATTTTAAAATACTTCAGCTTCCAATAATTCTTTTAACCCCAACTGATGCATTAAGTAGCTTCTCATTTCTTAAACAACCTTGTCAGAAGTATCTCATGGATGTGGAGCATAAAGATTAAATGTTCGAGCAACAGAAAAAAATGCTCATGTGATATGATGAGTCCAGATTTAATGTATTCCAAAGAGATGGACATTTTACGCTAATATGAGGAATGCAGTGTCGTGATCTGGAGTTGATTCAGTTGGTCAGGTCGTGGCTCAGCAACATTATATGTGGCAATAAAATGAAGTAAACTGCTTCAATGCTTTTTTTACTCCCTTAATGGTATAGATATATTCCAGGACAATCCCAGGACTGACTGATGGGCTTAAATATTGAAAAAGTGCATCAGGGAACATGAATAATAATTTTTATATATGAATCAGCACATAGAGTCCCGAACTAAACTCCTTAACAAATGTAATCTAGATATCCATCTAAGTATTTATATAATATATTTATATATAAATTAAATATAATAAATATAATAATAATAAATAAATAACAAATTAAATATAAATATAATATTTATATTTAAAATATCAGCACAAAAAGTGCTCTGGCCAGCTTTTTTCACCTTGGCATGAAAGAAACACACATTCATCACACAGTGGCGTTAATTTCTAGGCAATACTCGCGCACACACACAAATACCTGAAAGTTCCACCTCCTGGGTCATTCAACTTTTGTTTCTGATTGGCTGAAGCCTGCAAGCCGACACCCAGTGGACCTCTCACCTGTACAGCTGGTCCTCTCAGCACAGCACCTGAAATACACAAATCACATGCTGCACTGCTTCCACTAACCACAACACGCTCCTGCTGATTTAGTGACTGATCTTCCGAATGCATTCACTTGTCATCAATTAAAAAATCCCCACACCTTGAGGCCGAACCGAGTGGGTGATCACCACGGGCATCCGAACTGGACCTGTCTGTGCACCTGTCCTCTTGACAGCCTTGGGGAGATAGAAAAAGGTGAAAATGTTTCACTGTGTGGTCATATCACATTAATCATTTCTGTATATGAAATATTTGTTTACTGATGGTACCATCAGGCTGGCTTGGTCCTGCGAGGCAGTGGGGCGGACAGCAGGCACCGTGGTGGCGAGGGAGCGTGGGGGAGGAGCCTTGATGGCACTCACAGTCAAAGGGCTGGAGGAGTTTTGTGAGAGCTGGGTGAGAGACTGCTGCGAGTTCAACAGCGTCATCCGCAGAGCAGGCAGGCTTTTCTGTTAATACATAGGCAAACATGCAGTCGTGTGTCAAACTTTAACAAGAGATGATCCTTTTACTCTCTACTACTACAGCGTTCATACAGCTTCTGAAAAACAATTCAAAATACAGTCAGTATCGCCTTTCAACATCCTATCACACTGCTGAGGGTGAAATTAAACTTTTTCAGCTGGTTAGGAAAAGAAAATGAGATCTTGACAAAAAAAGTTGATGAGCTCAATGACAGATGGAGCATTCCAGCATGATCACTCGTCTCAACAGAGGAAAGACTGGTAAACAATTCACATGCACGGAAACATTCTACTACATCGTTAAAAACAAAACTGTTCAGTTAATTTAATGACACAAAAGCAAATATTAAGAGCCATTCACAGTTAGATCATCAGTCTCAATCTGCATTGTGATTGGGACCAGCAATGCATTCCATGAATAACAAGCTGTAGTTAGTGTTTTATGAAACTCATTATCATTTTTTAGGAGTAGAACTTTTCCCAAACACAGGATTTAAACCAGGAAGTGGGTGAATGTTTAAATCGTGAGTGTCAAAGCACTGTTAACTAGATACCCAATGCAGTGCTTGCTTGTTTCTAATTTTCGTCACATTAATAATGTTATTGTAACATTAAATAGATTATTTAAATCCAACGTCTTCGAGGTTTTAAATTCTTTGAATCAATTTCATCTGGTTTTGGACGGTTATTCTGTTGTAATGGACCCAAACCAGCCTCTGCCGTCTCGTGGGCAGCAACGAAGGAAAGAAAAGCTAATTTTGATCAAAACTTCTACGTATAACACATGATGTAGAAGACCTTTTTCTAAGGCATCACAACCAGCAAATCCGTGCAGGATTTGCTGCATGCAGTGGTCATGCGCTGTCAACACAAAAACAATGAAGTGCATTCTGAGAAGGGTGAAATGGCCTGTTTCAGCACTTGTTCCAATAAACAGCAATAATAATAATAATAATAATAATAATCTTATTTAACAAGGAAAGAAAATAAATCTCTTATTTGTAAGGTTTTCAATAAGGAGATGTTTAACATGTATGGAAGAAACCTCCATTTACATTTACAGTATTTGGCAGACACCATGGCGACTTACATTTATTTTAATTTTTTTTAATACAACTGTGCAATTGAGGGTTAAGGGCCTTGCTCAAGGGCCCATCTGTGACAGCATGGAAGTACTGGGAATTGAATCCCAACCTTCAGATCAGTAACCCAGAGCCTTTACGAATGATCCACCACTGCCCAATGCTTAATAGGAGGTTTCTGTCTTGTTAACTTCACGAGAGAGAAATCACAGCGGTTGGTGATGAACAATCATTAATAGTTGCTATAATGTAAGGGAAAACATTAATGTAAACATAAATTTGTTCACGGATGTTCCAGTTTAAACTGAAAAATTGAATGAAGTATGACTTCTTGTATCACTTGTGTCAGTATGAGCCCTTGAATCACACACTGGAACTGTAAGCACTGTGTTGTGGTTCTTGTATAAGAGGAATAAAAACATTTGTTATGCAGTTTTGAAATATATAATAATCCACAACATATACACTGATTAGGCAAAACAAACATTATAACCACTAACAGGTAAAGGGAATAACAGATTATTGTGTTACAGTGGCACCAGCCAAGGATTGGGATGTATTATGCATAAAGTGAACATTACGTTCTTGCAGTTGATGTGTTGGAAGCAGGAAAAATAAGCAAGTGTAAGGATGTGAGTGAGTGAACGTGACAAACAGTGATGGCTAAATGACTGGGTCTGTTCATCTTCAAAATGGCAGGTCTTGTGGGGTTCCTGAAATGCAGTGGTACCTACCAAAGGTGGTCCAAGCAGTGAACTGGCAAGAGTGCTCTGGGTGCCCAAGGGTCATTGATGCACAGTATGTAGGACGCGAAGGCTAGAAGAGCTACTGTAGTACAAACTGCTGAAACTGTTAATGCTAGCTATGATGGAAAGGAGTCAGAACACACAGTGCACTGCAGCTTGCTGTGTATGGGGCCCAGCTGCAGACCAATCAGTCGGTGCTAATATCTGAGTAACACTGCCTTCACATGTTTTACAATTCCAATTCTAATCTGTGACTCCGCTCTTGCAGAATTTGCAATGTCCCCCTGTGCGTTTGTCCTTGCTGTAACCACAGCATGCAACTTTCAATTTCAGTTTCTGAATTTGACTAATTTACGTTGAACAAGCAGCTGTTAACACTGTAACCAACAGGACACCTGCTCCGTGTGACAAGTCCAGTGCAGAAGATAACAGCAAGACAAGAAATAGCCATTAGACCTCCACAAAAGGTGCATACAAGGAAAAAAAACCTAGATGGAGAAATGATGAGAGTACAACATGATTTCTTTTTCTACTAAATAGTGTATAGACATCATTCAAAAATCTTCATCTATATAAGCCTTAATAATCACAGAGTAACCAAATATGTTATTCAAGACTTTTCTTCTTTTTTTTTTTTTTTTTTAAAGCCACAGGGTCAGGGGACGGGGAATACCTTAAAAAAAAAAAAAAAAAAAGGTTCAGGGGACGGGGAATCCCTTCAGAAAGGGGATGAGGTAGGGCTGAGGGGATGACTTCAGCTCAGTCTGCAGACGGTTTGTAAATTCCTCAGGCTCAATTTTGGCATCCTGTTCAGAAACACACACAGCGTTTCATATGATAAGGACTACTGTACATCAACATCGTAACAGATGAATTTATTTTCAGTGGAAGGCTAAACTTCATTAAACACAATGTGTATAACAAATACAGAACTTTACAGTACAAAATTCAGCAGAAATCCCAAAAGATAGATTAAAAGGCACAAATGCAACTTTCCCCAAATCTTTAATAGTGCACACTACAACTGGAGTCAATTTCCCACCATGCACTGTAAGTACACCGAAGTAACAAGGACAAGGGGCTGTTTGTGATGCACTAGTCACAGTGTTTTTATGTCAATCCTCCTATTTTATTTATAAAAAGGTGGTACCCAAAATGTAACCTCCACCCCAGCTCTGAGCCTATGAGGGTGGGCAGAAAAGTTCATAGGCTGAATAAGAAGTAGTAATGGCAGAAAAATGAAACTTGAGTGCTTCTATACCAAGAGGATCCAAGTACAGTAACACCCCTGGAAGAAGTGTCTAGACCACAGGGGAGACTATGATGAAAAATAAACCACATTTGGTCAAATTCAACCATTGCATCTTGGTCAGCCTATGCACCTTACAGCAAATCCTCGTATAAGTCCACCTCTGAATAATTTTGAGAAATGCTAAAAAGTGGGTGACGCGATGGGGACGGGGGCGTACAAGTCTTGATTGGTGTGCTGCTTATCTGAAATGATGAGCACAGATTCACAGTTGCTCATTAACTTATTTAATTATAAAGTATCAAAGTACCATGTAGAGAAGTACCAAACAGTCAAGTCTACATCAGCAAGAACCTTGTGAGGTTCAGGAATTTAACCAGTAGGTGGTGTTTTGAGCCACTGTAAACCTATACAATGCAGTTATAAAATACTGTATAAAATACTGACCAAATTAAAATTTAACACAACCATTACTCATATTTAATATAAAGCTTAATTAGACGTTAAAGTGTGCGGTACCTCTTTTTTAAAAAAGGTTTTATACACTTATCTCATAAGACAACTGCAATCATTCATGTATGTTAGCCAAATAGCACTGCAAACTTTTTAAAATTGACATAATTTGGAGAATTTTTATTAGAGAGCACAAAACAGTGACACCCCTGATGCTATATAACATTAGAGATAACCAGCAATGTTACTCACAAGCAGGTCCTGCACAAGCGCCTTCACGTTCTTTGATGTTTCCGGAGAGGGGGAATTATGGGATGCCAGTTTGATCAATGTTGCTAGGAAATTCTTGCACTTCTTCACATTTTCTTGCATTTCCTGAAATAAGGAATAGAAAACCATATCATTATTACTTCAAATCTATCTGATAATTATGTAAATAAAAAATAGAGGGGTTTCAAGGAAGCTCTTGTGCCATGCCATAAAAGATTGAATGAGATCCGTAAGCAAACACGAAACGCCACAGTTTACACAAAAGAAGGAATGTTCTGCCAAGATGTCTGACAGGATGAAACTTAGAATGAAAGGAAACATGATAAATGTGGAACTGAAGCTTGAGAGAGGTATGAAGAGCTACTCAGTAGTGGTTGGGGTGAGAGGTCAGCTCGTAATGGTTACCTGAGAGAGGCCGGTGATTCCTGTGGTGGGTGCAGTGGGTGGTGTGACGGTGGGTGAAGGTTTCAGGAGCGTCTGATTTGGAGTTTGAACACGAGCTCCGGTTGTGATCACAGTGGGGCTGCTGGGCTTCTGAGCAGTGCTTGCAGTCACCAATGGGCTCTTCTAAACACGCCACAACAAAAAAAACAAAACAAATAAACGTTTAAGCCTTTATTACATATATATCTTATTATACTACAATACTGAAATAATAATAATGTGCCATGAAATATCCCACAAAACATTCACGGCTTCACATGATGGTGGGAAATACTTGCTTCTGATTGGCTGGCAGGTGTCAAAAACAAACCACACCTACTTAAGTGTCCCTATGCAAGAAGTGATTAGTGTAATGTCAGTAGGGTTAGGGTTAGTAAACGTAAAATAGAAGTAAGTAAAAACAAAACCGCTTGATAACTGAACATTCTGCATTTCCTCTGAGTGATGTTATGTGAAAATAGCTGAGTTTTCCCCTTTCATGATAATCATTCCAATTAAGGTTAGAGTTAGGGTTAGCCCTTAACTTATGTTAACCTAACCTTAATCAAACATGGCGATGGCTCTCCATAAGTGCTGGCACGTTTTTTTGGTTTGTTTGCAAAATACTGCTTTTGTCGAATTGTCTGAAAAACCACTTCGTACGAGTGTAGAAAGTTTTTGCAACATTTAAGAGTGTTCTCCTTTAAAAAAAAAAAATATCAAATGCTTCCATTAAGTCCGTCACAGCGTACGTGGACGTGTGAGAAATTTTGGCGAATACGCTGGCGTACATTAAATAAGTTATGGGTAAGTTTTGTGTAAGTTAACAGCACACTGGTATAAGTCGTAGTACGGTCAGGTCATCGAAATGCTAGCGTACGGCTCATACGTTCCGCATACGCTGGCCATAAGTTGTAAGTTATGCGATCGTTCACATGTTATTTGTAAGTTACTCATAAGTTGAATATAATGTCTAGCATACCTTGAACCTATGTATAACTTACACCAATGAATGCCTAGTGTGTTGGCAGCGTTCTCAACTTGTAACCAACGATAGTCTAATTTATGCAGCAGCGTATCCCTGATGAGCGTTCACGTGAAGTACCCTATAAAAGGCTGCCGCTCGCTGATTCAAATCAGATCCTTACTAGACATCGCAGTATCAACGTCACTGCCATGCTGAAGAAATCGATGAGGTCATGCTGATGTTGGAGGACAGCTAGTAGATATTCTCACCTCAGCCTTGCCGGATTCTCCATCTCTCAGATGACATGGACATCTGCTCCCCATGGAGTCTTGAGAAGTACTGACCAGTTCCTCGTTTGAACCCCATTTTATATACGAATCCTTCTAAACGCTGCCAGTACGCCCATAATACGCTAACTGGAAGTTAGAAAGACGTTCAGTAAAGGTTCTGTGGTCGTCCGGAACACGTCAGATACATCTACATACGTCAATATACGTTGGAGATAAGTCATAAGTAATATAAGTTAGCTATAAGTTTTCGATAGGTTCTGGATAAGTTACTAATACGTTAGGTGTACGTTCAAAACTGGAGCAACATCGATAGTTCAGCGTATGCCAGTGTTTTATATAAATCTGTCATACCTCAGCATAAGTTCTGCAAATCGTTAATATGTGACAGGAGACTAACTAACTCTTAGTTCACAATTATATTTTGTGTTCTGTACAGGTTAATGGAAACACGGCTACTGTATTTTATTGTAATGTAAATGCAATGTTCTGTGATTTGAGTACTCTTACTGCCGCAAATGCTTCCTGTTAACCTCATCTTTTATTCTTATTACACTAAGTTTTCCTGTCAACACCGAGTACATCATGTATTACACACTGATCTGAGGGTCCTGAAAAAAACATTCTTCATCTCCATGCATACTCTGTGTTGCATAGGACTGAAAAGACAACAAAATAATGACTAAAAGTGAACCCCATTTAAATTTTTTCAAGCATTAAAAGTAAAAGGTACTTTCATATAATCAGCTCGAAGCAACACAGATCAGATCAGCTCCCTTAAACAGACCTGAGCCATTTTCATGCAGATTTTCCTAACGCACTTCAATGAGAAACCACACCTCGCTGTGGTGTCGCCAAGGTGGCAAAGCAACCATGAAGGACATCGAAAGCGGTGACTATATTCAATAAGAACATGATATTTGGAGAATTTGTTTAAGCTAAACGGCAATGGACTGTAAACTGCGTAAACTTTAAAACAAAATGTAGAATCATGGTGTATTTCTCCTTCAATCATACTGTAGCGTTTTATATGGCTTTCTTGTCATGAAGTAAAAATGAAATGGACATGATGAGCCGAGCTGGATGAAGTCCATGTGAAAGTCAAAGGTGGACAATGAGGACATGTACCTGTAGAGAAGGGCTAGCAGGGATGGCTGCTTGGACCACTTTTGCTTGTGCAGGAGGAACTGGTCGGATGGCTTGGGATGTCACTGGTGACTGCAGAGGGGAAAGATTGTCCAGAATTTGGACCCGAAGTATTTCACTATTTCAGAGCCACATTATGCCTGGACCTTCACTAAAACAACCTGCCACTCAAACCTGAGCATGTCCTGAAGTGTCTTCTGGGACGTTTGATAATACACTGTGGTACCCTAACGCCATGCCTCGGTACCTTGTACCTTTACTTGGAATCTTTTACCTATAAATGTGCATGGAGTTCCCCTTTAAAGCTTTTCTCATCACTCATTAACATTCATCACATTGATATCGCTTTCATCTTTTTATGCTAAAGCTTCCAGGTGAAAGATGCATCTTAAACGAGTAAGAGATCAAAAGCACCAGCACTGCGACAACAAACGGTACACTTTAGTACCCTTTTCATGTGTGTTCACATACTTGCTGCACAGGAGTGGTGACTCGGATGGTGGTTCCGGTGGTGGTTGTCGCGGGCGTAGGAGACAGAGCCGCTTTGGTCTGATTCTGAGCTTTCGCCTGGGCCAGAACCTGCTGAGGAACCAGCACCAACTGGCCCGCTTCAGTGCGGACAAGCACCATTCCTATAGTACAGATGACATCATGAGGACTCACAAAGTAAAGAGGAAGAAAGAACGCGACCTTGCTTCACTTTAACGTGAATCCCGATCAAGATCAGAACTCACGTTAGTTCCTGATGTTCTGTTACAAACTTAACAACGGAGATTCTACTGATTCACGGCATCTCTTAAAATTACAAAACCGTACAAAAAGTAGGACAATATATTTGTGTACCTTTGTATTTACCATTAGGAGCACAAACATGGATTTCTTTTGTTTTTATAGTGTTTACTTGGATTCCTTCTATAAACAACATTCTTTAAACACAGCAAGGCAAACCCTTGTCCTGTACAGAGGGCAGGGCACACAAAAGCTGGCGTGTAAATAAGAAATGGAAGTAACTTTATGCACACACTTGTCATTTTGTAAACTTTTATTCCATTCACAGGCGAAACAATTTAAACTTAAACTCTGGAGTAAGATTAAGAGTGCTGAAATCTCCCTCAATTAAACCAGTAACTTTCAAAGTCGGTTACACCTACATCATAATACTACTATCTACTTCATTCTAATATAAGATGAAAGAGAAACATGTGTAAGTTCTGTGAGCGAAATGTTCAGGACTACAAAACACTTTAACTGTAATAAATAGCTAAGATATTTACCTAACACCAGGAAATAAATCTGTATTGAGGGCTCCATGGATTTATTTTACAGTTGAAAGAGGTTCCTGGTACTAAAGGTCTGAGAAATCTCGATCACATAAGATTTCAGAAGAATATTTCCCGCCATAATGGTGACACTATCTTCCAAAAGGACATGGAGGTGGAGTGTGAATGATGCTTACTGTGTCTGTGCACTTACCCGGTGGAATAGTGAATCCTGGCGGTAACTGAATTGTAGTCTGTTGTTGAGGTCGGACCGTGAGCTGAGGTACCACCGCCCTCGGAGCAGGTGCTGCGGAAACCCCGGGTCGTACAGGTACAGTGCTCACAGCTGAAGATGGAGTACCGGGTCTCAGTATACCCGCAGCCTGCCCTGTGATACCCGCTTCTGGCTTCACCAGCACTGACGGGGTACTGACTGCACCCAGGTGCACGGTGGTGCCAGTAATAGGAGGTCGCACAGCTACAGGGGAACCGGCGTGCTGATTCGGGACAATGGTTTTAATTTGGGTTTGGGGGTTCGGTTTGATCAAAGTTGGAGCGGCGGAGGTCAGCACGGCAGCTAGAGCAGAATTTTGGATAGAGGCTGGGAGAGAGGAGACACTTGCAGGTGCTGTGACTTTAGGGTCACTAGAACTGGGTGTGATGTTGGAAGGTCGGTGCAGGGCAACAGCAGGGACTGTTGGAGTACCTGAAACACTCGCAGGCTGGGACAGTATGTGGTTAGGCTGGACAGAAGTAGTAAGAAAAGTACCATTGGCACCTTTGGAAGTGGTGGTGGTGGTGGTGTCGGTGCCTAAGCCAGCAGCAGGAGCAGAGCCGATGACAGCACCATTCACACCGGTCTGTAATCCGGTTACAGGAGTGGGAGCAGAGCTGAGAGCTGCACCGGCACTGCTGCCATTCCCAGCAGCCTGCGGTCTGGAGGAAACGGCGCGGATAGTTGAAGCTATGTGATTTGTGTTAGGGAGAGTATCAGTAACTGAAGATGAAGATGATGATGATGGTGGTGAGGGTGATGATGCTACAACTGCTGCGTCACTTGAACAGTTCGGAGAAGTTGCGAGTCCCGGTACAGCGGGCTTTGGTACTAACGTGATGTTTGGCTGCACTCGGTTGGTAGCCATCGCCGCCCCAGCGTTCAGAGCGGCAGGGACAGGGACAGAGTTGGTGCTCGGTGTCCTCTCGGAGCCGTTCTCGCGCTTTGCCTCCACTCCGGGCAGTCGTGAAGCTCGCGCCTCCAATGCGGTTCCCGCTTGAGCGGCTTGGGCTTTTCCTAAGTTGTTGTTTCCGGTCTCTGGTGCTCCGGACCTCCGCACCTCGCTCTGGGACTTATTCTGACCGCCGAGCTCCGACTCTAACGAACCCACGAGGTCGCTGACGGCTTTTTCGTCCACTTCGGAATACAGCATATCTTCCAGCGGATCGGGGACGCCCGCCATCTTCGGAAGACGCTCGACAGAGCGTGTCGTGCGCGTGCGTTGTTTTCCAGCGAAGTGCATTGTGGGGAAACAGACGTGGTGACGTCACAACTCAGCCTCGCCTGCGTGCCAAAATTGTCTGTGGCGCAAGGCCTCGAAACGGGTCTGTTCAATCTAAAATAAATAAATGTCGGCATTTAGTGCTTTTAACCGTTTAAAAGCTGGAATTATCTCAGTATTATATTGGTAATAATAATAATAATAATAATAATTCATTGTTAAAAAAAAAAAACACAAAGTAAAGTGTTACAAAAATACAGGCTTTTGAAACTGCAGTTCCCCCAAATTCCCTCTTGACCTGCTTTCTGTTTTAATTCATTTAATCATTCATGAATTTGCTATTCCTAATAAGTGTCGCGGGGAGGCTGGCGCTCATCTCAGCAGACGCGAAAGCAGGGTACACTCGCCAGACCATTGCAGGGCCAACACACACAATCACACTCACACCCACACCTAGAGGTGATTTGGAACAGGCAATTAACCTACTGTGCATGTTTTTGGACTGTTGGAGGAAACCGGAGTACCCAGAGGAAACCCACACAAGCACGGCGAGAACATGTAAACGCCACACAGAAACAGAAACGCCCGAGCCCGAGAATCGAACCCAGGCCTTCTTGCTGTGAGGCGACGTGCTAACCATGCCAACTCTGTTTTAATTCATTATTCTAAAATAATTTTGGTCATTTTTACCAACATATATCATCGTTTTTATTAAATACAATATATCTGCAAGCAGTGATTCCTGGGGTCCAAACATAAAGATTAATGAAGAGCACAGACGGTAATAAAGTGTTGGAGAAGAACAAAAGGGATGAAGAGGAAAAGGTGAAAAGGAAGAGGAAGATGATGAATCAAGAGTAAGGGTGGTGATGAAGATGAGTTATGAAAAGAAAGTGTCCCAGAAAGGGGTTGGAATCTGTGATGATGTCACAAAGAAGAAATGATAATGTCATGGAGGGAAGAGGGGCGGCACAGTGGCGTAGTGGTTAGCACGTCCGCCTCACAGCAAGAAGGTCCTGGGTTCGATTCCCAGCTCGGG
>JBCNYH010000024.1:35306127-35328270 GCA_039654325.1 Tandanus tandanus
GCCCAGAGTCGGCTGAGATGGGCGCCAGCCTCCCCGCGACCCTAATTAGGAATAAGCGGTTCAGAAAATGGATGGATGGATGGATGGAGGGAAGAGGTGATGATGTCAAAAAGGTGATGATGTCAAAGAAGGTGGCTTTTTACTGTAAAAGGGAAAAATGGCGGAATAATAATCACAGTAAAAACAATAGGGGTCACCAAGCTGATGCTTGAACCCCAAATAAGTAAATAAACATAAATAAATGTATTTTTAAAAAATAGTTGAAGTCAGTCCCATTTTTTTGTTTATTTATTTATTTTTTTACATGTACAGAGGAATACTGTGTTTAGCATGATGCACAAATGTGCAAAGAAAAGCTAATAATACTAAAAACAATATTATATTACAAATGTATTTCAAGTGGGGTTACTTCCTTTTTTTAATGAGTAACTCTGAGTTTCTGAAATTAAATATGTAAATAAATTTTGCTCACAATAACAGATTACTTCATTACTTTTTAACAAGATGACCATAAATTAAGCAATAAAATTAGTAGGAAATATATCAAAAAATTAATATCTGTTGTGTACACTTGAAAAGTGCAATAACATTTTACATGGTATAAGTTAGAAATAGCCTGTATAGATTAACAGAGAAACAAACAAACAAACAAATAAAAACAATGAATTAATGAATAGATAGTTTACGAAATACGTGTTTTTTTTATTAAAATTGTTGACTGGTTCACTGCAAGTAAGAAAGTTGTGTAATTAAAAAAATAGTTTCACTTTGTTCTTGCCTTTAGTGTGTGTGTTTAGAGGACTGCTGATTAGTTATATTGTTAAAATTGTACAAAAGAATGAATTCCTAATCATCTGATCTTGATCCCTGATCTTGTGTTGTATATTAAATACGTCATTTCATCTGAGAGGCGGAAACGGAACACACTTTGCTTTGCACTACGATTACACGAGCTGTCATTTGGAGCACGTGAAGGCCACGTGGTACAAATCTGACCAATGGAGTAGCGCTTCGTGTTGTTGCTTGGGATGGAAACGAAAGCAAACCGTTATCTGTACTTTACCGGTGACTGGGTATATTAAAGGTAATATTTATTTTGAGAAATAGTGATCTATTGTGAATAATAACTGAGGTTTATACAAGTAGTTTTCTTAGTGCTGTCTTTCCGGTCTTCTTTCCGTTTGGTAATGATACAGGTGGTTAGTTTGTGCATTAGCTTAGCTGTTAGCTCAGCTACATCACTGCAGGCGACTGGTTGACGTTCTGTTTAACCAAAAGAGTTAATGAAGGCAGGCATTAAAGTAAACAAACGCAGTATTAGCCAGTATGTCGTGGATTATCAGTAATAAAACTAAAACATTACAAAGTGAGGTCCGGGGGAATCATATCCACAAGTCGACGGTGTTACTTCTGAAAGAAATGATCTCATGCTGATGGACATGAGCAAAACAGCTGAAATTCCTCTATCTATCATTTTTACAATTCGAATTAAAAACCTTATTGGACAGTTGAATTTAATGTTTTAATCTAAAGACGAATAAACCAGACAGATCCTGATGTACAATGATTAGTTTATCTCATGATCAGAGTGAGAAATGTCTTCTCTGAATCACTAAACTGCACTGTATAAAGGGGTTGTATTGAGGATTGTACATCTCAGACATCTAACTTCATCAATGTGCACTTAAGCTCCAGATCACGCTTTTGTAATCAGCTAGATATGGCACTTTAAAATGTTCCTTGCATTTAACACCACCATGTTAATAACCTTAAGATACACAAGGTGGTCAAGAACACCAGGTGGAAACTGGTGGGGGTCACAACCCACAGTCCCAAAATTATTATGTCTAAGGTTCCAAGCACCAAAAATAATTTAGACATGTGTGATTTTTGACCCCAGGAGGTGTCTGGATACAAAAAGATTGAGAACCCCTACATTAAAAAAAAAAAAAAAAATAGTGAGTAGACAGAAAATAGATGGAAATACTTTTAAATCAGTATTTTGAAATGTTAGTATTGAGGTAACCATATGATCATAGGCTGTTGCTAACAATGATATTTATTATATCTGGTGGGTTTGAAGTGTTGGTTTTCACTGTTTTACACAACTCTGTAGTAAGTACCGAGCCTGTAGATTGACTCATACGGTTGTGTGTCCCTTCATCTTTCTTTTAACAGGCAGGCACAAGCAGCAGCATGGCCACAGTGCAGTCGACGCTAATGTTCACCGTGTGCATCCTGATGATAACAGAACTGATACTAGCTAAAAAGGACTACTATGATATTTTGGGTGTACCTAAAGATGCCACTGAACGTCAGATTAAGAAGGCTTTTCACAAACTCGCCATGAAATATCACCCAGACAAGAATAAGAACCCTGATGCAGAGGCAAAGTTTCGGGAAATAGCAGAGGGTAAGTCATTTAATGGTTTTTGATATCTACAGTGATCTGGTCAATATCATGACAAAGGGGTTCAGGTCTTGTATCAACCAGAGGGGGGTTCATTTACAAAAATAACTGATTTGCTCTACGTTACACTCTCTTATTATACAGTTACTTACAAAATAATAATTTATAAATTATTTTATTGATTAAATAATGATTTTATTGCTTTTGCTAATTATGTACTTCATAGCAACTCTCTGCTACACCTAAAGTAATGTAAAGAAACAACAGACTGCTGAATACCATAACTGGCCAATTAGAATTCGGTATTCAAATGAGTAGGTAGTACATTGAAAATAAAATAATAATTATAAACTATGGTTTTCATATAGATGCTGAAGCTTCCATATAGATGAAAAATTCCTTAGAGAGGAAAAAACACTACACACACCTCTACATCACAACAATCTTCCAAAATGTGTGACATCATTAGCATACACTCCCAGGTACCACAGAAAGCCTAGAGGCTAGAAGTGAGAGCTGCTGCTTTATATCTGAAATCCCTGTCTTGTTGCTGCTGTTGTTGAGGGATGGGGTTATTCCTTCGTTACACTTCTCATTTCATTCAGTCAAGTTATCACAGTCCAGTCTAAGTACTATTCTGTTGACATTTTCAGCTTACGAAACGCTGTCGGATGAGAAAAGGAGGAGAGAGTACAATCGGCTGAGACAGAGCCCTTTCTTCAGTGAAGAAGTGAAAGATGGAAATCAGTACTTCCACCAGTCCTTTGACTTTAACTTTGAGGACATGTTCAAGGACTTCAATGTCTACAGCCAAAACAGGCACGCACGCCCCAAACGGAACTTCGAGGAGCATTTCCGGGCTCACCAGCACGGCCACAGCCGCCACAAGAGGCACTTCCAGGGAGCTTTTGGATCCGGCTTCTTTGAGGATCTGTCTGAGGATATGGAGAGAATGTTTACATTTGACAGGCATGCCAAGCGGACTGAGAGCAGGTTTCATGGCATGGCCAAACAGCACTGCAGAACTGTGACTCAGAGGAGGGGGAATATGGTGACCACCTACACGGACTGTACCTCATCCTGACAGCCAAGTGACTCCTCACTGTAGTTTCCTCCTCACCATGAATTAAGCTAATTTTATCTGGATTAGAGTAATTTAAAACTTTGCTACTGAGCGGAATAAAGCTCAATATTGTGTTTAAGTAACTAAGTTGTGATAAGGAGCACTATTAGGGATTTTCAGCTTATTAACACAGACGTTAATGACTGATTTCTTGCAGAACAAAGTTACAAAACAAAGCATCTCCTGTTGTTTGACTTTTCAAATTCGGATTGGACTTGATTTGATGATTAGTCACGTGAAAGTTGTGAAAGCCTGGCACTTTGCCCTTTAGATCAACGAAAGCATAAAAAACTGAAGAGAAACAGATCCTTAAAACTGGACTGTACTCGGCTTAAGAGTTTATATCACTCCCTTATTTAAAGCATGATAGTAATTTGTAAAGGAGTGTTTGCAAAATGCTAACTAAAAGGAATCTCTGCATATAAGTCACAGCATTCCAGATGGACAGCGTAGCTAGTTTTATAGCTTTTTCACCATGTATTGCATTGACAGTTATTGCGTGATGCGTGAGTATTTTCTGAATTTCTTTAATCTTATTCCATCAGGGGTGGACAAAGCACCAGTTTACTATCTACCCCCCGATGAAGCTCTAGCGGGCTGCCCAGTCACATGATTTGGTTATCCGTAAAGTTAATTGTCTAGACTAAAAAGTGTGTTTGTAGCTAACATTGAATAATAAACATACAGCAAGCTAGTTAAGTTCATTCATACAAACTAAGAGAAACAAACTCGTCTTGTGCGTTCTGTGTCCTCAACAAACTAATCCTTGGCCAAAATCTTCGCTTTAAGACACAGTGTTCTCTCTATTCTCACATGGAATGTAAAAACTATTATGATATGTTACACAGGAACAGCACAGTCTGACTGGGTCACTATCTAGGGGATAATAGATGTTATCCTGAATGGATGATGCTTGAATCAAATCAGCTGAAAAACACGTACGATTTGCAATCCCAGAAATTCAACAAAATGATATCCAAAGAGATAGAAAGAAAGCTACGTATTTTAGCCTTCACATTTTTAAAGGTAAAAAAGCACTTTATTTAAACTTTGAACAAGTTTCAAAAGATGCCGTCATGATCATTTTCATGCTTTAAAAATCTCGTTTTAGTTATCTTATGTTTTTGCAGAGTAACTTTAAATGAGTTTTTAAAGATGCCGTTATAGCGAGTGCTTCACTTGACCTGCTTTTATCATGTTTACAGTATATAAAAAAAAATCTGACAATCTTAATTCAGTTTGCTTTTTATGTATGCATGTTTATAGTAAAACAATTATTCACCATAGGCTCTATGGATGTTGCTGATTTGAATAGTCCCCTACAGCAACATCCACCATGCCTTGGCGAATAACTGTTTATTAATCGTATCTGTAATCAAAGTGTTTAATTTGTAAAGTGACCACATATTCATATGTCAATTACCCACATATTCCCAATTGTGAAAACATAGTCTGTTCCCAATAGTGCTCAGAAATATATTCAACTAGTAAAAGACATTCCATCGTTATCCATATTGCCTTAGGCAATGTGTGTAGTGCAGGGAGGTGAGATTCAAGGCAGGATATGGTATAATAAGAGTATCACATCCCTGTGATGTGCATTCTGTTTAAACGTAGCTACATACACCAAAGTTTTGTTTATTTTGGCAAAGACAATAAGGGTTTAATGATTGTTTTTTTCTGGGGAAATATTAACTATAAATATTAACTACTTAACGTGGATAAAAACATGCCGATTGGGTCAACTGGCTACTCTAAATTGTATATACTTGTGAATGGCTTTCTGTATTGGCTCCAGCTCAGCCATGATTCCCAATACATAAGCAGTATTGAGAATGAATGAATGAAATAAACTTGTCCTGGATAGATATCTTGAGTAAAGCTTTGTCCACCCCTGTTCCATGCTTAAGCGGAATGAAAGCTTAGTTTTTGGAACAAGTATGACCATTTTGAGAACCAGGCAATCATAAATGTAAAGATTTTCACAGTGTGGTTTTTGTCATGATTAAGTATAATACTATAGGTATAATATTATTCTACATTTAAATAGAAATGCTGAGTGGTTAAGGCTTAAAGGTCCTATAAGGATTAGACATAAATATATACAGCATATGTAAACTGGTAAATGTTACTCCATTCAGTTAATTAACAGTTATTCTCTGAAGGCAAATTGGATTTGGAATATCCACCTCGTGTGTGGTCAGTAGTTGGTTTAGTATATACTACATGGGAACATAAAAAGCAAACTAAATGAATATTTAGGGTTTTTTTTAATTTATTATAATTTTTAAAAACATATTTTACCCAGTGAAAAGAGAATAAGTGCTATGAGGGTGTCTTTTTCAACTCAGAATTTTATATACTACACAGAAACATAAAGAAATGCAAACAAAAAAAAAAATCTAGCTTATTTGTTTTTTCGTTAACCATGACAGATGCAGGTCAGGTGAGCTCCGCACTCTCTGTAATCCACCAGATAGCAGAAAAATCAGATTGCAATGTTCCCAGGTAGTATATACTGTTTAGCGGTAGAAATGGCAAAACACATAGATATTGAAGCTAATAGCGCTCATTTCTGGTTTGAAAATCTGTCAAAGATAATGACATTAAGGATGTTGTTGCCACACAATATCATGAATGTGGACCCCCAAACAAAAATTTATGTAGATTTTGACTGCAAAATCCAATAATGTGTATGTAACACCTCAATACCCCATATTATGGTACTTTATCTAATTCTGTCATGTTCTTGTATCACCTGTTACCCGATTTCTTCCCACTGAATCTCTTTGTTATTGTGCAATATGTTAAAGCCAGCGGTGCTGTTAATATCACTGTTACTTGCTGATCTTTTCACTTGTTTTTAGTTGACTCATCAAGCACTTACATAAATCCTATGGATAGAGGATACATATATAAATATGACTATATATTAATGTCTATATTCAAAAACAAGCATGTTATATAATGTTTTCGGGTGGAATAAAATGTGTAAATGCACTTGCCTTAAGTTTTTTTCCCCCTCCTGTTTATGTAAAGCGATGATTATCAAAGTGAGATTTGTAAGTTTCTATTTTTGTTATTATTTTAAGTAATGGCACTGTTGGAAAAGTTTAAGGGGAAATATCCCTGGCTTCACTAAATAGCCAAAATATTACTGTACACACTTAAATAATGTTGCTAATTTAAAAAACAAACAAAAAAAAATAGTTAAAGTGGTCCCAAAAATAGCAAAACGTTGGGTTACATATTTAAGTTACTATATTACCAGAAATATTTTGAACATCTCAGTGAAGACAATATTTAAATGAATATTAAAAACTGTGCACAGAAAATAACGCTCATATCGGTTGATTCAAATGAGAAACGCGGAAGTGTAGTTTCCAGAAGCTTCCGGAGTAATTGCGTGGTCTGTTTAGAGGACTCCAAGTCCCACAATTCCTCGCGAGAAGCTGCGTGCGCACGCAACTGTCAGAGCGGCTTGCTAATGGTAGCTGTGTGTTAGGGACATTCGGATGACTTTGTGCTGTGTTTAGCAGCGCGGTTCACTCGCCGGTTCATTCATTTTGACAGGGCAGCGATTGCCTAAAAGCCATGGAGGCGCTTATTCCTGTCATTAACAAGCTCCAGGACGTTTTTAACACCGTGGGCGCGGATATTATTCAGCTGCCGCAGATCGCTGTGGTCGGGACTCAGGTAACGCAGAGCCTTTTCACTTTCGCTACAGCTAGCATTCGCATTAGCATTAGCTAGCTACCAGAAAGAGATTCTCGTTCTGCCATACAAGAAGATGACCAAAAATGGAAATTGGATTTTTTTTTTTATTGTTACGACTCGTGAATAATAAGGTTGTGTTTATACTTAGTCATTTTATATAATTAATTAACTGTAGGGTACCAGCCAGTTCACTTGAATTAATCTAGCTTTTTACAGTACACCAACCCTTCACCTAGCTTTAGTAGTGCTACTGTAGCTGGATGATGTGTGTTTTATTTACCTCATTAATATTTCGGAGTGCACTTACTAGGGAGCATTACTTGGATATACAGTAGGTTATAGAGTCGGTTAGGCAGGTGGGAGAGAAAATGAGCCCCATCTTAGGGGCATCAGGGTATTATTATTATTTTTGTACAGAGGTGCCCGGTGTAGTGTTTCCATTAGAGAGTTTTTTAGGATGAGTCACTTAAACAAGGTGACTTAAAGGTGATTCAACTCCACCCTGAAACTCATATTTATATTGAATCATTAGTCTTGTGATTACAGATTATACTAATAATTTGTTGGTTAATAATTTATTTTTGTATTGCTGTGATAAGTTAATGGCTGTGAGCATCCCTAAGGGGCATTTCTAGTTCAAGTCTGCTGTAGTTCCGTGTCTTTATTCTCGTTCTTGTTCTTATAAGAGGGGTGGGATCCGATTAAGACCCGTTTATTAAACTCCCACTTGTAAGCCCATCCTCATATAGCTACTGAAATCCTATTGAAAAATCAAAGAGTTGACAACATGGCAGTGTCCTTTCTTTCTAACAGAGCAGTGGGAAAAGCTCCGTGTTGGAGAGTCTGGTTGGCAGAGACCTTTTACCTCGTGGTACTGGCATCGTGACACGCAGGCCACTCATCCTGCAGCTCGTACATGTGGACCTAGAGGACAGGAGAAAGACGAGTGAGGAGAATGGTACCTGCACCCTCCCACCCTCGCCACTCTCTCTTCCTTTCCTGTTGCTTGTGTTTGTGTGAGCACATGAATGAGCACGGTTAGGGTTAGGCCAGCACTTACAATAATCAATCTGTCACAACTTTAAGCCTTGCTTGCAGCGTGATTCCCCCATACACACCCACACACACACACAGGGCATTAATAAGAGCTTTTGAATCCACTCCTCAGCTTTTTATTATCATGAACGTGCTGGGTGACTTCTGAAACATAAAAGTCCCAAACAATATGTAGGTCAGCTTTTGATTTGGGAAATAAAGCTATTTGTGTTAGTGCTAATCTCACTGATTTATCCCAGAAGAGTTAAACAAGATATTCTGAGTGCGTCAGCATTCAGGTCACCGGCTCATGTGCGACAGCCTCAAGAGACCGCATTGCTGTATGAAGATAACAGTTGTCTTGGGCTAACCCTCTTCTTCTCCTTTTTTTGTCATCTCTTTTAACCACAGACCCCAATTTGTGGAAAAATGGACGCCTTTATCAAGGTCTCCTTTTCCTTTTTGCTTGTGCTCAGCTTGCTTCTTTTTTTTTTTTTCTTTTTTCTTTTTTTTTTCTTCACTTTTTGGCATTTTCTTTTTCTTTGCTTGCTGAAAGATTGAAAGATTTGAACCATCAGTATCATGGCTTAGAATAATCCAGACAACATGACAGATCTCAGACTAGTCCCGAAAGGGAACCTCTGCGTTTCTTTAGGATACCAAGTATAAATAAAAGCCGTGAGCATTTCTACAGCAGTCGTGTCGTTTAGAACCGTCTTTTTTTTTAATTGGGCTGAACAGTGCATCCCATTTTTATACACATTCACACTAGCAACAAGTTGCTCATGTTGTTTGTAGTTTGTTCCTTTATGGTATGTAGCAACCACTACACCCATGGGTGTGCATTAATAGACACATACACAAGAAAGTATGGCTTGCTATTTATATATACACCAATCAGCTGTAATATTAACACCACCTGCTATAGTAGGGATGAGACCAGACTTCGAACTCCACACCTTTGGGGGGTGCAGGAAAAAAGGCTTAGTATGACAAACTGCTCCTTGGAGTCAAAAATGGAAAGCTTATGATAGAATAAAGTGCTTGGGCTTCATATACTGGGCTGTATATAGAGATATCATTTGCTGCATAGAGGCTTTTTCATGATGCTTCATGTTGTTTTTGCTCATACACAGATACATAAGTATCTGAATTAAAACAATTTGTCATTGGCATCCATGCCAGCCATTTTTCTGTGCTTTAAGCTGTTAAAACACCTCATCCAGGATAATTTAAGTTGTATGGGGTGCTTTAGATTAGAGAAAGCCCCAAAATGGGCTGTGGATGGATTAGAGCCTAATTTTTATAACTTGTTTGTAACATTTCTTGATTTCACTCTGTGCTTCCAGGTGTAGAGGGTGAAGAATGGGGTAAATTTCTACACACCAAGAATAAGGTATGTTTTCAACGCGTTTACACTGGGGCACAATGTCCACAATATCCATGATTCAAAAAAAGTGTGGAGCTCTATGATTTATGAGCACGCTTGGAGCATGATTGGGGTATAAAAACGACTGAATTTCATCAGTACCCAAATTATCATGGAGGAGTATGGCTTTATATATCATTTCTTTTAGTATTTCAGGGGTTTGTACATAAAGAGTATTTGTAAAAGGTATTGGTCATCCTTACAGCATAATTTGTTCATAATGTAATACATTTAAGGGATACAGATGCTTATTTTAACATAAATGACCATAAAAAGCACAAAACTGACCATTTTATCATGTGGATTACTAGCGGGGGCTGAACCTATGGTTAGCAGTCGTTTTTATTCCTGGAAGTGACATGAACACGTTGGGCAGGGTTGTTCAGCGCAAGCAAACAAGATGTATTCAGCGAATGACATTTTAGGTGATAAAAAAACGTGTTCAGGAAGCAATTATGGCTATCAAGGTGTAAATGGTTACCTATTTGAACCAGAGAGGGAGGAGTCTTGTGGAGATAGTGAGACATCACATTCTAGTGACTCAGGATGAGAATGCGGCCAGAGATGTGCTTAACGGTAAATCCAAAGTGACTTATGCAGCCAGTGTTTTGCCAACTCGGCTTTCCTGTCATCAGCTGGTTTAGGAACGAAAAGAAACGTTTTCCGCGATCTCTGTGCTTGTTATTTGTGCAGCTCAGCACTGGGAGATAATGTGTTATGCTGCACAGGCCAGTGACGTAGCCCAGCCAATCCAACAAGTTCGTGTCACTACCAGGCTGGAACAGCCAATCACAAAGGCAACATGTCTCTGAGCATGCCTAGAGTCGTTACACTCGCACGCAGTCTGAAAACGGGCATAGATTGATGTCCGGAAGGAACCGCTGATGTCATGTGTGATCATGATTTTAATCTAAACCTTTTGACACTTCCAATATAAATCTGTCAGTAAAGATCATGAATGTATTAAAATCCTAGACTTGAACATTAACTTGGGCCTTGATGACATCATCATTCTGAGACCCAGTTTAAAAGTAACTGCCCATAAAATTGGTAAAAGAGAAGCTATCCGCCAAATATTTTGCACATAGAAAGAAATTAATCGAGAGAGTTGAATGAGATTAACTATTAACCAGTGCTGCCATCTCCTTTAAAGTGTAATCAGTTTACAGTTTTATAAAGATTTACTCAGCTTAACATTTTTTCCTAGATTTGTTTCTGCTCTGTATTTTATCTGTATTTTATATTTTTCAAAGGTAAAAGTTTACGATGAGTACGAGTTTGATGAGTTACCGTTTTACATTTTAATCTTTTCACATGTTTTTATCTGACAGTGATGGACAAAAAGAAAGGCTCGATAGTATATTGAGGGGTTATTTACAATTACAATGAAGGCAGAGATGGGCTTGAAAAATTAAAAACCACTTCAAATCTACCAGCTGTCTGTACTGTGTTAGATTTTTCACTTTTTTAAGGCCTTGAATGCTCGTTTTTCTTTACTTAACAGCCACCTGTGTCTTCTGTTTCTTGTGTTTTAGATCTTCACAGATTTCGATGAAATCAGGCAAGAAATTGAAGTTGAAACAGAACGAATTTCTGGAACCAACAAGGTACAAGTCTTCCTGTGGGAACCGAATAAAACCAATAAAAATGTATACACACAGCTTATAACTGTGTTCTCCGCGTTGTGCCGACATTCTTTCTCTTTTCATCAGGGCATCAGCAGTGAGCCCATCCACCTCAAGATCTTCTCACCTCATGTGGTGAACCTCACGTTGGTGGATCTACCTGGTATCACAAAGGTACCACATCATTCTGCCTTTCAGCACAACATCAACATGATCATATCCTGAATCCATATCCTCACTGTGGGGTTCATTTACAGGTGCCTGTTGGTGACCAGCCCAAAGACATTGAGGTCCAAATCCGTGAGCTGATCCTGCAGTACATCAGCAACCCAAACTGCATTATATTAGCCGTTACAGCCGCCAACACAGACATGGCGACGTCTGAGGCCCTCAAAGTGGCCCGTGAGGTCGACCCTGATGGTCAGTCTAATTGTCAAGCTCTAGTTCTTAAACACTCTTTTTTTCGTGTTTCAGTTTCAGGAAGTTATTTAAGATATTTTGTTGATTTAGATCTTGTGTCCACCAAATACATTTATTTTAAAAAATCCCATGTTCGGCTTTGATGGTGCTCAACGCCCTTGGCGTGAAAAAACATCCTCAAATTTTAGCTGCACTCAGGGCACTTTCAGTTCAAAAGAGTACGAACTTTGGAACAACACCAAGCGATGTCACTTCTCACTCAATGACCTGTCAAAATCAAGAAGGGGCGGGGTTTACAATATCAACATGCATCTCTTGTGCCTGTTGGTGGTACTTATTTCATGTATTTTTTTCACTTTGCATATCTAGAGCTGCCGCTAACACCAGAATGTGATTTCTTAATTTCCATCATTTTAACAGACTTTTGTACTGTGATGTTCACAGTAAAGGAAGGCAGAAGGAAGTGCTAGGTGTTTTTTGTAACCTAGCAACAACAAGTGATTGGAAAATGAGGTCATGGTTGCCTCCATCGCAAAACATGCATCCAGTGGACACTGGGCTTTACTCTGCAGAGCAGTGTAGTATTTGGAGATATTTTTTAAAGCAGCCTCTTGATTTCATGGTCTGTGTTTTGTTATCGTCAGGCCGAAGAACGCTAGCTGTGGTGACAAAGCTGGATCTGATGGATGCAGGCACAGACGCCATGGATGTACTTATGGGCAGAGTCATTCCTGTTAAACTGGGACTCATAGGAGTCGTTAATAGGTGACCAAAGAATAACCAAGCCTTGTGTTCTTTCAAGAACATGACTTATTTAGTAGTTCTACCTAATATACTGATTTTTTTTTGTGTATTTATTTCTGTCCTGAATAAACCAGGAGTCAGCTTGATATCAACAACAAGAAACCAGTGGCTGACGCTATTCGTGATGAGTACGCCTTCCTCCAGAAGAAGTATCCTTCCTTAGCTAACAGAAACGGAACCAAATACCTGGCCAGAACATTGAACAGGTACAGTTCTTCAAAGGGCTTGGTTCTAATTCAATGTAAAGGTACAGATTAGGTTTCTAGACACTTGTACAAAACAAGATCTCTTGGTGATAAAAGTGCAGGGATTTTTGTTTTCTTTTCACAAACACAGCCTAAAACACCGTTGAGGGTGTGCCCTGCCTCTCACATTAAGTTAGCTGGGATTGGCTCCAGTTTTCCCAGCGACCTTGCCAGATAAGCGTTATAGATAATGGGAGGATGGACAAACAGAATAACATTTTGTAAATCTGCATTCATGCCTCCAGGGTTTTCTAAGTGAAGGGAAAACTTGCAATGAGCTTCTCATCAAACGAGCAAAAATCAACCATGAGTGTGTACTCGTATTCGGGGTTCGGGCCAAGTTTGAACACATTGATCAGGGAAAAGACAACTCACAACGTCTAGTTCAAAAAGTCTAGTTCAGGGGTGTCAAACTCATTTTTACCGAGGGCCACATCACTACATTTTTAGGTCATCAAGGTCCAATAATCACTGAACATCTATTCCATCCATGAAATCTGCAAGGCAAGATGACAAATTCATTCAAGAAATTTTTAACACCATTTTATTGGGAATTAATAAAATGCCTACTTTCAAATTTCACATTCATTTCATTTTTTTCTTTGATAACCTCCTGACGCTTGTCCACAGAAGTGAATAACGGAGAATCGCCAGCGCATGTGCATAAGTGTTTCTCAGAATGGGTGCATGCTGCTGCCATATTATAAGTGTCCAGCAGTCAGCAGCTGCTAGTCAGTAATGCAGTACATTGTATAAATGTAACTGTTGTAATGAACGCAATACGCACAAATAAAGACTTATTTACGTCTTCAGTTCTGTGCGCTTCAGTTTTCTGCAGTCAAAAGCTAGGTAGCCATCTTTCTTGAGTCAAGAAAGACTAGCTATTTACTTGAAATAAGTTGCTGCAACCTAGTAGATGGATGATGAATAACATTTAATTGTAATTGTGCAAAAAAAATGATAATCCTATACTATGAAAGCTCTTGCAGGCCACATAAAATGAGTTGGCTGTCTGGATTTGGCCCACCTGTGGTCCAGTTGCTCACATAGTTAATAGCAGAGCTGCTGATTGGCTGTTATGCCTCGGCATGCTGATTGGATATATGGATCATTTTTCACACACTTGCAATCATTGTATCTCAGAATTAACTTTTGTAACACTCAACTCGTTATTAGGTGATACGCTCCATATATTCAAAACAGGGGACAAGGTCATTTTAGGCAAATGAAGGCTTGTGTGTATCTTTACCTTTCAGAGAGAATGCAAAGGGCACTAAATGATGAACTGCTCTTTCTCTTTCATTTGTGTCCTTTTGTGTCTGTTTATTTTACACAAATCAGCTTTCTCCACATCTCTTTCTTTGTGATACAAAAAAAAGTTAATAAACATCATCTCTATCGCAGGTTGTTGATGCACCACATTCGGGATTGCCTGCCAGAGTTGAAGACGCGCATCAACGTCCTTGCCGCTCAGTACCAGTCTCTGCTCAGCAGCTATGGAGAACCGGTGGAGGACAAGAGCGCCACACTGCTGCAGCTCATCACCAAGTTCGCCACAGAGTACTGTAACACTATCGAGGGAACAGCCAAATACATAGAGACTGCTGAACTGTGTGTAATTTTTATTTTATTTATTTATTTATTTATTTAAACCATACCTGGAGTGAACTTGATTTAGTGAAGGGAGTAAATAGAATGAATCCTTGTTGTTTAGAATGAAAAGAAATACTGTGAACTTTTACTGTCTGAAATAGTTTTGTGATGGATGAATATATGCTACAACAGTTGTTAGATTATTCCTGTACTGGTCTGTGGTATCAGGTAGTTAAGAAGTGCTTCCTGTGTTAATATTCTTCTTCTGTTTCAGGTGTGGTGGTGCTAGGATTTGCTATATTTTTCACGAAACGTTTGGTAGGACCCTGGAGTCTGTTGACCCTCTTGGGGGACTTACGACTATAGATGTGCTCACAGCCATCAGAAATGCCACGGTGATTTTCCAACTCTCAAATAAAAACACGTGTAAACCGTATCCACACAGGAAGTGACAAGCTACCATGCAAAGTCAATGAACGCCAGCGAAATTAATGATAAATGGCAAAATTTCCTCAAGTGACGCAAAGTGGGCAGGAGGGTTCAACTGAGCTGAACCTCCTCTCTAGCAATTCAAGCAATTACCAATCAAGGCTTAAAGATACTGTTGATTGACAGATTCCACCAAAATACTGAGTTCCCCAGAACCTTTTCCTATTCGCTTCCACAGGCCATGTAAAACAGGTGATTTCGCATGCAGTTCAGTTGCAAAGCGACTCACTTGTCCCTTGTCGCTTCCTGTGTGAATGCTGTTTAACTCAGAGAGACACCAAATCTGGGATTTACTAAAATATTTCTAGATTAGAACCACCTTGTTACAGAAATCAATCTCGTTTATTTATTGTTAGATAATCCTTTTTTGTTTTTGTGTATTGCCATGAAATTCCCTTAAAATCATTTGTTCTACTGTGAAATTCAGAACATGTATAGATCCTGGCCTACTATTGGATCAGGTAGCTTTATGCAGTGGTTGTTGGGTATTGTAATCTACTTTGAAGGATATTTTGAGAACACCATGGTAATGTAAAGTGTGTGTGTGTGTGTGTGTGTGTGTGTGTGTGTGTGTGTGTGTGTGTGTGTGTG
Organism: Tandanus tandanus; assembly: GCA_039654325.1. NCBI lineage: Eukaryota > Metazoa > Chordata > Actinopteri > Siluriformes > Plotosidae > Tandanus > Tandanus tandanus. Next base: position 35,321,609 of record JBCNYH010000024.1, read on the forward strand.
TGTGTGTGTGTATACAGTGCCCACGTCCCTCTCTGTTTGTGCATGAAGTGTCGTTTGCGCTGTTGGTGAAGAGACAGGTGAAGCGTTTGGAGGAGCCCAGTTTGCGCTGTGTGGAGCTTGTACATGAGGAGATGCAGAGAATCATCCAGCACTGCAGTAACTACAGCACTCAGGTTTGTATCTGTCTCTCTCTTTTTTTATCATCTTTATGCAATTCCTCCTCTCTCTTAAAAAAAAGAGCATCTGTTGTTTTCTCCATTTTTCTGGGTGTAAACATGCATAAATGGCACAGTGCTACACATCACTTTTTTCCCCCATTTTTTTCCCCTTTTCCAGGAGCTGCTGCGCTTTCCGAAGCTCCATGATGCCATAGTAGAAGTAGTCACGTCTCTGCTGAGGAAAAGACTTCCTGTCACTAATGAGATGGTGCGACTCACTTGTGTTCATTAGTTTCATTTCCTTTCACTCTCCTAAAGCCGGTCATGTCATGCTGGACATAATTCTGTTGCAGGTTCACAACTTGGTAGCAATTGAGTTAGCGTACATCAACACCAAGCATCCAGACTTTGCCGATGCCTGCGGACTCATGAACAACAACATAGAGGTCAGATCATTTTTCCCTCAGTGCTGCTTGGTAGTCAGACTCTTTTCCGTGCACACATCAGGGCTGCAACACGTCCCCATCGTTCTTTTAACATATCCTCTGAGCAGGTTGTCAGAAAATCCTGTGAGTGTGTGTTTCAGTACTAGCAGAAATTAGGGTGGCAGCTTTCAAGTTTTAGTAGTTAATACCAGCATTGTTTGCTAGGCTGATACAGGATGTTGTTTCTCACTGTGGTTATTTCTCACTTTGCCACCTGGTGGATTGTCTAGATTTACATAAAGTATCGTCAGCACTGAATACACAGCATCTGCAAACGTTCGGGTCATGTAGCCTCAAGATATCTTGACCCCCTGGCTACAAAAAAGTGAATTCTGCTGTAATCTGTGCAGGAACAGAGGCGGAACCGGATGAGAGACCTCCCCTCAGCTGTACCACGAGACAAGGTAATGTGGAAAAATCTGAATCTTTTTTCTCCATTCAGGTTTTTTCTTCATTCCATTCTTTGTGAACCAGAAGAAGCACCATGAGGTTATTTCTCTACTTTAAAGCCCTCATTCTGATTAGCTGTCCGGCAAGCGGCTCGGTCCTCATCTTGCTTTCTCTCTGTAGACTCTGAAGGGTCCAGGTGGCCAGTCTCTGCCACCCAGTGATCAAGCCTCAGCTGAGGGTGATGTCACTAAGGTGTGTGGCACACGATGGTTGTGTGCGCATGGCATGGCTTTAATACCCCAGTAAACTGCGCTGTTTGTGAAACCATCTGACTCTCATGACGCTTCTGTCCTGGAATGAGATTGTAGTTACAGTATCTTCTTGTTTGTCCGTATGAGGGAATGCTTGTGTTTTGAGTGTGTTCTGTTCTGAGCCACACTAAGATAAGATTGTTTGTTTAGTTTACTCATTTTATATTAGGTTGCTTGCTTCCTAGTGTTGCTGTTGTCATGGAGTAGTTCAGGCACCTTTCTACTTGTTTAATGATCATGGTTTGTGTGCTTTTTTGCTCAATGTATCTTGTCTTTTTCTGAATGTGTTTGTTTGACAGCCCTTAGGCAGCCATTCTGGAAGTATTCATGCTCCAAATATAAATAAATAGATATTTAGATATACATATAATTATATATTTACTCAGTGGCTGGCCAGAATGCAGTGGTTTGACTCCCATTGTGAATATAAGATCCCGGTGAAACATTAGTAGAATTCTGAAAAGAAGTTTCGCAGTGAATGTGCACCATAATCAAAACTAATAGTGGTCCAACATAATATACAAGCGTGTGTGGTTGTTTTTTGTTTGGGGTGGGCGGACAGCATGTATAGTTCTGAGGGCTCCATATCATGTACAGTAAATAGACACCATCATTTCTTTTAAAGATTTATGCATAGATATACATATAAACAGTAGACAAGTTAAAGGAGATTCCGCACAGCAGGACTCCAACTCACTTGGAGTTACTCTGCATCATCAGCTGCCGCACAGCGGTGATTTTTTTTAACAGTCTGCTTGACAGTTCGAAGACAGCTGTCAGAGGGTCCAGGCTGACCTGAGCAGGATGCTGTTGATTCCTTGTCTTTGCTGCTGAATTGTACAATCACTCTCTTGACTGTGGCAGGAGGAATCCCATGGTTTTGTGCATTCTGATGCTGTCCATCCTCAGGCTGACCCACAAGACACTATCTTTGAAAATTAGACAACTCTTTTGCATCCGGTGTTCACGGCATAGCTAGTTGTTATGCATTATTTATATACTGTTATCTAAAATGAAAAAAAAAAAAGTTTGATCGAATGAGTTTCACAGATAAAGATTTGTAATGGGGTGTCCATTTACTTTTGATGTGTCACTGTAGTGCTCGGAAAGTGAACATGTACCCATGCATGAAACGGTTCCCATGTAGCATATTTGAGGTTGCCAGATCGGACCCAGGACCCCATCCAAAATGTATCCTTGCAATCAATTTATCCCACTGAAGTGCTCTTAAGACTGATGTGGTCTATTTTTGATAAGTTATTATATTATATTAATTATAATATTAATGTGTGTGTGTGCGTGTGTGTATAGGGTGCAAGCTCTCAGGGTGATCAGGAGGCTGGCACAGGTACCTGGAGAGGCATGCTGAAAAAAGGAGAGGAGGGTCAACCAGAAGACAAGTTGAAGCAGCCGGGTCCTCTTCCAGCCAGCCCTCAGAAAGGCCATGCAGTTAATCTGCTAGATGTGGTGTGTCCATGAGCAATACACACCTCAGACCACACTTCTCCCTTTACAGAACACACACTGCACATTACTCCAGAGTAACACCAGGGTTCCAACCTAAACAGTGCTAGGATAATTACTGAGAAATTAATACAGTATGTCTAAGATATTAGCTTCATTTTAATCTAATTGAAAAGACATGCTTGTGTATGTCTGCGTGTGTTTTATTAGCTGCTTGCCAGCTCTCATTAGTAATAATGTGCTTTTGCCGTACCTTTGCCAGCCCGTACCAGTTGCCAGGAAACTCTCAGCTCGTGAGCAGAGGGACTGTGAGGTCATTGAGAGACTCATTAAGTCCTACTTTCTCATCGTACGCAAGAACATACAGGACAGGTAACAGATCTCTGGCTGTATTGCAACATTCAGAGCCTTTAACTGGTTTTATATAATTCTTATAAAATGAATAGAAAAGTTTTGGTACATTCCATGTGTACTGGTAAGTCAGGATTTTTAAGTCCTCAGTTGGAAACATCAATCTGGGCAGACACCTGACTCAAAAAATCTAGAAAAATATCACAGATCCCGACCTCAGAGTTCAAGATGGCTGCTCGGACTGTTTATTAAAACCTTCTGTCTGTGGACATGTTCCTATGGTGTTTGTATGCACATAATGCGTTATCAGCTGGTATTGCTAGCAATGGCTACCCTGGCTAGTGGTTGCTGGTACTGGTTTTTTGGCTTCTGAAATGCTACTTGTTCAACTAAGGAGTGATATCATTCATACTGTAGATTGTATTTACAAGGTCAGTTCTACACACTGTAAATTCTGATATTATTTATTTAGTTATTTATTTGTTTTTTCTATTATTATTTGATTATTTGACCAAGATTCAAAATGAGGTATAAGACATGATTATAGCATGAAAATTGACTGAGTTACATCACTCTGTATGTCGCTAATCAGGAAATTTTACTTAATCTCAACCAATCAGCGCGATCTTCCTAGCAACAGATGAGTTCTATTTACACCGAGTCATATCTGTTTTGAGGCTTCTCATTGGTTTACCGTTATATGTTTTGGGGAATAATTCTGGGAGTCTGTAAGTAGGTAGAGTATTCTGGTACTGAATATGGTTAATAAGGAAATACCCTGAGCAATCACAAAAGCAGATTAAAGTTGTTCTCAACTTGAACATGGAACTCTTTCTTAAACAAGCATTTTAGCATGAATAGATTGTGTTTATGGATATTTGAACTTGTTCATATTGATGATTATACTTTGAAGGATGTATTTTTGGTGATATTGCATTTTCGTTTCCTTTGGCTCTTACTCAAAACACTACCTTGTTACTAAATCCATATTATGCTGGACCATATCACATATACAAAATAAAAATGTCCCCACCTCTGCACACCCTAATTTCTTGGATAAACAGACTTATATGATCTTCATTTGAATACTGGAGTGGGATTGGCTCTTCTATTTTACGATGTAATAATATCTGCTGTATATCCTTTGCTCAATGTGTGTATCCCAGTTTCACACTTAATTTTATTTCCTTAAATATGTATTGTATTACCTGTTTGAAGAAAGTATTATTTGTAAAGTAGATTGTGAATTGAAGTCTCGTTCCACCAGCTGAATTTTTCATTTAACACCATAATCTAAGTTAAAATTTCAGAGTAGTCTCTGAAACCCATTATTCCCAATTTGTCTGTTATTCATCCATTTGTGGAAGACTGTCTATTATTGTTTAAGGCTCTTGCACACCAAGTCCAAATCACACAGGTGTGAAAGTTCAAGTGTTCGTATTACACACGAAGATTGAAGTGTGGTACAAGAAAAACGAGAAAAAAATTCAGATGAATTTTGCATGTGAGAATGATTATCTGAGCAATCAAATGAAAGTTTCACTGGGTTTGGGACCGTACAACTCAATGACAAGCAGATAATGTCACCTGCGCTATTAACATTATTAACACAGAGACTCACTTTCTATGTGTTCATCAGTGTGCCAAAGGCAGTGATGCACTTTCTGGTGAACTATGTGAAGGACAGTCTGCAGAGCGAGCTGGTAGGACAGCTGTATAAATCAGGCCTGCTGGACGATCTGCTCACGGAGTCAGAAGACATGGCACAGCGCCGCAAGGAGGCCGCAGACATGCTACAGGCAAGCTCCCAGCTTCACCTCCACCACAACTGCATGCTCAGACATGTGCATTATTAAATGATGAGAAGCCTTTAGCCACAGAAATCTGTCTGCTTAACCTCAGAGGTGGACCGATTTTAGATTTATTAACTAGACCACAAAGCAAGTAAAAACTCCAGTGTGCAGTGATGTCAGAATCGTGGCATTCCACGTTACATAAAATAAAAATATTGAGACCCGTGCTAACTCCTCCCCTTGCTGTGTGTCTGCAGGCCTTACAGAAAGCCAGTCAGGTCATTGCTGAGATCCGGGAGACGCATCTGTGGTGAGGGTTCATAGCCCTGCCCCACTGTCTGCATCCAGTCTCTGGACGTTTCAGGCAGGACAACTTGAAAATGCACTGGTATTAACTTTGTGTGTGTGTGTGTGTGTGTGTGTGTGTGTGTGTGTGTAAGAATATAGTGTCAATTATTTAATAATGTCACACACACACACACCATGGACTGTCATTGAAGTACACTGAGGGCAGCACATGCCATTTTGTCACCCGCACAAACACACTTTCCGCAATATTGGTGTGTTTCGTAATCTTATATATAAATATAAAGAATCATGCACACCTCATTTTCATATGTGGCTTACCAAGCATAGTGTGTCTCAGATGTAGCTTCAATTAAAGCTAGTAATGTTACAAGAGCAGCTGAGTGCTGTGTTCTGTTTTCTCAGTCACTGGTTTGATTAAAAAAAGAAAATAATGAATTATTGACTTCCACAGGGATGAGAAATGTGGTAAAGTGTTTCATTTAAGTGCCATCAACATGAATATAAAAATTATTTAATGATGTACACAACAGAATTACTCTAATTAAGCATACATACAATACTATATACAGTGTATTCATCTGGAAAAATATGTATTTATTACGTTTCAATTCATAATCTACTGCGTTTAATCTTTCATCTCTTAAATATAGCATATATGTGACCAATCATAGTTAAGTCGGAAATTATTAAATACTTTTTTGAACTTTAAGTGTGAATTTCCCCAAAGTTGCACACTTAAAAGGCTGAAAATTCCTGGATAGTTACTCCAAAATTAGCAACATGTTAGAAAATCATATCAGCTACAAAATGGTACCAATAACTCAAAATTAGTAATTTCCAACTTAATACCCGCTTTGCAGTGATGGGTCGCAAATACTTTAGGATGTTTAATTTGTTTATTTTTATAGGAACTGTACAGAAAAATTAAGTAACAATTAAACAGTATAATCTGTATTTATACATCAGTAATGTGTGTGCACAATTGAAACAGATATATATATTTTTTTGCTTTGCTGCTGGACTCTGCTTGGGACAGCCGATTGTGTGGCCCACAGTGAAGTTTCAGTGTGCCCTCTGGTGGACAAACTATACAACAACAACAGATAACATGATTAAAAATTTCATCTTCCATATCTGTTTCAAAATTTCATCTTCCATATCTGTTTCCTTTCAGCTCCTGCCGTCACCAAAGGTGAGCAGAGTGGGAGCAATAGAAATGGGATCCGTCTGCCCATACGTATTGTTACTGCTATAATTTTAGAAGGAAACGACATAGGATCACCAAATTTGTTGCATGGGTTTCTCTCAGGAAGGTTTTGGATGGGATTGTATATGGGTCATAGCAGCCGACTAAGAGATTTTTTCTATATTTGGTGTATGTTTATACATATATGTGTGTGT
>JBCNYH010000024.1:35331010-35349768 GCA_039654325.1 Tandanus tandanus
TCCCTGGTGTGGTGTTTCGGGCATGTCCAACCGGGAAGAGACCTCGGGGTCGACCCAGAACACGCTGGAGGGACTATATCTCTCGGCTGGTCTGGGAACGCCTTATCATCCCCCCGGAAGAGCTGAAGGAAGTGGCTGGGGAGAGGGACGTCTGGACCTCACTGCTTAGGCTGCTGCCCACGCGACCCGACCCCGGAAGAAGATGAATGAATGAATTTTTATGACTTATTTTTCCATTTTAAAGCATGATGATGCTCCAAGTGACCGCCGTTTCTGTGTAGTATGTACTAAGATGTGTTATCCTACATCTCTGTATTATTGTTTGGTAAGAAGGAGTTGATTAATTTTTCATTACAGCAGATCTGAGAGTAGGTCTGGCTGTAATTTAAATCACAGGTTTTTCTTAATTTAATCGTTTTTATTACATTACTTTTCCACAGTAATACCTCATTCATTTGTGGTTGAGCCTTTATGGTCACTGTTCTGTGTAAACATTAAAAAAAAATTAAATTGTTAATGTGGTAAGGCTTTCTAGAAGGAGACATTTGTTTCACTGAAGAACAAAAAGTCCATGGGATGGAGTTGGACCTGATCCAGCTCCTCCTGCCCTGGATGTAGACCACTCCTCTTTGTTTGTGCAATAAATGTGTTGCTTCATGTTGCACAGTGCTGGATGAGATGTGGTTAGGCTTTAAGCAGCAGCTCAACCCTCAGGACTTTTTGGTTTTGCACTGAGGACTATCTCTTTTTTTGGAAGTCGACATTTAAGGACTTTCTCTGTTTTGGAGTCGACACTGTCGGCTGTTCTTCTAAATTCTTTCCAACACATGAACATTTTTACAACTGTAAGGAATGACTGCTTATAGCTTATTTATATGTATATTTCACAGGATTGATGCAACAGGTGATGAACCTAAAATTAAGCAGCCTTTACACATCTCATTCATACACAGATAAAAAACATATACAATAAAAATAAAAAAGGAAATAAAAATCTGTAAAATACATTGCATAATGAAAAAGAAACGTTCCAATTTGTCTGCAAGATGAGCAATGAGAAAAACCTCGGTAAAATTTGCCATGCTGATGTTTGTAAGATTGAAGTTCGTGTTAATTCTGTATTTGTTTAAGTAGATATTTGTAATTTTTAATATCTTTTTATCTAATTTTATTTTATTTTATTTAAAAAGATTTATCTTTTATCTTTATTTCTTTAATTGGAATAGAGCATCTGTGTGCACAGTTTCCTCCGGGATCAATAAAGTATTCTGATACTAAAAACATGGTGAAAGGTTCGAGGAGATGATCTAGCTTTATTTATATCTGTCCCACATTACTACATGGGTTAAAAGTACAATCCATCGATCTTTAATAAATAAGCTAGAGTGTTAACTTTGGTAAATTAAGTTGAATACAAAAAATAAATAAAAAAGTTAAATAAAAAAGTTAAATCCAAAAGGATTCTCCTGCCCAACTCTTACCTCTGACTGTCCTGGACCCGAGCGAGGAGTTGAGTGATCTGCAAGAAAAAAAGCAAAGCATTAAGCAGATAAAAAGGACAAGTCCGGCTCCTCTCAGTGCTGTATGGTTTAACCAGGTGTGTCAACAGCTTCCTGTGTTCTCTCTTACATCATACTTCTGACGTTTCAGTTTCTCAGCCATGTCGTACTTTTCAGCCTCCAGTGCCATCAAGTACTCCCACAGCTCTTTGGCTTTATCCCTGCACACACACGAGAACATTGTGGGGAATGTCTGCAGAGATATTTCTATAGAACACTGGTACAAACGTTGGTTCCTGTCAACATCATAGTTAATAAGACGGCAATACTTTGCCTTGTATTAATAACTGTGGTATTACATTCTCCTATTCTCTGAAAAACTGTGCATTTTTGGGAACCCAAATTAAGCTCTTAGGACAGAAAGAGATGTAATGCAAACTGGGTTTAACTGCATTTTCATCATAACATTGTAGGTAGTCTTAAATAATTAAACATTTTCCCCACATACAGGGAATAAAAAACAGGTCCTATTTCAGACCTCCTTCTGTCATTATGTTGTGTACTGTATCTGAGCTGATTCAGTGCATTTCTTTATATCATGCTTTAGCTGTCAGTGTGATGAGATATTTGGGTATGCCATTAAATTAGTCTCAAAATGGACGTATTTGGACTTCTAGTGATCGTACTTGAGCTTGTCCTCATTGAGATGATCAACATTAAGAGGCTTCCGTCTCTCTGCCAAAACCTTCTTCTTCTTCTCCCGCTCTGTCTGCTTCTTGCCTCCTTTGCGAGCGTCGGCCTGAAAGTCATTATTGCACATCACATTCTTTTATATACACAGATGGGTGACAAGCAGTAGGGCAAAAACAGTGACTCTGTGCCACTTTTACTCTAAGAGAGGTGGATATTAGAGGAATATTCCATGATTAGTTGTCTGAGAAAAAATGTATTTAAAATCTGAAAGTTTAAGGGCAGTCTTTTAAGCAATGGTTATGTAGTGCAATCAAATTCTTCATTCATTGCTCCTCTTTCATTGCTTTACTCACCTTATTTACCTTGAGTAACCACTGAAGATATCCCCATGGTTTAAACAAAAAAATTGGAGAAGTTATTGTATGTATATTGTATTGAGTGTTATTGCAGTGATGAAAATTGGGGCAGCCGTGGCCTAATGGTTAGAGAAGCGGCTTTGGGACCGAAAGGTCACTGGTTCGATTCCCGTACCAGCAGGAAAAAATGTGTGGTGGTGGTGGGGGAGTGAGCTGCACCTTCCCTTCTTCCACCTTCATGGCTGAAGTGCCCTTGAGCAAGACACCTAATCCCCAACTGCTCTCCGGGCACCCCAGTGTGTGGCAGCCCAGCCCACTGCTCCGAGTGTGTGTATTCACTTTGGATGGGTTAAATGCAGATGCAATAATTTTCCTTGTGGGATTAATACAGTATAAGTGAAAAAAAATGTTATCAAGTGCCCTCTATGGTGCTGTAATGTGATGAAATGCCCTCAAGTCTCTCTGTGGTTCCCTTCCTGTGGAGAATACGCAATGCAGTGCTCTACAGGATTCTTGTACATGTTGGGAAACTTCAGCGGTTAATAAATTATTCCCCATTGTTTAAAAAAAAACACACACACATAAACAGTGCCCTATAGAATGAGCTTCCGGTGGAGAATACATGATGCTGTGCCCTAAGGGATTTCCCCTACATGTGAGGAAACTTCAACAGTTATTAAGTATGCCCCACAGTAAAAAAAAGAAAAAAGAACTACAAATTGCCCTCATGGTTGTCTTTATGCTGAAAAAAATGTGATCAAGTGCCCCGGGTTCCACTACATGTATGAAAATATAATAAAGTGTTCTCTTGGCCAATGTGTGAAGTTGGGGTGACAGAGCAGGGAAAACACTAAAATATGCAGGACAGGAGTCCGCCAGGACCAGAGTTGGGAACCTCTGCTCTCGGCTGTTGTCCTAGTGAAGAATGCACGATGCAGTGTATCCTCTAAAGGATTACTCTATGTGCAAGAAGGCATAATGAAAGTGCCCTAAAATGTGCCCTTGCAGTGGAGAAAACAAGTACCTGTATGCTAGAAAATTAGAGAAGTGCCCTAAAGGTATCTGTTGATCTACCACATCCCTTTAAGCGCCTATTCATAATTTGTATTTTTACCCGCATCGGGTTAAAGGGCAAATACAAAAAAGGTTTTTTCCTCGTGTCAACTAAGGGAGTTTTTCCTTGCCACAAATGTTTAAATTCCTTTTTAAATTACTTTTACTATGTAAAGCTGCTTTGCGACAATGTCAGTTGTAAACAGCGCTATACACATAAAACTGAATTGAATTAAAAATACCTATAGGTGCCATTTATACCTGGCCATCAGACAGCCTGGGTTCGCTCATCTTAAGGCAACATTTCTGAAGACATTGTTTATTAGTGTAAGTGTAGTTTTAAACGTTACGTAGTTATATATTTTAAATTTTAACTGATAGATTCTAACAACTGCCCGTAGACTTCCATTATAGTTTGAAGAAACAGGTGTTTGTTCATTTCTTCCTACAGTAAAATGTATTCAAAATCTTGGATGTGATCATCACCCATAAGATATAGCATGAGATATAAATGCAGCTTAAAAAATTGAACTCCCTATTCCTTTAATGATGTGAGTGGAATTCATGACTACTCACTTTCTGCTGAATGCCTCCGTATTGATGGGTCTTGTTTGTAAGTACTTTTTTTTTCTTAGCGTCCTCATCCTGCTTCTTCCTCTGTTCCTCCTGCTCTTTTCTTTCTTTCTCCTCCTGCAAAACAAATTTAACTTCAGAAGCTGTTCATTAAGTTTATTTTCAATGCCGCATTATGATTATGCCTCTCACTTTAAAGACAAAATGATTAGGAGTAACTCACGGCAAGTCTGGCTTGACGCTCCTTTTCTCTCTCCGCTCGGATCCTGTGCTGCTCGGCCCTCTCTGTGCGACGCTTCTCCTAAACACATACACACACTGTCTTACTGTCCTTGTAAGGACCTTAAATTATCATACTTAATAATGCAGATAAATTAATAATGATCTACACCTTGCTCCAACCCTAAATTTAGAATTCAGGAACCAAATCTAAATCTTTTTTTTTTCCTCATGTAAACCAGCCATATTTCCCCACATGCACAACCTCGTCAGATATTCCTATCCTTGTGAGGACATACACACAATACAGATGTAGAGACACAATTAGAAGTCTGTACACCATAAATCATGAGGACTTAGCTCCACCTTGTCCTCGCAAAATGTTTCCTCAGTGTTATGGTTCTAAAAACCTCTTGTTTTTTTTGTTCCAGGAATGTTGATCAATCATGTTCCCCTAGTGTTCTGAAAGCATTTTTCCGTAACATGTTCCATAAATGGTTCTACAGTGTTGCAGCAACATTTTAGTTTTAGGAACATTTACATTGTTCATTTATCTCAGTAAGTGCCTTATCCTGGTCAGGATCATGAAGGGATTCAGATTCGATCCCAGTAACACAGGACGCAAGGCAGGAAAATGCACTTGATGCACAAGATTAACGCTAATGTGTCCTTAATGCTAGTTCATAGCTTCTCATAACATTGTGAAGAGATCATCATTACAGCAGAGGAGTTACACCATTGCAGGAATGTTATTTTGGGAATGTTCTACCTTAACCTTCGTAAGGCCTGTCAATGGATTATTAATGTTCGGATAAGCCCTTAAGATCTGTTAGGAAGAGAAGCATTTAAATGTATCCTGGAAGATTACTAGTTGCATATCTGGTGTTATGTTTAAACCTACAGCTTAAAGGAACAGTCTGTGCTGAAAGTTTAGAAATTTGTTTATACTGAATATTTATTCAGAGATTTTTTTAGTTGCTGCTGTATTAAACTCACACACTCACTCATTTGCTGAACCGCTTAATCTTACTAGGGACATGGGGAGGCTGGAGCCTATCTCAGCCGACACTGGGCGAAGATCAAACACACACACAAACACACTCACACTGAAGGGCAATATAGAACAGCCAATTAGCCTAATGTGCATGTCTTTGGACTGTAGGAGGAAACCGGAGTACCTGGAGGAAACCCATGCAGGCACAGGGAGAACATGCAAACTTCATGCAGAAACACCCAAGCCCAGGACTCGAACCCAGGGATTTCTTGCTGTGAGGCGGACGTGCTATCCACTTCGCCTCTACGTCTTCTCCTGTACTTCAGTGTCATATTATGTAGTAGTGTGGTAGTGGCAATGTTGGTGCAAACACAGGAATCAAAGTTGCTGAGTTACAGCAGAGACTTGGCTATTGAGTGATCTACAAGATTTGAGCTAAAGTATACAGATGTGGAGGTGAGGGAGCTGGATAGAATGATGGTCAAAACCACTACTGCATCACTGCCTTTAGGTAAAGTGAATTAGTGTAATATGGGACATTGCCCTACATGGGACACATATAAATTTATTATGTTTCACAATAAGAAACAAAATAGAAAGCCAAGGAAGTGTGGCGCTGATAGATGGCTTGCCGTGCACAGTGGTGCCATCATGTCCCATCTACAGAGTCGAAAGTTTATTATAAAATAATTTTACTCGTGTGAATTAATGTCCCTTCATGTGGGTTATTTTATGCTAATTCACCCTATCAAGAGATAAATCCTACTCCAGGACTGTCAGTGGGTAGCCATTGCATTGTGGGTAATGTTAGGAAACTGTCAACCAAAAATGATGCAAAAATAAATCTTAGTTGCTGATTTTAAAGATGAATGTACAAGTCATTCAGGGTGGATTATTCATTAAAGGCATAAAATAGTTTAAGCCTGGAGCACTCACAATCCGGTTAACCAAAGCGATGAGCTCCTCCTCCTCTTTCTTCCTCTGGACAAAGTGAGCCTCAATCAGGGCCTGCAACTCAGCCAGGTCCTTCTCCTGACGTTTACGGTGGATGTCCTAGAACACACATACACAGAGAGAGAGAGAGAGAGAGAGAGAGAGAGAGAGAGAGAGAGAGAGAGAGAGAGAGAGAGAGAGCACCTGGTTAGGTTCCTATTCGACTAGATTGAAGTTGTTATACTGAATACAGAAACTTACATCAAAATCGACTTTATCCCCCTCTGGAATTTTTGGTGCTTGAATATTCTGCATAAATCTACAAAACCAGGGATAAACTAAATGAAATTGTTCAGAAGCGTCAACTCTGTATTTAATTCAAGTATAAAGAGGAACTCACTTCGGTTTGGACTTTGAGTCGTCCACTATACTCGTGCAGGGGAAAAAGAAAGAAAGGAAAAAACTCATGAGTAACATTATAGGTACAAGTTATTTGTGTTCATGCCCACATTCTCTATACTACAGTGGAGGGTGTGCTCACATACAGGAGGATCTGATATAAGGTTGTTTACTGAAGAAAAATGACCCAAAGGCACATTTCTCACATGCAAACACACACTCACTCATTTTCTGAACTGCTTAATCCTACTAGGGTCATAGGGAGGCTGGAGCCCATCTCAGCCGACACCCTGAACAGCTCGCCAGACCATCACAGGGCCAACACACACACACACACCGAGGGGCAATTTGGAACAGCTTAATGTGCATTTCTTTGGACTGTGTGTGGAAATCCACACAAGCACGGATAGGACATGCAAACGCCACAGAGAAATGCCCGAGCCTAGGATTCGAACCTAAGACCTTCTTGCTGTGAACAGACATGCTAACCACTACACCACCGTGCCGCCCCACATGCAAACAATTTACTGTTAATGATTAGAACCAAATCAGGGTGAAGTGAAATCTTACCTTCTTCCCTGTTAAAAAAAACAAACAAAAAAAAACAAAAAACAAACAACATTAAACGCTCCTGTTACTACTCAGTATTTACATTTATAAGCATATATGATTAACCCTTTCGGGAACAGTATCCACATTTAAGTAACTCTGATTAAAATGAGTAAGAATTTATTTAGTGAAACATTAATCCACATTATTTTGTTGAGACAATCTGTAAAATAAATTTACAGAAAATAAATAAAAATAAACAAAACCAAATTAAATCCATACAATATAATATTTATAATTATATCTATAGTGTTCTGAATTTTACACAGGAAAGGAAAGAAAAGTAAAATGTAAAAGTAGATTGTTTCTTTTTCAGCCATGTCCCTTCTGTGGCTCCGTAATATCTATAACAACACTGCAGATTTCTCTTCAGGTATATTTTTATCTCATTATGCTTGTACACACGGACAATCTGCTTACTCAGTAAAAAAGTTCCGACTCAAATGGTATGAAACGTAAAAGCCTGCATATGTTTTAAATACTTGATCATTTCAAAAAAATATTATATTTAAAATTATATACATTAAAGTGTAAAAGGATGAGCTACTCACTGGACCTCCTCCTCCATAACCTCATCAGTGTCACTCATCTCTGTTTGCAACTACTACCTTAAACACATCAGAACAATACAATCAATGCAAACTCAGATTCATATAAACAACCTTACATCAATCAAAACGTCTCAATCAAAAGGTCAACCAAGGTCAAATCTCAAAAACACACAACATGATTTTAAAAATTACTTATGAAATTTAAACCCAGATAAGTTAAGAATTTACTGCTAACATCAGTCTAAAATCAGTTGCTTATCAGCATTGAAACAATCATACTGTAAAGTAAAGAGTTAGTGGAGTGATTTGTCTTACCAAGCTTCCAGGGGAGGAGCGGCTCTGATTTGAAGTCTGTTGCTAATACAAGTGGGCCAGACTGTCAAAAAGTTAGCACATCGCACACCATGTGATCACAATGCCTTTCTACATTGGTGTGAGCTGAAGGCCTTGGGCTATTGTTAGACAGCACAGGACCTCCAAACATGAGTCAAAGAAATTCTAAAGCCTCACATTCTGCTCGTCTGACACAAACACACACACACCAATCACCCCTGCTTTGAAATCCTATCTGTGAGAATGGCTAGCATTCATACTATTGTCTCCTCTACCGTAGTCCTCAAGTTCAGATCTGAAGAATAAAATGGCTGACACAAACTAGAGGAGCGTTCAGAGTGCAAGGCACCTCCGCCACACAGCATGAAAAATTTAGCAAATAGGCCCTATATGGGTACTGCTTTAAATTACCCATGTACTCATCTTAGAATATGTTCTATAGTATGAAGACGTGACCAAATTAGCCAGGGTTTGGCCGGAGACGGCTGAAGTTTGACTTGTCAAGGTCACTCAAAGCTAGTTTTCTCATATGAAAGTCCATATACAGATTCTTATTAGTATTCCATAGTAATGGCATGTCTGTTGGCACTTGTTAAAATTATAAGCGCTCAAACGCTTCACCTTTCAGTGACACTCAAGGTCAACGGTTATTTTCTCATTTGAAAGCCCATATAAGGTTTCCTATTAGTGTTCCAAAGTAACAGCATGTCTCTCGACTCTTGTTTCAAAGTTATAAGCGCTCTATCTCCAAAACTTTGTGACCTTGCCCTGATCTTGCCCTTTGACATAGATCTTCCAAAATCGAATCATGTCTGGGACTCAGGTAGCGTAGTGTTCCCACCAAGTTACCAAATCCATGCTCAGGTGTGGTCAGAATTGTGTTCTCAGACAAACAAATGCTAATGATTATAAAACTTCTGGCAAAAGTCTGGTTTGGGTGAAGATAATGAAGACACAAGACAGCTTGTAATGAGAATGAGGGAGTTTATGTGTTAAACGTTGGTACATGATACAGTCAGGACACTCAAGTACACTCTATATTTCTATATAAGGAATCTGATTTAAGAAGGCAGAGATTATTCACGATTGTAATTTGCAGAGCGTCTTTGCTAGAAACCTATCAGCATTTTAATACTCAGCAATTCGAGGTGATATATATATATATGAAATCACATGTGCTGATAATTTGCATGATGATTTGCATACTCTGTGATTCACAGAGAGATCAGCAATCTGATAAACTATTCTGTGTGAAAAACACATTCAACCTTTAAAGTGGCTACTATGGCAACGTATTAAATACTGTGAATACTGTGAATGCTACACTGGGCCTAAAAAGCTGGTACTATAGCTGTGCTTTGCTATGCAGTGATCTAAAAGAAAAAAGGGTAACCTCAGACAAAACAGGACATCACTCATTACACAGGTACAATAAGCATGACATTGTGAGACAGATGCACTGAATGATTCGGGATTATCACTGACACTTGCAAGAACGTACGCAAATGTCCAAAATAAATTTCATGATACACAAAATACAATCAAACACAGAATCATGCAGTCGGACCCAGTTTATCACCCTGTCACTTCTTACATTTTTGTAAGAATAATAATAAATGGATGGAGATTCTGAAAACTACATACTTTCCTGAATTAAAATATATTTCTATTTCATATGTATTTAAAAAAAGGCTGGGGTTTGATTCCTGGTCTCAGGCATTTCTGTGTGGAGTTTGCATGTTCTCCCCGTGATTGCGTGGGTTTCCTTCGGCTTCTCCGGTTTCCTCCGACAGTCCAAAAACTTGCACAGCAGGCTAATTGGCTGTTCCAAATTGCCAATGGTTGCAAATGTGAACTCTAGTATGGATGCACCATTGATGCTAGCTCTTTATATTCATTAGGCACCGTCTTATCCCAGAGTGAAAATACTAATCAGAGCTGACTGAACTCACATCAGCTGTTCTGGAACTGAAACCAAAAGTTTCCCATCTCAGGCTGAATCCATTGTGAGATCAATATGAGTTAAACTAGCTCTCGGCAAAACCACCCAGGATAAAGAAGGTTGTGTTTGATCAGTACCAAGCTACACTTTTCTATCTTATCAACTCCAGGAAAGAGAGAGATGAGGGATGAGGCTGATGAAGGAATGCCTGTTTATAGCTGATAATATAAGTGGTAACAGGAACTATAGTAGTTTATTTGCAGACAATCCACAGCATGAGATGCTTTTAAATGATAAATGGATAACATTTATCATTTGTATTTCTTTATTAAATAAAGCTGTAATAGTTGGAATTGATCGGTTTTTCCCAGGCTACCACACATACAAATATCCACATGAGTGTAGAAGCCACAAAGAACAAAATCAGTCAAGTTCCTGTCAAAGAGTGAACAGAAAATCAGCATCATAATGCATAACAGCCAATTAACTTTGCAATGCAGAACAGCCAATCAGCATCGCAATGCATACGGACACAGGATGGACATACAAGCTATCCAAAGTCAAATCGATGGTTTATCAAATACGAGGCTCTACGCAGGAGCTCCTCTATAATTTACACTCTTCAGCTAGTCTTTTTTATGGATTTGTATGAGGTTCCATAAGATGGGTTTCAGTTTTCAGAAAGGTTCGGAGTAGAACCCCTTTAGGAAACTAAAACACATAACCCTCTAAATATCCCTTTAGGAACCTTTTTTGAAGAATATAATGTGGAGGTTGTTTTTTGTCATTTTGGAAATCATTTCATAATAAAAGTCCTAGAAGTGAGGAACAATGGTGGTAAAAGATGGCGCAGTGGTCAAGAACTTTGTACTCAAATATAATAATCTGATTTGCGTGTTGCTCACAATGCAGCTTTGTCAGATTTCTGGCACGGTCTAGTGTAAACACGTGGGGTTAAAATCTTAACACAATAAAATCCAGGCATAAGATGCATTAAATGACCAGGTGTAAACAGGATCTCCGATACAAGCATACATGAGCTAATACGGCTATTCTGACATTATTTTTTATAATTATTCATTTTCTTTTATACATAATTAGAGGACAGTAAACTATAAAAACTATGCAGTATGCAGCGATCTTGTCTTGGTTTAAAATCTTCTTGTTTGCTTTGGTTTTTATTTCCTTGTACCTGCAGAAGAAATAAAGAGGAAAATGTTAAAGACTTTAGGTTTCAGACCCAGCCACCACAGATGTCATCAAGCATGAGGTTTGGGTGTCAACCATAAACTTTTGTTGTCAATAGTGAGGTCAGAGGTCATATAGGATGGACATCACATTTTATTAATATCTTACCTACAATATCTTTTGGTGATGCAGAACCTGAAAGTTTGATCAACAGTAAGGCCAGAGGTAATATTTATATATTTGGGTATTTATAACATGTGACGCTAATTTCAGTGAGAGTGTATGGTAGATCTCATCCAATCATAGTGGTAACACACATGTAGCATTAGGACAGCTGCAGTGGGAATGTGATACGTCACTGGCTGCAGCAGTGTTACACATGCTCAACCTGCCACTGGCCTGCTATGCTTCATATAGGCCAGAAGGGCAAGGTTGTGCCTGTAAATATAGCACCGTGTGGTATTCAAAGCAGGACAGCAAGATTTACATAAGCAGGAGTGTGTGCTGTCTGTCAAAGATGCTCTGCAGTCTTTGTTGCCATCTTGCCCTGGGGGATTTGATGGTCCAGATATCCTTTGAACATGATTCTGAACATTATTACAGTGCACAGTAGGATAACTGTCACCGAATTGAATTGAGACAGTTAGTGTTCAACACATCTGAGATGAGTGTTAATTTGTTATAGCAACTAGCATTTAGAGTTGAGTGCTTCTAATTTGCATATTTCTAATCATTTCTTATCATAATCATAGTCTTTATACACTTTAGCTTAAACTATAAATAAATATTTATGCACCTAATGTGCCCTTTTCCAATAATCACCAGTGTTTAAATTGCTGTCTTATAAACTGATGCACCCTTAATGAATACTACTACTTTGGCTACAGAGTCCTGTCTCAATAATTTTTGAAGCACAGTACCCTTTACCAGACTAAATAATTTCTATAAAAAGGGTAAAATGCAAACAGAAGCCCAGTAGGTGTCATTCAAAGCAGTTTCTATTAATGCATTTGTTCTGATACATTAGAGTTTCTATAATAACAGCTTACCCCAAGTTACATAAGCCTACTAATATGTTTAAAAAGCATATAATCATAGATATGTTGAATGCTTCAATAAGAAAACCGTCCATATTTTGTAACAATCAGAGATAAAGATGAAGCCTAAGGTTTTCTTCATGGCAGAGATGGGGGATACATGTACATACATACATGTTATGTACCTTTATTTTAAAGTAAAGCTAATGTAAAATTGGTGCAGATGTTCCAACTGTACACCCTAAAATGTTGTTACACTATAATAATGTCTCTATGTGAGAGATATCAACTAAAATGACAATGTTCATTTGATGGTACCAACACTGCGACAAAATAATATACAGAATATGGCTTCCTGAGCGAACTGTAAGTAATAACAGTAGACAGGAAGTACAGTGTGTACACCTATAGACAGAATGGTGTTTATACATCATTAAAAATGTATGTATTTATTGTATTTATTTGTACTTACTAGTGAAGGGTGATGTCTTAAGTCCAAACACCTTGAATTGGCACAACACAAAATAGTGTTTTAATATACAGTAAGCGAAAGTGTTAGAAAATGCTTATCATAAGAGCACTGATATATAAGCACTGAGCTCCCAAAAGCACACGTTACACACTGCGCACACTATTAATCTAGCACTCTACTTACTGCACTCTATTAATCTAGGTAGTGTTTATATTTCTATAAGTTAAACTATTATAAGGTGAAATGATGCAGTGTTGCTATCCACACCGCTGTTGTAAACACTTACAATATTAACCTTTCCTTCAGGCTATGTGTCAGTGATTTCAAAGTGCATTGAATGGAATCAACATAAAAAGAAAGCAGACAGAAGTAGGATCTCCATTTTTCTATATGACTGTGCAGCGTGCAGCAGGTTGTACAGATGTGCACAGTTGTGCTTACCTTGGGCGGGGTGGAGCCCTTGTTTTCCCATAGGCCGCGTGTTTTTGAAACGTCAGTTGGCTTGGGTTCCTACAGAGAACACAACAGTTAGTTGATATTTGGTTTCAATCTTTACATGACCCTAATAGAATAAGTGGGATGGATGGATGAATAATAAAATGTTAATACAGTATATCTCACTTGGGTGTTCAGGTCAATGTGTAATTATTTCCTGATGTGTTAAGGATTTGTGCATGTATTAATTCATCATTATGAAAGTGTTCATTAATTAAGAATATAATAAATATAGTAAAAAATATATAATGTAATAATAATAATAATTATTATTATTTTACATGTGATAGCAGTTTTACCTTACTGTATCCGAGAGTTCCAATGCAATACATGAACAATCCAATAGAGGGTCCTGCTGTATTATGTAGCCTGACTAATAAAAAGTGTGAATGGGTTGATGTTGAGAGAAGAACATGCATTATTTGCATAAGGCATATTGTGCTTTTAGTGAAAAGCTGTACAACTCCAACATCAAACGGATTAGCCGTAGCTACTTCTGAGAGTTGTGTGTGGCCAATCATTTTCATGGACATTTGAGACAAATGTAGGGTCTACAGGCAAGGTAAAAGGAATATCTCTCATGAGAAGATGGGTTTTATATTTTTATTATATAATATATTTCATGCAGGGAATGTATAGCACATATATCACTTCAGACTGAATATCCATAGAGACCGTCCTGCTTCGGATGTACTGTGTGTCAGTCCAGACTGTGTGTCATTGTGATCCATGCTGTTGTATTACAGACTACAGTTACTCCACTCTTTCAGAGTCCTGTTCATTTCCCAGCTTCTCATAATTGAAAAGTTGCAGCTACAGTTCTGATCCCCATGCTGTTATGAGCTGTTAAAAATAAATAGGACCCAAGTGTGAGTTATAGCGAGGGAGGGAGACACTCCTAGGAGAAATGTTGGACATCTGCCACATGAGATGTCCAACATTGGAGTGGAGTAGGGAAACAACTGTCTGAACTGTGACTGACTTCCACACACACTCTCATCCATCCTCAACCTCACCGCACTTTGGACCTGAGTTCTTCTCAGGTATGAAGAGAAGAAAATACATGCCCATATTGAAAATGTTTATATTTTTAGCGGAGGGAGGAGGCGGTCATAATGTGATGGTTGTATGACATTATGTCATTGATGGTGTCATTCACATTTAAAATTGTTTCAGAGCTCTGCTTTTGGGCAGTGCTTAAATCTTTTTATTATTACTTCCTTCACTAAGGAGGTTATGTTTTATTTATGTGTTTGTTTGTCTGTCTATCTGTTAGCAACTTGTCCATGTATTTAACATATCATTCTGAAATTTTTAGGATGGGTAGGATCCACACACTGATACAACCCAAACCCAAAATAATTTAAAAATCCCTATCTCTTATAATCAGACAAATTTTAGAAATCATATCCCTGTTAGAACACATCTGATTTTAATGAAATTTGCTATGTGTATATTCAGGATCAGAAGCTTTGATGACAGACCGAGTTTAATCCAGATCAGATCCAGATTTTGCATTTACATTTAACATGGGAAATCCCATTTTTTCTAAGTGTGGGAGTATGGCAGGCCCAGCAGGGGGACACGTGTACTTAATTTCTATGGCTTGACAGAGGTTTGCACTCTCCAAGTGCTCTTGTCTCATAACTGCTCCCTTTTCTCAGAGGATTAGGTTCATTCATCATGTCCACAAGGTGGTGATACATAACCATGACACCTGTTCTTTAACTGATCTGTTCCTTGTCTACTTCTGTTTAATCTCACTATAACAAATGTGTGTTTGTTGTCTGTCCCAGGGCACACCCGATCAATTTGGCATAGGCAATTCATCTTGCCTTTTGGACAGTGGGATGAAACCACACGGCCACAAGGAAAACTTGTAAAACTCAACTCAGATGGGGTGCACCATGCTGTTGCCCCTAATGCTAATGGTCTCACATAGCCTGTTAATTCACGAGAACTGTGGCTAGGACTACTATGGCAGTTCCGTGACCATTCCAAAGGATTTAGGTTCACAAAAATACGGACAGATTGAATATCCACTTGCCTGAAAAACGTAAGTATCTGTGACACATACATCTCAGCTGTCATGTCTACCAGCCGTACCTGAGTTGTATATAGTAGCAGTCGCTGTTCCATTTACATTTTTACCACAATGGAAATCTGTGGTAACATCCCATATATCTGTATCTGGCTACTGAGACCGAGGTTTAACAATGAACAGTTTAGCTCAATTGATTTTTTTTCCAAACTACTCACAGGTTTGCCTGCTGTAGGTTTTCCTAGCGCTGGAGTTTTCATCTCTGGGGCCTTTTTGTCAGTGGTCTTTGTTTCAGGGGTCTTTATATCCAGAGGCTTTTTCTCAGTCGTCTTTGTCTCAGAGGGTTTCCAGCTCTTCGGTTCGGGAGTCTTTGGCTCACTCTTCTTCGTCTCTGCCAGTTTTGTGCTCTTCGGTTCTGGTGTCTTTGTCTCAACTGGCTTCGTTTCAGCAGGTTTCACGCTCTTTGTTTCTGGGGTCTTTGTTTCTGGTGGCTTGGTTTCAGGAACCTTTGTTTCTGGGGTCTTTGTTTCTGGTGGCTTGGTTTCAGGAGTCTTGGTCTTCCAGCTGTTGATGCGATTTGTCACTCCTGTGTTCAATCCAGCTGTGTTCTGTGTAGACAAGATGAGCTGTTTGTCATTTACACTGACAGACCAGCAGAAATTTATAAGTATGATATCTTGTGTACATTGTGTTGTTCACCTTGTTGGTAGGAGGTGGACTGGCAGGTTCCAGAGCAGCAGGGCTCTGCACATTTCCTTTCTCCCACAAGCTCTTGATACTACGCATTCCCTCAGCCATAGGAAGGTCCTTAGGAGACTTAGGTGACTTCACATCCTTAGTCTGAACATTTAACAATTTATATACAAGAATTATATGCAAAGGGTGCACAGAGTCAGCCATACTGTATAAGCATGTGTTTATATTTTCACTGGTACCTGAACAGCTGTGGTATACTGCTCTAGTCTGTTACCGATCTTACACACCATTGGAGTGTGTGGTGCCTTTACTGTTCTAAAAATGTTTAAAAAACAAATCTCAGAAATTAAAAATGATGCTCTCTAAAATCTGTTCATCTATTAAAGCATAGTATAATGTTAAAATAATGTAACTTACGTTTTTTGGGCTGACTTGCTCAGAAATTCAGCTTTCTCACCAATCTGTACAAATCATTGAGTCAATTGAAAAGTGTATTTTTTTCAAACATTGAATTGAAAAGATTTGTTTTGGTATTAAACTGGACCCTCGTCATTTATTCATTGCAGTCAGTGTGTCAGTGACGTTCTTTGTTAGTGTCCAAACTGATGAAACTTCAAGTGTAACCAAGTTTTATATTCAAAACATGGGAAACAAATTCTCAGAGGCCCTGTGGTGTATTGGCGACCTGCCCAGAGTGTACTGTGAATCTCACATGAGGTCAACTGTGATGGGCTCCAGCTTCCTTTTTAACCATGATGGATAAGCGGTATGGGCAATAAATGGCTGGATGGACGGATGAATACTCAGAAGAGCATGCTACATTATAAAGCTCTGGTGAATTCTTAATTCTGATTGGTCAGACTTGAGTCTGTAACTCAAATCAGAGGTTTAAACTATTGCATTAAAAAAAAAATCCATTTGTTTTTTGCTACATACAAAATGAACAGCAAATAAGGCCAACATTCCATATCCTCTGCCTAATAATATACATTGTTATTTAACAAAGGAAAGTGCATGGTCTTTGATATGCTGAAGTTTTCTGTAAGTGTTTTTATAGCAAACAATAAAAATTATGGTCAGAAACAGTAGCAGTCAGTATTTGACTCTGGGAGGGTCTACAAGACAGAAGACTTTAGGATTCAACAGAAATTCATGAGAGACAATCTAGAGCTTGGTTAGGACATGAATTTTTATAGCTGCTATAACATAAGTGACAATAAGAACTAACTTAAAACATAAATTTAAACGGTTACAATGTGTATAAGAAAAAAATTCTTTGAGAGATACTCTTATTCAAACATCCACTGACCCTGAGGTGCGTAATTGTTTTAGTATATACTACACAGGAATATAAGCAGAAAAGGTGAACTCTAACAGCAGACAAGCAGGTGCAAAGCTGTGTAATGCTGTCGCTTTAACTTTAACTAAGTTTAAGTATATACCACACAAAAACATAAAGAAAAGCAAACCAAAACAAGATTTATTATAGTTCATATTTCCATATTTTAACCATGAAAGAGGCAGGTCAGATGGGCTTTGACTCAGAGTGGACTATTCAGTTTGTGCTGTTCCTATGTAGTAAAGTAAATGTGAAATGGAGAAGAAGCCAGCCCACCTTGACTGAGGCTCCTTTTGATGACAGACATTTGAATGGCAGTTTGCCGTCTTCAGCAGATTCCTCTTTCTGCCGTTTCTTCTCTGCTGCTTCGGCCCTCCTGCGTTCAATCTCTTCCTTCATCTTCTGCCTTTCTTGCTGAAAACAATGAGGCCGTGAGTACGTTAGAGTGTGAGATTTTTCAGCCACATCAATGTCTTAGTCACCGTGCTAGCCATAAGACCCTGAATTTCCTCTTTACAGTTTGTAACGGCATGTTCCTAGAGTGTATACCTCCTCTTTAGCATTCTTTTCTGCCTGCTCCTGTATTTTTTGCTTCTCCTCTTCCTCCAGGATCTTCCTCCTCTCCTCTCTTTTCTTTTTCAGTTCTTCGAGTTCTGCCTCTGCTGTCTGCTGTTTCTGCTTCATCCTTTCTAACTCTTCACTCTCTGTCTCGTTCCTCCGGCGCTTCAATTCCACCAGCTTCCGATCAGCTTCCTGCTTTGCCACAGGGCCCTGCTTTTCTACCTCAGGAGAACGCAGCCCCATACGGCTACACACACACACACACACACACACACATGTACACACATATATATATATATGTATATTTTTTATTCACAAAGTTAGAGCAGAACAACAATAATCAGTCACTCATACCCGAAAGGTTTCTCAGGCTTCTTGAATTTAAAAGTGTTCTCTTCATTCGGCTGCTTCAGTGATTCACTCTGTTCACATTCATTTACAGCAAAACACACAGACACAACAAACATTGTTTATGCTTAGGAATCTTCAAATAATAATACATAATCTCACATAATTATTAAAGTGCTTGTAAAGTGCTATATTATGACATGTTTTTACCATTATAAAAACATTTTATTATTAACATTAATTTAAGAAACACTTATCATGTGAATGACTTTTTGATTTTCCACCTACATTGCTATTTTTATTCCCAATGCTCTCATATTGTCAGTTTTAAAAATCAGTCAATTTCTCCCATCTTTCTTTCTTTCTTTCTTTCTTTCTTTCTTTCTTTCTTTCTTTCTTTCTTTCTTTCTTTCTTTCTTTCTTTCTT
>JBCNYH010000024.1:35383836-35393934 GCA_039654325.1 Tandanus tandanus
AACAAGGCTTTTCTTGTGGAAAACCTGATGCGGCCCAGCCTCACCCAGACTCTGCCTCCAGCGGCCCCCAGGTAAATGGAGTTTGAGACCCCTGATTAAGCTTAATTTGGATTATTTTACAAATTTCTGTGCTCTGTGTGAAACCAGTCCTTGTGTGTCTCTTGTCCATTTCTTTTATTATTAAAAACATGTGCTAGCATGGGTTTCCTCCGGCTGTTCCAAATCGCCCCTAAGTATGAGTGCGAGTGTGAATGGTTGTATGTGTGTTGGACCTGCGATGGCCTGGCAAGCTATCTCAGTCGACTCTGTGCAAATATTGGGGTACACCCTGAACAGATTGCCAGTCCATCACAGGGCTAACACATGCACAACCATTCACGCTCACATTCACACATTGGAGAAATTTGGAACAGCCAATTAGCCTAATGTGCATGTCTTTGGACTGTGGGAGGAAACTGGAGTACCCAGAGGAAACCTACGCAAGCATAGGGAGAACATGCAAACTCCACACAGAGATGATAGGCATTATTAAAACAAACTTATTTTTGGAGCCATCACAAGGTGCTCTATCTGTCATTAGAAAAAAAAATGACTAAAGATCTACTTTCTCCTTTCCTAAAATGATGAGTGCAACGAATATAAGAAGCCTATACTGAGTTAATATTATTAATTCCTTGTACCTCTTTGTCATTCTTGGATACCTTAACTTCAATGTCATAGCGCTCCTCATCAGTTACATCAATATTGTGATGAAGTTCCTTGCATAGATCCTGAGCCAAAAGTGGAAACAAACATACCATCGTGGGTGTTAAAAATGAATTGAAATGTCATAATGAATATGAAGCTTTAGGACAGTTGTAACTTTACCTGCAGTTCCTGGATAGCCAAACCTGAGAATTTTAGGGGTGGAACCCTCTCACTCAGTGTGACCGCTTTATCTTTCTTCTTTTCTTCCTTCTGTACTATGAGCATCTCCTGGGCTGTATTTAACATCCTGATCTATAAGGTAACAGACCTGGTAAAAACTACCAAGTTTAAACTGATCGTGGGTGTGTAATTATTTATTCTCACCTTCAACCCAAGCTGACGTCCTGAGGAAATCTTAGACTTTCTCTGGATTTGAACAACCATTCACACTCACATTCACACTTATTGGTAATTTAAATTGGCCAGTTGACCTAACCTGTGCCACGGTGGTGTAGTGGTTAGCACGTCTGCCTCACAGCAAGAATGTCCTGGGTTTGAATTCTGGGTTCTGTAGGGCGTTTCTGTGTGGAGTTTGCATGTTTTCCCTGTGTCTTTGCTTGGGTTTCCTCTGGGTACTCCAGTTTCCTTCCACAGTCAAAAGACATGCACATTAGGATAATTGGCTGTACTAAACTGCCCCTAGGTGTGAGTGTAAGTATGACCCTGCAATGGACTGGAGAGATGTTCAATATGTACCCCCTTCACCCAGGGCAGAGGTAAAAATACACTAATTCACCTATAAGTATTTACGTAATATGTTATAGGTTGCCTCCAATATACTAAATACATTTAATGAGCTTTTTGAAACTTACCGGTCTGTTTAAGAGAAAGAAAAAAACATGACAGGAAGTTACCTAAAAGTAAAAACCATTTTGATAGAATTGTTCATGTTTGTTTATAGCATCACTTACGCCTCAGCCATTTGCCCTTATGAGACCTGTTTCTGAAACAAAAATCAAGGAAAAATATTTTAATTTAATAACCTCTTAACTTTTATGAATTTCAACAACAGTTCAAAAGATTCAATGCTAAATTTATTTATTCATCTAAATTCATCTAAAATTGCATTTGAACTGCATTTAACTCCAAGCTAAATTAATGTTTTTTAATTGTATTAATGTCTTTTAACATGTTATTGTTAAAATGATATTGTGTAGCTCGGTAAATCATTCACCTGCAGTGCTTCCACATATTTTGTCTTGTATACTGAATAGTAAATAAAGATGATGATATGCCACATAAAAGATTAAAATCATTTCCCAGTGCCAGTTTATTTCATTACATGTGTATAGAAAAAAAGCACTATCAAAAAACTCTTAGCAGATGTGAAACCATATTATTTTATCATAGATGATAAATTGTATTCTGATCTTTTTGACACTTTGTCTTCACTGGATCGACTCCTGCACATAGCACTGGAGAGTTTTGGCATAGTTGAAAATTGGCATGGATCACATGGATCTCAGTGGCATCTGAATAGTGAAGAATGGCTCAAGCCCACCTCGCTTTTCCAGCAGTGTATCATCGAACAACAATTGTTTCAACAATAAAGCAAAAAATGCAAAAAAAAATAATGCAATAAATGCAATAGCTCAATGCAGAACTCGTGAGAATTGTTCAAAGCATGCATTGTTTGATATCAGATATGCAAAATTGGGATTTTGAAATGAGTAATTAAAAATAGCTAAAATAGGACATACCTTTTTGAGTAAGAAAAATTATGAGTAGCAAGAGTAGAAACTGGCTAGAGGTGGATATCCAGATTTTTAGTTTCTAACACCCATTTGAGTGCCTCACCAAAATAGTCATCAGCCTGTGACATTCTAATGGCCTTTCTGCATAGCTTCCAAACACAATTTAGTCAGTTAGATGGTAATAAAATAAATTTTAGTGGACTTGAGACATTCAGGGGCAGAGCAGTTTGGTGGAGTTTGGACGCCACCTTCTGGTGGCAAGAGATGAAAATGAGTTCCATGAGGTACATTGTGGTGTACACAATACACTAAGACAAAGAGGGAGACACACCCATATAAAGATTTTGTATAACTACTGTGTGCATATTATTGTTGAGACTTTATCATTGGGAGAAAAGTGACAGGAAACTGGTTCCCAGATGTTACTAGGCATGTCAGTTTATAACTTATTAATTCGCCGTAAAGACTAACTACAGAGAAAATAATAGGAATAGGTACATAATGCAGTATATAATAATGTAACTAGTTATGACTAACATGAAGGAAATTACATTCAATAATTCCTTGGTCAATTAGGCTTAATCATTCAGAACTACATGAATTTCCAAGCACCATGGACGAGCCACTCATCTGGGATCTCAACAGCATAAATCACTGGCTTTATTTAGATGTTTGAAAGCAGGTGGAAGCTTTGTCTTATTGTAACGGGAGCTCTCAGCGTGGACTGTGTCCATGACAGAGGTGTCAAGAATTATCGCCAGCCCTTTGCCATGAACTTATTTTTAGTCCTAATGTTCACTGATAACATTCAGACAAATACAACTAGTCCCTTTACTTAAAATGGCTTTGTGCTGTGATCTCGTTAAACTATCAAATTGGCAGCAGATCCTAGCCAAGGTTTTGTCCTTATGTCACCAGTTCACGTATCAAATAAAACAGTGTTCCTATGATGCACTGGCCTGACTCTGACTATGTGAGTCTAATGAGCTTTGGTGTTGTTATAGGTCATAAGGTTTCATGCCCAGAAATACACACAGTGTGTTTGATCAGTCATGAGCAAGAACACACTTTTGTTTATTTAGGTCATACAAACCTGTTAAGATCAGTCTAGCATGCAAGAGTTTCATGAACATAGAAACCTAAATATAAATTAAAACACTACACATTATATCAGTATTGTGCCTGAAGATTAAAGGCAATTGGTTGAGAAATGTAAAAAAAAAAAAAAAAAAAAAAAAAAAAAAATTTCTGTAGATTCAACTGATAACTGACTGAAAAGGACAGCTCATGTGTTTTTCTAAGACTTGGGTGTCTTTATGCGTCCACATCAAGAGTGTTTTTCCCTATAAGGAAAACTCAAAAGATGTGCGCCAGAGTCCTTTATCATATATGGAAGGGAGCCTGACCTCATGGGTGGTGTTACATGTGCAATGTGCGATTTCTGCTGGAAACTGGGAAGTCTGTATGAGTACTTCGCTCTGATAAGTGTGTACTGCTGGCAACTATGATGTGGTTTAATGTGCTCAATGTTGTATTTTTGTTCTTTCGTGTGAAAAAGGTAACAGTCATGTGGGAGGCTGATGTCACAGATGATCATTGTTAGCACAGATGATGGGGTTCAGTAGAATAAAAAATAGGGAGAACTGTCAGTTTCCAGTTCATGTCAGTTCTCCAGCTTCTAAAAACAAAACAACATTAGCTGCTTCTCTTTGACTATAATAGTTAGTGAGATTCGAGATGATGATCACAATGGCATTGATGCTGTTGTCGGTATGAAGGCTGAAATTTTGAATATTACAGATTAGAAAGCATAAGAGAGATGAAAGATGAATTCCTATGCGCATCTTTATAAACCTGCATTCTTTTGATATTTTGATATACTGTATTAATCTTGCAAGGGAAATTATTGCCTCTGTGTTTAACCCATCCAAAGTGAACAGTGAGAACACACACACACTCGGAGCAGTGAGCTGCCACACATTGTGGCGCCCGGAGAGCAGTTGGGGGTTGGGTCCCTTGCTCAAGGGCACTTCAGCCATGAATGTGGAGGAAGGGATGGTGCAGCTGAAGGTACACCTTCCTGCTGGTTTTGGGAATCAAACCAGCGACATTTCGGTCCCAAAGCTGCTTGTCTCACCATTAGGCCACGGCTGCCCCCCCAGCAGCTAAATGCATTGTTGGTAATTTTACCAAAAAAGTCAAAATACACAAATTTTGATTAATCTTTAATGAAAAGAAGCTCAGAAATGACTCATAAAATAAATTTTGGATGGGAGCAAAGATCACGTATTAATTATAAATACTAACATGGAAGTCTGAGGAACATATATACAGCAGTGTGAAGAAATGTTTACAGAAATGACCATGGGAGATTAAAATTGATGTTGATGCACACTTTTGATTTATTTAAATAAAACAGTGTTGAAACACAGCAGTGAAGCTTTTACTGGCCAGCGTCAAACAGTTTCTTCCTGCCCTCCATACCAGACATGGCCTCCACGTTCTTACGCCAGTCAGTCACCTCCTCTTTCTGTGGGAAAGAAAACAGTGAGACAGAAATTAGTAATTACATTATACAACCCTAGGGTTAACTTTACAGCAATACCATTTGGCCACTACTGACAATGGCCAGATCACAGACTGGCAAGTGTTAATTTCATGCTAGTAGCATATGTTACAATTTTTGATTGGTCAGACTAAGGAAAGTAGACCGGGAATGTTCTGTGCAAATGATTTGCCCAATCATTAATAACTTTTTATTTAAATGAATAACTAAATAAATAAATTTTAAAAGATCACGACATCGCCCTGCGATGGCCTGGCGAGCTGTCCAGGGTGTACTTTGCCCTTGGCCAGAGTCAGCTGAGATGGGTGCCAGCCTCCCAGCAACAATAATTAGGATTAAGCAGTTCAGAAAATTAATGAATGAATGAGATCATAACATTCAGTGGAAACAAATCACATTTTTTTTCGTATTCGGACACTATTTTGGCAAAGTAATCCATGAAACTGCTTCTGAATACTAATAAGTCAGGAAAGTTAGTATGTAATATTAAATACAATACACACATTCTACATGGAAGCTAATATTTTAGTATAATTATATCACCTTTTTCCTTTCTACAGGATCCCTTACCTTCTCGTCCTCTTTCTTGACTGTTTTGAGGTTGGCCTTAAAGTCCACAGACTCCCTCATTTTGGCCCCCAGAAGAGCACCCAGCATGGCATCAGCTGAAATCTTCACTCTCTTCAAGGCAGGTCTCTTCATTTTCCCTTTCAGCTCAAAGATTTTATGAGACAGCTCTGCAATCTGATGTGAACAATTATATTTTTAATGAGATGATGTAAGCATAAGCGTGTTGATTACATAGTAATGAGATAATAATTCAATTGTGCTTTTTAAAATAATAATACTTCTAAAAATGTATATAATTTGATATCTTTGGAATTTGTACCTCTTTGTCATTTTTGGCCACTTTGAATGCAATGTCAAATCTCTCTTCATCTATCACATCAATCCTTTGATGAAGTTCTCTACAAAGCACCTAAGGAGGAATCAAAATACATAATTGTGTCCTAGATTTTAAACAAACGGGCTATGTTTAATTTCAGTAATGAAGAGTAAGATGATGGTGTGATGCCTCCACACACAATTATTTTCAAAAGGAGAAGTTAATATGTTGGAAATTTTTTTGCCCAACATGTTGATTTAATATTTTCTTATTTCTGATTAGTGGAAAGCCACTAATTAATTATTTTAACTATAATTATATATACAATTTATTATATTTATGAACCTCATATTATATTTTCTGAGAACATATAGTTATATTTAATGTTGAGAATTATTTGTGAAAGAAGTTAATTTTTAGTAAAGTTTTCACATTATTACATTATAGCAGATATGAACAGTCATTGCCTCAATGGATGCTCTTTTTCTTTGTTATAGATTATAAAATTAACATACACAGCTTGTCATTTTACAAAGAACGCTCTGGCAAAAGTGCTACTGATTATCAGAAAGCACTGTAAGTGGAGACCCCTTTCATCTATCTATCCATTATCTATACCGCTTATCCATCAGGGTCATGGGTGAAACTGAACCCACTCCCGAATGACACTGGGGCGAGAGGTGGGGTACACCCTAAACAGGTTGCCACACTTTTGCAGGGCTAACACAGACAACCACCACACTCAAATTCACAAATATGAGCAATGTTGGATAGTCAATTGACTGATGTGTACATTGTTGGTCTATAGAGCAAGAGTGTCAAATTTTATTGGCAAAGGGTTGGTGTGGCTGCAGGTTTTCATTCCACCCAAGCAGGAGCCACATCTGAGAGTCGATTGAAAGTTAAGATCAATTTATTTTAACAGGTGGGAGGTGTGGCTTTTATTTGGTTGGAATAAAAATCTGCACCCACACTTCCCTGAAAGATTTGATACTCCTGCTGTAGAAGGAAACCAGTTACTCAGAGGGGAACCCACATAGGCACAGAGAGCGCATGCAAATTCCACACAGAATAGCTGAGATTCAAACCCTGAACCTTGTCACTGTGAGGTGACAGGGCTAACCACTGCCCCACTGTGCCCCACTGAGACTTGACAACTTGTGATTCTCAACATCAGCGGGTATCTCTAGATTTTCAGATAGGTTTAAATACTTAAAAGACATATGAAAGAAATGAAATAAAAAGGAGTTTTCAAATATTATAGAAAATACTTTATGCCATATCAGTAATTATCAAACCCAACCTGTAGCTCCTGTAAAGACACGCCAGAGAGTTTCAGAGGAGGAGTACTCTCACTCAGGACTTGCTCTCTCTCCCTCTGTTTCTCTTCTTTCTCAGTTTCAAGCAGTGAACTTGCCTTCTTCAGTATTTTAGTCTGGAAAAAGAATAAGCCATTTGGAACTCTACTACAGTTAATAATTTTACTTTAAGCATTTATGTGTAAGATGCTCTGGAAAAGAATTCTGTGCATTTCTGGAAGGAAGGAATGTAAAGGCTAACCTTCAGGAACAACCTTCGGGATGCTGAAATCTTGGGTTTCTGTTTCTAAAAATATGGATGTACAGTACAGTAGCAGTGCTAAACTACCACAGATTCTTACAGGTCAAATAAATTAACTATTAACTCCTAACTTAACTCCAGGCTTATTTTTCAGTTCTAATTGAACAAGTACTATAAGCAATTCATTAAGTAAAGTGAAATTAATAGAAAAATTAGAGAAAGGAATGAAAACCTGATTTTTGGAATTTAAGGAGTTACCTTTTATTTGCTCTTTGTTTAATTATAGATTATTAGTAGTTTTAGTTGTATTAGTAATAGAATTAATAAAGTATAATTAGTAGACTCCACTTGTTATATTACCACAAACATGTCCAGTATTTTCCATTGCTTTGGTATTAAACTTCATGTTCTTAGCTTTCTCTGTTTCTATAGTAGAAAATTATCACTACTATGAAGTTGCAGTAAAAATTTACTGACTCACCGGTCTTGAGTTGGTAAGGAAGATGACATGAAAGTGATTAAAAGTTGGAAAAAACATCAAAGAAGCATGTGACGAAGCTTTTGTTGGAAATTAGTCATGACCAGATAGATACTTACGCCTCAGACATTGCGACTTCCTGTTTAAAAAGGAAATCTGTGTGACCAACCAGCAGAAATCATTCACATTGGTTTTATTTTGAGATTGCCATCCTGTAATTTTTATAGAACAAAAAAAATGCATGACACCTGTGTCCTAGTCATTCATTATCTCTCAAAAGTGAGAGATAAACTATAAATTTCCTTCTATGACCTTGCAAGAGTAATACAGTATATCCTTCTAATTTTACCAAAATGTGCACTTAAATACATTTACAAACATATGTATTAACATATAGTATAGCCAACACAGAATTCAAAATGTGTTCAAATAAACAGTGCAGGAAAAAATCAAAATAATGAGGAAAAGAAAATCACTGAATATTCGAAGATGATCCCAACTGGTTACTTAACATAAAGTTTACTTAAAGTGACATTATAGCACTGCAAGGTTTAATATATAATCAGACCTCTGAAATATTCTCCAGGAGAATTCTCCACAAGATATAAACAACAGTTAGTTTTATACACTAATCTTAATTATAGTTCATTATGTCATTCAATAAAGCTATGAAAGCATACCTGATCAGTGAAGGAAGGTCCCAAGAGAGTGAGGAGTGTAAGACCATGCAACAATGAGACAATGCCAGTTTGATAGCTTCATTGGCCTCTGGTGAGTGGAGCACTAAAATAGACTAGACCCCTTGAAGCTCCCTTTACTTAGCCTGCCCACTACCTGAGTACTACTTTCCCATTGTTTGACCCTACAAGGGCTGAAATGTGCCAGGATAAATATGTGATCCACACACTGTGGCTTAAAATTGTTTTAACTGTGTAGAACTTGGCATCAAAAATTATAATTTTTTTATAGGTATAATGTAACCAGTGTCATAGCCAAACAATATGTGGTAGATTTTAGTAGCTACTTTTTCTTCAATGAATGTAGAGCTTGTGATCAAATGAGAAAATAAAGACCCCACACCTATTTTATTAATGCATTGCATCATATTTATTGTGGAATGCCATTACACTGTGAGTAGTATTTCTAAGTGACCAGAAAGGTTAGTAATATCTGCCATCTTAGAGTACAAAATACACCACAAAAGGTCAAGTGCAGTTTATCCATCTCTAATCAGATGCCTATTAAATGATCAGATCATTACATACTGTGTATTGCACAGTAAGAAGTAAATATACTGTATATGTGATATATATATATATATATATATACAGTCTTGAGGACATTATACACATATACATGTGGACATTCATGTATAAAAGCCCATATCTCACCAACCTATTAACCAACTAAGACTATGACTTAAAATCACCCTCTGATGGTACTGAATAATATGTGCCAGCAGCAGTATTGGAAATAAATTTCTACTAATCTTTACAGCTTCTTAAATATAAACATTCATGTTTTTGCCTGGACAAAACTCTTGTCTCATAATTTCAGTTTCAAGACTAGATTTATTACAGAAAAATAATCAAATGGCATTGTTTATAAGTAAATATATAATATTGTAGCAAATATAACATCATATTGAAAAATTTAAAGCATCACTCAAGGTAAATAGTGTCTCTGCAAACATGGCCAAGACTCCCAGGTGCTTGTGATGATGAATAATTATCAGATTAAAAGAATCAGACACCTTCAAGATGTTCAAATTACAAATAATAAAAATGTGTAAGTGCTACTAAAAATTCTTGAGGCCCAAGACACTTGTAATCCATTTTTAATACACAAGTAAGCTATTTTAGAGGGCAGTTTGTTCATCAAATGGTCAGAAAACAGTCTGTTATCAACCTTAGAGTGAGAAATCTGAGCCACCTGTAGGTTTGAAACATGATGGGAAGCAATAATCTGTTTATATTTGTATCTGGTAATGTTACCACCCATCTTACATAGCTTTGTGATACCTCTGTACTGGAGGTGACCTTAAACCATGATGGTTCACTTTCATACATGACTGGCTTTTCGGTGAACTCTGGGTCCAGCATTTTTATAGATGGTCAGTAACAACATTGGTGGTGTAGTAATATGATATTGAATTAATAATTCATCT
>JBCNYH010000024.1:35411871-35427396 GCA_039654325.1 Tandanus tandanus
CTACCTACCTATCTATCTATCTATCTATCTATCTATCTATCTATCTATCTATCTATCTATCTATCTATCTATCTATCACTTCACACCAAGAATGTCTCTACATCAAGGTATTTCACTGTTTTTGGTGGTGTTTTTTTTATGATTTATTATATTTCTAAATCAATGCATGATTTTTTTTATTTGGAATGTAATTAATTTAATTGTGAAGTAATTAAACTGAAAAAGCAGTGAATCCTTGCAATCTTCCTGTATTTAATTTTTTTTCTTTAAAAATATTTAAATTAGTTTAATCTAAAATATCAGTTAACTGCTTTCTCTGATTCTCTCAGTTTCATAAAACTACAGTATCGGTATGATGAAAGTGTCATCTTCAATAAAGAAACAAACAAGACTAAGAAATAAAAAAGAAAGTAAATCAATTTATTTTTCTAAGAAACTTTGTTTTCAAACAAAACAAAAAGAAATACAAAAAGTAAAATGTATGAAATATAAGACACATTGCAACATTTAGTATATTGTTTCATTTGATTCAGTTCAATGATTCAGTTCATCCAGTACAGTTCCACTGTCTGAGCTGTTAAAGATCATTATTGTGCACTATTTAGTAAACGAAGCATGGCCTTTGGTCAAAAACAAATAGACTACACCTCTGGTCGAAGTTCATTTCTTCCCGTTTAGCTAGTTTTATCTAATCTATATGTAAAATCAGAGCTAAATCTGTGTATTTGTAGTGTTTTCAGTGGCTCAGACTTTGACAGCCCTCCTGTAACTCAAACTCTGGGAATAAAGACTCCTGTACAAGTAAGTGACCTGACTGATGATTTTATTTGAGAAATGGCATGTACTTACCCAGTGTAAGCTTGTAAAAGTTGTTTTAAGTCATGCAGCTTGATGTATGATTGCATGTACACTAGCTTTTTCAAATCCTGCTGGGAGGCCATAGTTAATTGCCCTCTTCATTTTGCATTTTATTTGCTTCTTTTAATCTCTGATTAGCATGATTTCCTTAAAACTCAGCTGTATCATGTTAGTTATAATGATTGCTATGTGAGTGGTGGCTGATTGACTTTTTCCATCACCGAGTTTCCTTTGGTATTAAAATGCTGGGGAGGCTGTCTTCCACCGTGCAGCGCTGCTTATCGGCAACTTCCTGCAGATCTGGTAACACATTTACTGCATATTTCAGTAAACTATATTCCAAATGTTCCAAAAACATACAGATAAGTGTCAAATCAAAGGAAAAACTACTGGTGCCGCGAGAAGCATTTTGTTACTGTTTTTTATTTTTATTATTATTATTTTTTACCTCTGCTTGTTCCCTTTAAGAGGGAAGAATCACTGCACATCAATACCAAGTACTTCTGATGGATCATCTATACTAATGGAAGTGGTCTCTTCTAGCATAACTCTAGTATGAGTTAACATGATCACATGTTATGGCCTTCGCAAACACTAGATACCAACTCATTTGGGAGTTTTTTGAGCAACTTTTTAGACAATGTTACCATCATCAAAACATCCAACCATGGGAAAATCCGGTCTTATAAAGCAGTGCTCATCCTTACAGTGCAGATCTGATTGTGGTCGCTCAGTGGTTAAGGCTCAGGATTACTGATCAGAAGACTGGGGTTCAAGCCACAATACCTCCAAGCTGCCACTGTTGGGCCCTTAAGCAAGGATATTGATACTCAAGTACTCAGTTGTATAAATAAGATTTTTTTAACTGTAAGTTGCTCTGATAAAAGCATCTGTCATATTTATGCCATAAATATAAGACCTTGATCTTGTAGGATTTATGCCAACTTACAGTGAAGCCATTTTGTACATTTGGGGTCATCCAACACCTTACTAAAAACCTAATTCTAAGACCCACGGCATGTGGTTTTTACTCTTAATTTTTCATTTATCTGTATGTGGAAATACACATAGCTGCACTGTAATTATTATTACATGTTTTAGTGTAACAAAATCAACCTGAACCAGTGATGTCATTGGTTGGGTATTTTCCCTAGATATGCTGTTTAAAATTCACCCCGCTGTGTGTGAGGCTTTAGCTGAGCATCGACCTGTCATAGCCCTGGAGAGCACAATTGTCACACATGGAATGCCATACCCTCAAAACCTGAGGTAGATGCTGTCTATTTGATCAGTGGACATGCCAACTGCTTGTTGTAGTTCTATATAAATGTCACATAAAGCAATGCTCAGCATGTATAAGCATCCTGGTGGAAAACAATCAAAAATTAGAGCAAATATCAAATGTGTTAAAGCCATGATTTGGACTTTATATCTAGTACAGCCAAAGAGGTGGAGGATATTGTGAGAGCTGAGGGCGTGACTCCGGCCACGGTGGCTGTTCTTAACGGAAAGATACATGTGGGATTGTCTTCAGATGAGCTTGACTTCCTAGCCCGCAGTAAAACAACCCTCAAGGTGTCCAGGAGAGATTTGCCTTATGCTCTCAGCAGGGTGAGACATTCGTAATTCTTCTTTACCTATTATAGAAAAGATCTTCATTATGAATATGAATGATATGTGAGTGGTGCTTGAATTAGTAGGATTTGTCAGGAGGAACTACAGTCTCAGGTACAATGATCGCAGCTCACAAGGCGGGAATTCCTGTTTTTGTGACTGGAGGTATCGGTGGAGTGCACAGAGATGGAGAAATTAGTAAGTTATGCTGAGTATTACTACAATATAATATACAATAGAATCATTTAATTACTTTCCCTCAATTTGGTCACCACCAACAACAACATAACACACTCTCATACAACACTCAC
This sequence comes from Tandanus tandanus, assembly GCA_039654325.1. Lineage (NCBI taxonomy): Eukaryota > Metazoa > Chordata > Actinopteri > Siluriformes > Plotosidae > Tandanus > Tandanus tandanus. The sequence continues at coordinate 35,414,655 of JBCNYH010000024.1, forward strand.
CAATTGATAAGGGTAAAGCTTAATGTGTCTAAAAATATACATGAAACCAAACAAATACAATTTTGACCTGCTGAGGAAAGTCCTGTAGTGCATACATGTGCATATGGATAGAGAGGCCAGATTTGTTTCCTTGATTTCTGGTCATAACCACTTCCATTCCCTAGTGTTGCATGGTGTACAATTCTACACTGCAATATGATCGATGCTTATATTTTATTTTGCATTAAAACTTCAGTATATGGCCAAAAGTTTAGGTACACCTAACCACCACACTGGTTAGCACGTCTGCCTCACAGCAAGAAGGCCCGGGTTCAATTCGCGGGCTCAGGCATTTCTGTGTGGAGTTTGCGTGGGTTTTGTCTGGGTACTCCGGTTTCCTCCCACAGTCCAAAAACATGCACAGTAGGCTAGCGGGCTGTTCCAAATTGCTCCTAGGTGTGAGTGGGAGTGTGAATGGTTGTGTGAGTGTTGGCCCTGCGATGGCCTGCCGAGTTGTCCAGGGTGTACCCTATCCTTACAAAGAGTTGGCTGAGATGGGTGCCAGCCTCCCAGCGACCCTAATTAGGATCAGGCGGCTTAGAAAATCAGTAAATGAATGACCACCACAATCATATGCACTATTTGAACATCCTGTTCTAGATATTTTCCTTCTTTAGTTTCACTTACAATTTGGAATATTGCTTGGGGATTGAGCTGAAGCCAATCCAAACTGACTTTATGCAAAAGGCTGGATATGACCATTCACAATCTGATTCACACCTATGGACAAATTAGCGTAGTCACTTAACCTAACCTGCAGGTTTTTAAACTCTGAGAGAAACTGGAGCACCTGCAAGGAACCCACAAACACACAGGGAGAACATTCAAAACTCTGAGCTTACTTACTACAAGATGACAGTACTAACCAATGTGCTGCCATCCCACCTATCAGTTGGCATTCCAGCTCATCCCAAACTTGTTCAGTGGGGTTAAGGTCACTATTCTGTGTAGGACACTTATGTGCTTCCAAACCAACTTTTGGGAGACCATCAGTTTATGGTGCTTATTTTGTGCACAAGGACATTGCCTTGCTGGAACAGGTTTAGACATTTTGAGAACCACACTACACTTTATATTCTACAGAATATAAAGAATTTATAGTCAATTATGTGTCTCCAACATTGTGGTAAAAGTTTAGGGAAGAAACACATATAGGGGTACTTCCATAGAGTGTACAGTCAAATATTGATAAGCCATTGAGTTGTCAGCTTCACTCTTGTGTCATTGACATTGACCAGATTTTTACACATTGAACAGTCTACACATACAAATGCTTAAATCATTTCACAGGGCGGCACGGTAGCGTAGTGGTTAGTATGTCTGCCTCACAGTGAGAAGGTCCTGGGTTTGAGTCCCCACCTCAGTGAGGGCATTTCTGTGTGGAGTTTGCATGCTCTCCCCATGCTTGGGTGGGTTTTCACTGGGTACTCCAGTTTTCTCCCACAGTCCAAAGACATGCACTTTAGGCTGTTCTAAATTGCCCCTAGATGTGAGTGTTGTCCCTGTGATGGTCTGGTGAGCTGTTCAGGGTGTACCCTGCCTTTGTCATAATGTGAAAGCGATAGGCTCCAGTCTCCCTGCGACCTTACTAGGAATAAGCGGCTCAGCAAATGAGAGAGAGATAATTATTTTACATGATTTATGCATCATTTTGCTCAGTGAAATCATGGATTATAGTAGTATTCTTTTTTTTTCTGAGTAATAATGAAATATTCCTCACAGCCCTGGATGTCAGTGCAGATCTGACTGAATTGGGTCGCACTCCGATTGCTGTGGTTTCTGCCGGTGTAAAGACCATCCTTGACATTGGTCGCACCCTGGAGTTCTTGGTTGGTGATAAAAGAGCATAATAGAAATTATTATTTTTAAGAGTAAGTGGCAAGTTCTGAATTTATTATATATGGTATAATGTTAGGAAACTCAAGGAGTCTGTGTAGCCACTTACGGAGAGTCAACAAGTTTCCCAGCTTTCTTTTCTCATAAAAGTGGATACATTTCACCATACAATGTCCTCAATGCTGAAGAAGCAGCTGAGCTTATTGGTAAGTAAATAATTATCGCTGCTAATATATATGTGTATATGTATGTATTATTGAAATTTAAGCAGTTTAAGTCCAGGGAATAACCTGAAAACTACATTCGAGGGAAAGAACAAGACAGTCGGCTTCAAATCATGGAACGGCAGCACAGTCTCCAAACTTAAACCCCATGGAGCTGGTTTCGGATGAAGTGGACAGAAGGTTGAAGGCAAAGCAACAAGTGCAACACATTTGTGGGAATTGATACAATAGTGTTGGGAAGAACTTCCAGAACAAGATATGATTTCCATCAAATTCCGTCAAAAGAATGCCATGAGTTTGTTCTGCTGGAATATTAGCAAAAGGGGGCTACTTGGATGAGTCAAAAATGCTGATTAAATTATGTTAAACAGAACAATTCCATTATTTACTTTTTACAACCAACTGTTTTTTGTTCTATAGTTTAATTTCAGACTACACTGAGACTTTGAACTGCATGAATTTCAGTAAGAATTGGAAAAATGGAGGTGTTCTAAAACCTTTGACCAGAGGTGTATATATGTATGTGTGTATATGTATGTATATATTTATATATTTTTGTAGTGAATAAAATGAGTAAAAGCTTTTTTTTATCATTTGCTAAATCATTATCAGTCATATGAGGAGAATAGTCACATTTATGACAGTAGATTGTTTTCCTAAGTTAACAATGTTATTTCTCTTCTCACAGCGAGTACACTCTCTCTAGGCCTTCAGAGTGGAGTCCTGCTTGCGGTGCCTATTCCACATGAACATGCTGCTGCTGGACAGAAGATAGAAGATGCCATACAAGCTGCTGTGACTGAAGCCAGGTACCACAGCCAGCCTGTGGAATACTTAGGGAGATTTTTCCTTTCGTTCTTAAACCAAGACAGTCTGTTTGCAATAATGGTGAAAAGAATTACACCCAAGTTAGGGTTTAAAATGCTATTGAAGGCTTTAGATTGAGTGTGATTTATTTTTCTGAAGGCAAATATTCAGTCTAATATAAACACAGTCGAATTTGGGTGTTTTTTTTTTTTTAAGACCAGCTGCTTTGACAGTAGTGCAGGCGGCTGTTTTTTAATTAGTTTGTATTTCTATAATAACAAGAGCATTTGGAGAGTGCACACCTCTGTCAAGCCCAGCAATCCCCCATATGAACCAAAATGTTAAATTGTCCTTTCTCACAGTGTTAAGTCTTGGAGATGCCCTCAATAAACCTGTCTAGTCATACTGTTTTAAATCACTTATGCAAATCTAAAAAAATTACTCCATATAGAAAGGTTGTAAGAATTTTTAAAGCAGATATTTACAGCTGGTAAATCATAACTAGTTGTCAAGATATCTACAACAGGACAGTGGTATTGTACAGAGCAATAAGTATCCCATTTTTCATCACCATGATTTTTATATCTCACAGGCAGAAAGGAATCAGAGGAAGAGATGTGACTCCATTCATCCTACACAGAGTCAATGAGCTCACTATGGGACAGTCTCTCCAAGCCAGTATTCACTTATACATCTCTCTTCACCCGTAACAAAGGATTATTACCCTTAGGATGTACTACATGGGAATGGCAATCTGGTTCTTTATTTAGCATTTGATTAACATTATCCCGAGTGGATAGTGCTTGACAGAAAGTGACAGAGATTCACGGTTTGTCATGGTCACTTGGAACAGCTGGCATCATTATCCCACTTTAATATGGAAAAATAAACCATAAAAATCTCATTTAATTTGCTTTGCTTGTCTTTCCATGTAGTATATACTAAAATTATGAATGAGTTTGAAAATGCTGTTATGGAGCATGGTATACATACGTTTGTGTGTAATATATACTAGAACTCTGAATGACTTTAAAAAGATGACTTTATCTATACACTGCCTTTGCTCTGTACACAGAACTTGACCTGCCACTGACTTGTTTAACATATTTAAAAATAAACTAACTTTTTTTTGTTGTTGTAGCTTTTTATGTTGCTGTGTAGTATATATTAAAACAATTATGCACCTCAGGCTTGCTGGAAGTGGCTGAATTGAGTAGTCCTATAAGAATGGAACTATTCAGCAACATACACCTTACCATCAGCGAATAATTGTTAATTATTTACTTCACATATTTACTGTCACTTGTGTTTTAGTTTTCAGTTCAGTCCTTATCTTTCTCTTTTCTAGACATAGCTCTAATTCATAATAATGCCAGGGTGGGCAGTCAAATAGCACGTGCCCTTGCAGAGCGCTTGCATCATCCACAAGGAGGCCGTAGAAGTCACAAGGAGGAGAACCAGGCCTCAAAACCTAAAACTGTAAATATCCAAAGCACCATTTAACACATGCACTCTCACTCACTGTTGGTTTCTTAGATACTGATTAGTCCTACATTTGAACAGAAAATTGCATTACAGTATTAAAGAGTGTACCTAGTTATGTCAGATTTAATGTCATATTTACTAAGTGTGAAACAGAAGAAACCCTCTTTTGTTGTTGAAAAAATACTGTCGGGAATTGACTAAAGACATGCATTGAAAAGTTAGCGCTGGACCTGGTTATTACCTTTCTCGTGAGCAACGCAGAAAGGTACTGTGACGCGCTGATTTTTGTTCTGTAGGAAATTGTGTGTTTGTCTGTCCACGAGTGTGCTCTGTCCAAGTAAGTTATTACCTTTAGTGTGAACTAAATATTGTTCATGGTATTACTAGACATTTGAGAGCTTACGGAAATTGTACTAAAGTAATATTACGATAATCATTACATTTACATAGACAGAAACTTTCCAATAGGTCTAACGCTGCGATCTAAATAGATAGATTATAAGATCAACTTCGTCAAAACTTGTTAAATTCTAATTTCTCCACTAATGACATAATAACTAATGAGAGTAGTAATGTTATTAGTAGTATTAATGTAAACGCATCATTCATGTAACGTAACCTAACATACAACAACAAGGATCTGACATTATATATGTCAGTTGGTGCCACACGAAAGGTCAGTGAATGTGTGTGTTCGCTCCACTACCCATCAATTTTTGCAGCTGACCACACTGCATATGTATTTGCAGGAGAGTGTTTAAAAGAATCATGCAGTGTTACTAAAGTTTGTGGCAGTGAATTTAATGCTAATTATACTATTGTTTAATGTTGAAAAAAGGCATGTCCTAATTATGTGTTGATGTTCAGAGCATGAGAGCGAGAGTGTGCAAGTGCACAGACATCTGTATGAGTATAGATTGAGCACACAGAATACATTTGAGCATGCTCAGAATAGAGTTTTGTTTGCTCGTGCTCAGATTCATATTTTCTCTTGTAAATATAATTTACGTGCTTTTTGCTCAGAAATGGTAGATGTGAGAATTTTCTTTACTTGTCTTAATTTATTTGGAATGCTGCAGGACAATGTTATAAGAACATAGTGATTGTAAATGCATATTCTGTACCTGTTTGCGACTCTTTGCTAATTTGTGCTGCTTTTGGTAGATTGCATCAGTGTTTATTTATTTGTGCATTAATAGTAGATCTGATCTAGCCCATGCACACTATTCTTTGTGACTTCAGGCTAATTTAGTACTTAGCCTCTTAGTAAATATGTCTCAAAGTGCTTATAGTTTTTGCTTTATAGTGTCTAATTTAATTTTTGATCTCTCCAGGTAGTCATTGGAGGTGTAAATGTTGACTTCATTGCTAAAAGTACAAGCAAGACTTTATTGGTATGCCTTAATATATTCATGCATCCTGATAGTTTCATCATTAATTCTTGGACATTAATTTAATAACTTTTGTTTAGCAAAGTGTTTTATGTCTAAGTTTGGACAGACAAACCCAGGAAGTGTCTTTCAGTCCTTTGGTGGAGTGGGTAGGAATATTGCAGGTAAAACACCATGTTCCCTAGTGCTGATTTCTCACAAATAATGCTAGTTTTATAAAAATGTATAAATTACTGTAGAAGCATGTGGGGTTTTTTTTTGTTTGTTTCTGTTTTCATTTGTCCCCCAAGACTGTTTGAGTAGACTGGACCAAAATGTTCTGTTCATCTCAGCCATTGGAGCAGATTCTCATAGTGATGCTGTTCTCAACTACTGTAAGCATATGGTAAGTAATGAATGACACTGAACAATTTAGCATCGACAGGGCTTTTTAGGGTCAGATCAGTCATCACTGCAGTGCTGATTTTAACTAAAAATGTACAGTTTTTAAGAGCACTCGCAGAGCAAAAACCTCTGCCAAGCTGGAAAAAAAAAACCCCAGAACGTACAGGACACCCCCTTCTGGGCCTGCTGTAATACCACACTTCCAAAAAATCGTCCTCTTTCAGTGTTGAAGAATACTTAACCTGTAGCCAGAATTTGAAGTCTTACCTGTCTAAAGCCCCACCTCTGGGAGAAATTCCATGATAATCCACACATAACATCAACCAAACAAACTAGACGCATTCAGAGAGGGAAAACCTTTACCAAGCCTAAAAAAATAACAAAGTACACAGCACTCCTGCTGGACCTCCTGTAATTCAACACTTCCAAACAACATCCCATCAATAATGTTAAGGAAAAATTCCTGCAGCTAATGTGATCCGGATCACCACCAAAATCTAATGGAGTGTTACTTGAACCATACTCCACCTCAATCCATTTATACCTTTTTGCGTAAAGTTGCAAACAAAAAACAAACCAATGCATCATAACATCCTCTGTGAAGTTAATACAACTGTCTTTACATCACCCCTTTTTGGATACCTCCTTGTGAACATGTACATTTGTACAGATAACAAAACCTTCAACAAATGCACATGGTGACAGTCTACATAGTATGTTCATAATTCTGCTGTAGCCAATGCAGCCATCTTTCCATTTTATCTACACCATATGGGGCTTTTTTTTGTTTTGTTTCAGTGCTTGTGTTAGGAACACTTAATGGCCAAATGTTAAAACTGGCTATCACACCGTATATTGTTCTTCCCCTAACAGAAGGATGGAGATATGATGTACACTACAGTAATCCTTCATGTTATAAACATTTACATGGTTATGTGCTGCTGTGAGTCCCTGGGTGTGTACAGAGTGGCCACGCTCTGCGCACCCACCATTGTATGCGTATATTATTATCTTGATAATGTGCTCTTAAAATAACAGTGAAATACTGCGTCATTGACTTCCAACCAAGTTTTTGTTGGTACAATCAGTTTCCATTGCCTCAAGATAACAATGTTTCAGCAATGCACCTGACCTCATTTTAAGACCAGTGTGTGCTCAGATGGGTGCAAGTGCATGTTCTATTTAAAAAAACATGGGTGCTGGATGGAAAAATGTCAGTGTTGGTCTTAAACTAGCAAAGGCACTTGTGTTGTGTTGACACCACAAAGCAAAGGTATAAGAGAGAGCCTCAAGGGTGCATTTCAAGAAGACATTAGAGAAGGTATAGGTTTTATAAATCCAAATAATGACAGATGGCACACATGTGTTCACAGCCCCTTGTTGCACAATTAAAAAAATAAATCAATCAATCAATACACAGCATTGAAAAAGAGAACAATAACGGACTTTAGTACTTAAGATTTCTAAATGGCATGGACCATTTGCTGTGTATTCAACAGGACACTCGTGCAGTTGCAAGACTGCAAGGTCATCGAACAGCCACCTACTGTGCTGTTATCACACAGAGCGGAGAGCTGAATCTAGGACTTGGGGACATGGACATCCACCAAGAAATCAAAGAGCAGTATGTAAGTACCACTTCCTATTTTGATCAAGATTGTGTAAGTATGACTTTTCTTTCAATAACTGGTATCAAAATAGTCAAAGTAAAAAATAGTCAAAATAGCTACAGTTAATGGTTAACCTCAGTTTCTGGATAGCATGTCCTAGAATCAGAGAATATTCCACTTTGTTATAAATGCTGTACAGGTTGCACAGTATGAGGACCAGATTTCTTCTGCTTCTCTGGTGGTTCTTGATGGCAACATTCCCGTTTCTACTATTGACTACGTATGCAGCCTTGCCAAGAAACATTCAGTTCCAGGTACATCCAAAGCACTTAAAACAGATTTCACTACTAAGATACTTCAAGTCACAACTGTTAGTCATCTGTGCGTGTGTGTTTCAGTATGGTATGAGCCCACGGATGCTGATAAGGCCTGTAAGCCCTTTGTTTCAGAGAGCTGGAAGGCACTCTCTTACACGTCTCCTAACCTGACAGAACTGTGTACCATGAACCAGACTCTTTGCCTACCAACTCCACCGGGTATTTGCTATCAGCCACAAATGATTACTGATAACTGATGGTGAAGTATGTACTGCTTGTGCCTCATCAAATTGCTCTTGCTCAGGAACACACACAAAACAAAAAGCCAGTGATGACTCATTTCCTGTATTAGCTGGAAAGATCAGTCAAATACATTATGTGAGTTCTGCTGATTTCTGGGGTCTGTGCTGTACTCAAAAGCAGGCAGCATTTGCCAAAAAGCTAAATTATATCAAAACAATGTTGAATATTCAATTCAAAACAACTTTCACTTTGGAGTGTTAACAGCAACTCTGTTTCACATCGGGCTTCATCACACTGCACCAACATGGGATATTTTCCTATGAGAACATATCCAAAGTGATTTATTCTTTACTTAAGGTAGAAAAGCAACAGGATGTCAATGTCCCTTTTTAAAACAATGTGTCCCTTATTTTTCAGTCTTACCAAGCTCTCTGGAGGACATGTTGGGGTGTGCAGCAGCTCTTTCTCGCCCACTGCTGGAGCACATGAATTGTGTGGTAGTGACACTGGGTGCACTGGGAGTACTGATATGTGGAGAACACGAGGCTGGAACAGTCAGTCTGCGACCTCGAAAGCATAAACGGGTATGAAGGATTGTATATTGAATATGAGTGATCAGTTTATTAATTACTGCCACTATGTTGTTGAAACACTGGCTATTTCAACAGGTAACTCCCCATAAAGACGGACTTGGTAGGTGCATGTTAGAAGTTGGTTGGAAGTAAGAAATTTTGCAAAAACATTACTCTTCAAATTGAAAAAAACAAAAACAATTATAATGGTACAGAAAAATGTTTATATGGATCATGTATTATGTAATATATTTCTGTACAAAATTATAATGGAAAACTCAGTAAATTTACCAGCCAACTTCCTTATTAAACTGCGCAAAAAGTACCTCATATTCATTTTTAACAAGAATACATCTATCATCTGTCCGCCTGCAACAGTGCTCACCTACTCGGTTCCTGGAAAGTTACCTTTCTGCAGGTTTTACCTCCAACCAAATTCTAACACACCTGTTTTAGCTGATCAAGAACATTAAAGTCAATGATTAGCTGGTCAAGTGTACATGATTAGGGACCTTGGAACCAATGTATTTAGTGAGGTAGATCTCCAGGAAGATGGTTGGTGACCACTAGGCATAGAACATCCAGCCATATGTTTGATTTACTTGATAAAATGTTTAAACAACCTCTAGTGAGCAAAGCATTCTCTAGAAAAGACTGTCATATGGAGCTGGTCATTAATTCAGCTACTTCTATGTATTAAAATGTATGCACACACACACACACACACACACACACACACACACACACGCTCTGCAGTATGACACCGAGGAGAATGTTTTTTTATGCAGAAAGGAAGACTTTGTGCTGTGTATTACCCGGCACTGTCAGTATATTCTGAGGAAACAGTCAATGTCTCTGGAGCAGGAGACAGGTAAACATTAAATTGTCCTCTTTTTGGACCATCTCTCACTGTTTTGTCTGTACATTAATTTTCAAATCTCTCTCTCTATCTCTTTCTTTCTCTCAGTCTTGCTGGTGCTTTGATGGCAGGAATCCTGCAGGGAAAACACACAGACACCTGTGTGCGAATGGGCCTCCTTGCTGCACGTCTCTCTTTATTCTCTCCTCACCCAATTGCTCCCTCTCTGACCATGCATGACATTCTTCCAGACAGGGTGCACCCACAACCATGGCCCAAACCATCCTGCATGTGGATGGAGTCATAATAAACCATTATTTACATGCTTCATTTGGGTAATCACAATATACCCAAATAAAGCATGTTTGAACTGCTGCCCTACCATGTTAAATGATTTTAATCTTAATCCATTATGTTGCATTGATAACTGAACAAGATGGAGCTGCATAGCTGTTGCTGTGCTTCTTGGTGTTTAATCTTTTTTTTTTGTTTGTTTTGTTTTTGTTTTAAAGTATAAGAGACAGGAAAGAGGCGAGACTGCCTCATTCTTCAAGTGTCAATTGATTATGTAGAGTGTTGACTACACAAGTCCCTGTGTATAGCTTTTTACTATTGAAAGAATAAAATATTAGAACAAACACATTAGTATCATGCTGTGAATTGAATTATCTTCTGCTTGGAGCAACATTAATCTGAGAATCACTTCCTGCTGATGTCTTAGATGGAACCACAAGCCCACCCTTAAGATGATGTCAATGTTCTCACTTGTACAGCCTAATGATTACACTTGCTAAAATCTATGCTCAAATCTCATTCTTTATACAGTGGTTAACTTTGCTTGGATATTATACAGTAGATTATAACATTAAATCATCCTGAAATTAACATCATTGCATGTATCACTAGTAGTGTCGTGGTGAAAAGTGTCCAGTTCACGACGCGAGAGATTTAAATCCTTTTATCAGGTGTTTATTTAGCCTTTAGGAAAAGTAATGCATACAATCAATCACACAGAACAAAGAAAAATTTGTGGTCCACCAGCTTACATTGGCTTATAAACAGTGCCCATTCCACTCTGCTTGGTCTATCGTCCTCTAGCACTTGACTCTGATTGGTCCCTCATGGCCTCATATCTCAACATGTCTCAACATGTCCCGAGCTGACCTTAATTTTAAATAATTTAAGATTTCAAAAGCAACAAGTTAATAAGAAGTACTAGGGGAAAATCAGAAACAAAACTTGAGTATATGTTGCTTTAATTGACCCTTTGTCCCTGAATGTAACTGTAGTTTGACATTAACTGTAATGAACATAAACAGTATGACAGAATAAACAGTATGACAGTAAACAGAACATAAACAGTATGACATTAACTGTAATGAACAACATCTCCCATAATGCATTGCGGTTCTGTGTGCGCAAATACAGTGCGCGGTGAGAGGATACAGTATTCCCTCCTCCTTAATTTAATGTAAGATGGTAGTAAGACGCTGCTGCCTCTTGAAACACTTAGACTAGACTAAATATAAAAAAACAACATTTAAAACGAAGACAGAGCTGGACAGGATAGAAAATAAACTCCGGCTGCTTTGAAAAAAATAATTTCCAGCCCGATATTTGTATAAATATCTGCGGAGAGGAATCCCGGCTTAAGTGAGTATCCAAAAACTACCGTAAATGTTCTCACCACAGCTGGGTGGAATATGTTAGGTGTTTAACAGACTTATGGGGGTTTTTATGTGCAACACAGCTTATGGTAGTACACGAAGCCTAAGAGGGAGTAAAGGGGAAAAGTCAAAGGTTGACACCGGGTGTCCCTTTGGCCAGAGCCGGAGTGAGCAGTGGGAGAGACGCAGGCTTCGGGCCGGTGTAGGCCGCAATCTCTAACACCCTCAACCGATTTAAAAACAGACCGATATGTAGGGGTTAACTGAGATTTCCAGGTTGTTAGATGTGTTAAAATACCCGAGGCTGGAGGTATATTTGTTCCTGCTAATGTCTGAATTAACAGTGGAGGTTTATGTGGTGTGTTTTGGTTGGACCCTCGTCACTTCGAGCTCTGTCCCAGCTGTAGAAGCACCTGACCGGTGTCACTCTTACATCTGTTCCCTCCGAAATGTGTCCCCATCAACCAAGCATGACGGTTTTATATAACACTTTCAGCGGTTACAGGTTTACAGTTGTCATTTTAAGATGATACAAATTACAGACAGTATTTATAAATCTCATAAATCTTCAGAGGTTTTGTCTGAGGTTTAAACATTGGTACATGTAAACACTGTTAATACGTGTAGCAGGGTGTATAAGGGATTAATCAAAGACAGTGATGTGATGCTGCACCGACACAAGGCAGCATGACTGTTTTCACCCCAAAGTGGATTATTTTCCTCATAACACCGTTTTAGTCCCTCTTATACTGCAGACGTATGTCAACAATTACTATATATATATATATATATATATATATATATATATATATATATATCACTGTATTTATTATTGTTGTTGTTGTTGTTATTAAATACTGATATTTGATTAGTTGTAACCATTACATCAATGTTTGTTTTCACAAGAAGCTGGTTCCCTCACCAGCTTCTCGTTTTCATTTCTCTTGAAGTTAATAAGGGCATTTTGCAAGACTACTAACCTTACAGAGAAATCACAAAGCGCAAAGTCCCCTGTTCTGAAGTCTGTCCCATGGTAGAAAGTCGAAAGTTGTGTGTTACACAGCGCTGATACTGGGTACTCCTTCCAAGAATGTTATGTAGATGCACATCGTCAAAGAAAAGCTAGAAAATTCATCTACATTTTTGAGGCCATTGATCCTCAGTACCAGATAAGCTTCTCCTTCGTCTCTTTAATGTCTGTGATTTCATGAGCTCAGTCAACTTTCGTCCGACTGTACTGTTTCTTTAGACTGTTTCAAACAGACTGAACAAACTGATCTGCCAGGCCAGTAACGTTATATATATATA
>JBCNYH010000024.1:35431894-35457073 GCA_039654325.1 Tandanus tandanus
AATTTTATTGGAGTACTTATTGGAATAATGTATAATATATTTTTATAATGTGTGTGTGTGTGTGTGTGTGTGTGTGTATATTTGTATAAATATAGATATTTATAATTTTTCTTTATTGAGACTTTATCTTTGTCTCATTCTTAATTGGTATAGAGCAACTGTGTGCACACAGTTTCCTCAGGGATCAATAAAGGATTCTGATTCCAAAATCATGTTATCACTGTGTTGATCTGTTATTAGGAATTATATTTTTTATCATTTTATTCTGATGCGCTCCCAAAATATCAAGGAAATTCCCAAAATGAGTTTCTCTTCTCTTGCTCTAAATATTAAGGAATAAGTCATGACAGGGTGTGCAGTTACAAGAACATAATCAACGACACGTGGTGTGATTGGTGTCTGACGGGAACAACTGACACTTTTTTCCATTTATAGGTCGAATTTATTGTTGTGGAAGGAACTCACAGACTTATGATATACATTATAGCAGCTATAAAGAGTCGTTCTCTCAACGTCAGCATGTCTTTCTTTTCTCTTGAAGTTAACAGAAAAATGCATCGTAATGTAACAGAGATCCAGCAACATTCTCTGACCTCTGTCCTGTGGCAGAAAACTTATACACCAAATAGATTTAATCTGTTTTCGGTGCAAAAAAGAATTCAATATTAGTGCAATTAAGAGCTTTAGAATTGTATACAGTTAAGTCTCGGTCTAACACATCCAGAATTACTTCACGATAGACGGTTTTGCCAACCGGTTTTATCCTGTAAGTGTTCCGGGCACTTCCATTGGAACACTTTTGAGTGAGGGAGCTACATTGAGAACCAGGAGGGTGTGGTGTCAATTCCCAGAAAGTTTGGTCGTGTTGAAAATTGGGGCATGTCATGCTTTTTTGTTTCTTTTTCCCCCAAATTAGATACCGTGTCTTCATTTGAAAATTTCCTCCACTCATATTTGCCACAGACCGTTTCCAGAGTCTACCAGAATTGCCACGGTACTCCCAGCTAGTTTCCATGCATCAGTCGACTGTTGAGACCGTAGCGTTAGGAGAATTCTCTAGGGCTGGCGTTGTCATGAAGCTCGCCTCTGTCATTTCTGTGTTTCTTATAACTGGCTAAATAGATAATCGACTCAGTTACTAAAAAGAGTTCAATATTAGTATCAGTATCGAGTCTCAGGTAATAGTTTGAGCTTTGATATCATTACTGTATTTAAAAAAAATACTACAGCCTCACTAAGGTCTTATATTCACATAAAGATTATTATATTAGTGATTAGTCATGATATAGGGAATCAGTTATGGTGGCCAAATGGCTCTATTTCCATGTTTGGAAAGTACTTTAAGTCTTGTGTAAATTCTGCTGTAATCTTTTCACTCTACGCTGTCAGTTTAGCTCACAGCTGGAAGCTGCTAGAAACGATTGAAAGAAGTTCCAGTTAAAGACAGGCTGTGTTTTCCTGCTCCAGTGGTCCTTACATTAAATCTCATTTTCACTCTATACTTGTGCCTAAAATCTCTCCTCTCTGCATCGCTCCCATCTCTTTCCAGATTTGTTGTGTCTCATTCTGCTGAGTTACCATAACCCTCCCTGAACCAGTGCAATAAGATGTCCCGTAGCCCTGAGCTGAAGGAAGACCCCATGGAGTGTCCTTTGTGTATGGAGCCTTTGGAGATCGATGACGTCAACTTTTTCCCGTGTACCTGCGGCTACCAGATCTGCCGTTTCTGCTGGCACCGTATTCGCACAGACGAGAATGGCCTCTGCCCAGCCTGCAGAAAGGTACTTTGCCACCGGTCATGGGTGACGTTTAGGGACTTATTTCCTCACCTTGAGTACTGTGTGTGTGTGTGTGTGTGTGTGTGTGTGTGTGTGTGTGTGTTTATCATTTCATAGTTTGTAGATGGATAAAAGAGTAATGTTTACAAGCACTGTGAATTGTTGATTGAGTCTATTTATAGTGATGTTCATTAAATTGGACAGCGTAAATTGCAGCAAACCCACAGACTGTTCCTGTCTCTTTCTACTTCCTGTATGAGTTCAAGTCAGAGTTCCCACACAATATAACATTTGATGTGGCTGATGAAAATCGCTTACGTCTTTCACCATAGCGATAACAGTGCTACAGCTTATGGTAAACGCTGACCACCACAAAAGACAGCCATTTTAGTAGCAGCAATAATGCTAAATCTTCAAGATCAGGCTCCTGGGTAATTAATCAGGAAATGGCTCATAACCCTAACAGATCAAATATATACCATTTCCCAACATAATATACTGTAATATAAAAACATTACATAGAAATTGTATACAAAACAAAATGTTGCATACTGCACACACGATTTGATCGCAATGCCAAGCTTATTTACACCTGTATTTATGATAGCGGTGATCACCAGCCGTTTTCCAAAAGGCATCCTGCCCCCTTTATGCATGCAAGTTTGGTATAATATTAATATTTAGTTTATACTGCACATGAATTGTGCAATCTGATTGGTTCACTATCTTGGGATGCGTGGTGGGCATGGTGGATGTCGCTAAATAGTTTCCGAGATGGAACGCTGATGGGTCTATTCAATTCTCTGACATCCACTGAGCCTAAGACTCACAATTGTTGTTGTTGGTTTTTTATTTATTTATTTATTTATTTTTTGCTTACGTTCTTGTGTAGCTTAATACAAAGATACACTAAAAAAAGATTTATATGGTTTATTTCTTGCATTTTTTAAATCATGTGTAATGCAGGTGAGCACTGAGCACACACAGGAGACACTCAGGTGCTGAGGGTTTGAACTGCGGCTTTTTACCTCACTTTATGAGTTGAAGGACGTATTATGCGGAAACATTAAAAAAACCTAACTAAAATAAGATTTTATAGTTTGTGTTTACATATTCTTACAATGACCGAGACAGGTCAGATGAGCTCTGTGCTTCGAGGTGAGCTAAGCGCTGTGTAGCTAATGGTGTGTTTTGAGCATATCCATTTAGAGTTAGTACATACTGCACATGTTCTGTTAAGGTGTTTTAGTACTACGCAAAAACAAGGTGTATTAGTATTGCGCAACAGCTAGATTTTTATGGTTCAAACTTGATTTAAAACTAGATTTTTATGTTCCATTTTAAAGCGCAATAATAATGACGCTGCCTGCTCCAAGCGATCGTGACATACTTTTGATTCAGCCATTATCCACTAGGCATAAAATCTCAAGATTGTGGACTAATCAGATCTCACCTTTCCCATGTAGCATATAGTTAGACATGATCCACCCCACAAACTTGGGATCAAGCTTGAATTAATTAAAAAGGTAAAAATAAACCACACAAATCTTGTTTGAGTTTACTTCTTTTATGTTCCTGTGTCGTGTTTATACTAAAACAATTATTCACCTCAGGTTGGTGGGTATCACTGAGTAGTCCCCTCAACATCATGTCTTGTCGAATATTCAGCCATATCCTCCTCACCTCTTGTGAATATTTATATTTTTTTAATTATATTTATAATCGATATAATTGCTTGTAAATTCTATGTGGTGCACAATATGGCCAATAGGAAGGCCTTTAGGATTTGACTTATTTACATTATGTGAACTGTAATGGAAATAAACTGTAGTCACCTCAGACAGGGTTAACAGTGTATGAGTAATGTATAATGTAAAAGTAGAGGCCACAGGCACATTAATAAGCTCTGTAACCACCCTCGTCTCCAGTAATACTGTTTTCAATCGCTAGAGTGTGCATTTGGAGAATGATGTATTTTCCTTGACCAGTATCCTTTGCTGTTGTGAATCATTTTCATATTTATACCCTGCTGATTAGAACATGATGCTCTGGTTTTGTTTTATGAGGCCTTTTTTTTGCAAGTTTCATAGCATGGACGTGCAGAGCAGTGTCTAATTGATCATCCTCTATGTGCCATAGCCGTACCCGGAGGATCCGGCTGTGTACAAGCCCCTCTCACAGGAAGAGATCCAGAGGATAAAGAACGAGAAGAAGCAGAAGCAGAATGAGAAGAAGCAGAAGGTGACGGAGAACCGAAAGCACCTGGCCAGCGTGCGTGTGGTGCAGCGGAACCTCGTGTTCGTGGTGGGTCTCTCACAGAGGCTCGCGGACCCTGAGGTAAGAGGAGCGTTACGACATGTAGAGACTGTCAGATGGAACAGCAGCTATTGTTAGTAATGAATCTCTGGCATTGTATAATATCCTCCTCTGCTTATTTCTGGTCTGTAGCTAGTACATGAGAGAGAAGTGGCTTTCATAACACTATTTAAGACACTGTTGTTACTGATGATTTGTGATAATGTTTTATTAAATATGTTTGGGCTATCCTTTGGGATACACCATTGAGTATTGTGTTCTGAGTAAGTATTGTGATTACATCATGGAGTATTGTGATAATTGTTGGAAATGAAAGGAATCGTTAACATTTAATCTAAGATTGTGATTAGTGATTATTACTGGACTAGCACGAGTTATTTCATGACCTCCTTCATAGCCGGTTATTCTGTTGCCTACATGACATGTCATGGCTGGTATATTGTCATTAATAGTCACAAGCATTTAAATTCAAAGAGATTATTATACTCTAATTATTAGTCATTATAATGGTAACCTGTGCCTCGTGCTACACAGGAAACATTTCATGACGCAGTTTATGATGACGAGATGATCATTTAAAATTCAATTTAATGTAATGAATATAATAACATCTGTTATCGCAATTATCAGTAGTGGTGATTTGACCCTGCTTCACCATTGTATACTGACGGCATATAACGTGTCAGAATTATGCAACGACTTCATTTTAAAATGCAGAGTTCACAAAAGTGTTAGTGTTTAATGTTTATTTTGTTAAGCAAAGAAGTTTTGTACTTTTAGCCTACAGTGTTAATGACAAGTAGTCAACTGATATGGGTTTTTCAATGGCTGATACTGATATTTAGAGAGCAGGGCGCTCGATGTAAAGCATCTAAAAAAAAAAATAGGGCTCGACTTATATCATTTTTTCTCTCTTGATACAGGATATTATCACTGACACTAATAATTGATATTTGAAGCCAATATTGATTGCATGAATGTAAATGCAATAATTCAGGTGTTAATCTCACTGTTCATAAATTTACACAATAGAACGCTGCAAAAAAAAAAAAATCCTGTAAATATTACACATGAAAATAATAATCATCTTGAATCTAGTCAAATTTAAAAATGATCCAAATATAAGATTATTATGACTATTTTTAGACATATTTTACCATTTAAAAAATTACATTTGTAATAACGCAATTCATAACCCACGTTCTAGCAGTCCAATACACTGTGGTGTGGAGTGTGGAGTTTATGTCATGGCTGCTTTTGATATGTTCAAAGATTTATTTATTTATTTATTTATTTTTTGCTTTAATTTTGAGAAAGGTAATCTTAGAATGATAGCAGATAAATGAATGCAGAATGATGTCTATGGGTAGGCCTACCTTAAGAGAGCTGTCATATTGGGTGCAGGTCACATGAGTGAAATACCTGAACCTGAATGGCTTATGGGAGTTGCTAGGTTTCTCCTGACTAGACGTATTTAACTGTTGGACATACTAGGTACTTTCAGATCAATATCTTGCAATGTTTTGGGAATTTTTGCTACTGAGGCTAAAGAAGAGGCAAAGTAGAGTCCCAAAATGTGTAAGTCAATTTTGACTTAAACTGGGGTTTTCCCAAACAGTGCAGAGATTGTGTGATTCATCTTTCCTGTTACACTGTCTGTTGATTTTCCATCCCCTTTGCTTTCATGGACTAGCAGTGTGTTAAAAAGAATCACACTTTACTAATTTGGAATTTAAAACCCACAGCAAAATAAGCAAAAATAGCTGGATGCTTGGTTTGCTTAGAAACTGAGAAGCGGAACAAACTAAAAAGCACTATGCCTGGCATATATTTAAAGCCATTTTTATGTAATAGTTTGTGTTTTAGTGAAATCCAACATGCTCTGTTAGTCATATCTCAGTGCATATTAGATAGGTATTGAATATATGGGTTTAAAAAAACTTGAAGGTTATATGATCAATGTTTTTAAAAGGCCTGGTGCCCTATTCTGTTTAGCTGGATTTTTCTTACTGTGTCACTGTGAATGTGTTAATGAGTTTAATAACAGAGGGAGTGGAACATACAAAAAGGAATCTGATCAGTACAGAAATGATTCAGTGCTGAAGTGTCTCTCAGTTTCCACTTGATGAACTGGAAGCAAAAGTACAGCACTTCTTGTTATGTATGCTTACTTTGCTGTATTCCTTGGTGTTTTGTTTGCTGTTCTGATGATGTAAATTCAGTACTTATATGTCAATTCTGCAGGTCCTTAAGAGGCCGGAGTATTTTGGAAAGTTCGGCAAAATCCACAAAGTGGTCATCAATAACAGTACGTCATATGCGGGATCGCAGGTGAGAGTAACCTCAAGCACAGAAATGGTTAGGCTTGTAAACCAACATCTGTATCTATCTGTAAATAACCACTATGCTCATTTACTCTGCAGGGTCCTAGTGCCAGTGCCTATGTTACATACATCCGCTCAGAAGATGCCCTAAGAGCAATACAGTGTGTTAATAATGTGGTAGTCGATGGTAGAACACTCAAGGTGAGCACAATACTGCAACACATTTCAAGTACGGTTACTGAAGCTATGTTTTTGTCTCATGATGTTTATTGACTGATTTTTGTTTTAATAAGAGGTAAGTTGTGTGTTCACATGAATGTGTTGCTCTTGAGTATTGTTGTAACTTAATTACCTTAAAGATAGGTATGATGTAGTGCCACGGCTTTTTGCAAAAATAGTTCAAGTAGCGATACAAGCAATAAATTTGGTACAGAATAGAAAAAACACTACTGTATCATAAAATAACAATGGCCATCAAAGATTTAGATTTTTAAAAATGGCCACCTTTTTGCCAATTCAAAATCGTTGCGTTTTCACTACACAGAGCTTCACTCAAAGAAACTCATAACAAATGTGTGTACGACAAGGAGCGAAAGTATTTTTTCTCTTATTATATCAACAGCAAATTCTTTTCTGAGTTGTCCCCCTCCAGTTTTTGAAAATTATAGCTTTTACGTTATATTAGTTGCTTGATTACCTTTTGTGGGGGTTTTTTCTTCAATTTATAGCATGTCTCTGGTCTCAGGAACCTTTCAAACAGTTGGTAATAATTAGGATTCACTTTGAAAATACCACATATTTAGGAAAAGAAAAAACTCTAGAGAATGCCCAATGAATTTCTCTCCTATTACAATATTATCACATCTGTTCTATAGCAAAGTATGGTTAGAAACTGAATCTGCATTAAAAAATGTAACAGAATACGGCAGTGCTTTGTGAAATTGAATACTTTGATTGAGCAGTAATAAATTTCCCAGTTGTTCTATAAAGTAACATATTTAAAATTTATGTACCTCCAAATAAGCCTTTGTTGAACTCACTAGAGTCATCTAGCAAGAAAAAAATATATTAAATACAAACTCAGACCACAATAAAACACTTTGAAAAAGATATGATTCAAAAAAATGTGGGTGCCAACTTGAATATTGACAATTCGAGATGTCCAGGGTAATTTTGTGAAAAAGATTGTACCAAATAAGACTCTCACCACATTTCATGCTTGTATCACAAAATGGATTTTCAGCATTAAGCAGCTCCACTAATGTTGATGCATCTTTGAATAATCTATTCAAGACTCAGCATCCAAGTTAAGCTCAAGATCAAGCTTTTTTTTTTTTTTTTTTTTTTACATTTTTTACATTTTATATTACGTTAAACTATTCCACTTACATTTACCCACACTTCATCCAGGCATGAGTTTGAATGGAAATTGATGGTAGAATTTACACACATTTATTTTATGGTGAGATTTGATATTTTATGGTGAGATAGAACTTAATGAATAAATGCTGGTGACTTGATGTATGCTGATGATGTGCTTTTGCCATGTTACTGAATGCTATCTCATGTTCAACATGCAGAGCAGGTTGAGTAGATGATTATTGGCACTTATTTAGGCCAAAGTTTAAAGGGAATTTATTTATTGAAGGTAGATGTATCTATTGTGCTTTTTTATAGGCTTCTTTAGGCACAACAAAATATTGCAGTTATTTTCTCAAAAGTATGCAGTGTCCTAAGCCGGACTGCATGTATCTGCATGAACTGGGGGATGAGGCAGCTAGTTTTACGAAAGAAGAGATGCAGGTGAGTGCAGAACTGTGTTTTATTTATCATGACTAGATTTAACTGTATAAAGATGTGTAATCTGAAAACGATATTATAGAAGAGAGCACTGCCAATACCTTGTAGTCACAAATAAAGGAGTTGATAATCTTGTAAAGTTTTTCTTAATATATTGGTAATGTGTCGTTTTGTTTATTTAGGCTGGAAAACACCAGGAATATGAACAAAAACTACTACAAGATCTTTACAAAGCAAATCCCAACTTTCTACAGACTTCAACATGTGGAGGAGAAAAGTCTAAAAACAAAGCAAATGCTACACAAAGGTGGGTTTTCAGACTGAAGAGAAGTTACATGTTAACTGTTAAAGTTTGGTTCACCATACTGTTTAAAATAACCCCGTAAGTAAACTTTGTTGGGTTTTTTTTCCCCTCACAGACAGAACAGCGGTGGTAAGGAGGGTTGGCCTTTATTACAAGGTTACGGTAAACTAGTGAACGGTTTACCTTCAGAACTTCGGAAGTCCCCACCTCTTTTAGATTGTTTGACAGACTCAGATCACTTGACCCCAGAAGAGCCAGACCCAGAGTTAGGAACAGATCAAAACACAGGACTCTCGCACTTTCCCTTGGGCTTAGAACCTACCAGGTACACACTGCCTTACACACTGATGTGTGCTATAGATGTGCTTCCATCCAAATCTTTAATACTTTTTAATCAAACAACTCTAAATCACATATTCTGAAAAGAATGTTACAGCATCACATGATCAGGAGCGCTAACTACAACATGAAAACCATGTCATATGATGGACAGAACACTACTGTACTGAGAGAATTTAGCACGATATAGTGCATGTAGCATTTTCAAAATAAGAAAAATGGAAAAGAGTTAAATAATAAGTATAAAATTTTTAGCTTTAACCATTCAAAAAAAAAATAATTGTCTGTCTTTGGACTGTGGGAGGAAACCCACGCAAGCGTTTGAAAACATGCAAACTTCACACAAACGCCCGAGCCTGGGACTAGAACCCACCTTCTTGCTGTGAGGCGGGCATGCTAACCACTGCACCACAGTGCCTACCGTCCTTAATTCAAACACACACTGTGTTTCAAGGTTTGATTTAATTTCAAGGTGTTTACCTGTGTTTTGGCTGGGATGGAAAAATAGTGACCTCTAATCCGAAGCTAATAACCAGATCCGTGTTAAGGTGGCCTTAGCAGCACCTAGGCAGCCATTGTCTATACGTCTTATTCATCAGAGTCACAGGGGATGCTGGAGTGACTATAGGCAGGGCACACCTGGACAGTTTAGCAGTGCTTAAGCAGCCCATCATTCAGAACCACTGCGGCAGTCACATCCCACATAAGCTATTCAAATGATGGAAAATATTACTGCAAAGAGTGAGATTTGCAACAAAATAAACAGACAGTAGAACATAATATGAAACTATGATTTTCTGTAGTCACATGATATCATCATATCACACAACCCTACTGCTATTAAAATACAGTTTGGAATGTGAAGTAATTTGGGCTAATAGATATCTTTATTTTATTTTATTTATTTATTTATTTTTCAGTCCTGTTGATAAACCAACAGAACCTGTAAGTATAGGAAATGGAGAGAATATAGCACAGGTAAGAATTACTGTTTACACTTTACTGTATATATCATTAAGGAATGTTGCCTTACAAGCATGTGAAAAATTAAATACATATCCCACGAACACTGAAATTTTTATTTATTTTTTTGACGCCAATATATTTGAACAAGTAATCATTTCACCTTCTTTAATTCGGTGCCTGCAGATGAAAGTGATCTACTTGAACAAAGCACATGGCAAATTAGCTTCCTCATTCATTTATTCAATAAAATCATTAGATATTGATAGCATTATTCTCTGGTGTAAGTAAGTGCACCCTTGGCTGCAGAATTTTGTAACGCTGTGTTTAGCAGAAAGGATTTCTTATAGGTGTTTTGCAGGATTATCCACCAGTATCTGACACCAGGCTGCTGAAATTATTGACCTCTCCTTCAGTTGAAGGAGGTTTTGGGGCTTTGAGTGAATGTTGGGGATCCCCCCCCCCCCCCCCCCAAAATCTCGCACATAATTTTTATATATTTAAAATCTGGTCTTTGGCTAAGCCATTCCATAGCTCCATTTCTTCTTTCTGAGCCATTGCATTGTGGATTTGCTAGTGCGCTTAGGATTATTATCCTGTCGAAAGATCCACCTCTGGTTCAACTTCCACTTTCAGACAGACGGCCTTGAATTATCTTTAGGTACTCGGCCATGATTTAAAAGTTGAATCAGTAGCGGTGGGCTACGCAGTCACTGAGGCGGCAAAGCAACCCCAAACCATAACATTTCCACTGCCATGATTCAAGGTTGATACGAGGCTCCTTTCCTGTTCACATCTGTACTGTGACTGTGACCAAACAATTCTATGTTTTATTCATCATTCCAGAACATATTATTCCAAAAGGTCTATATGGGTGTCTTTTCCTGCATGAGCATTAGCAAACTGTAATCTTTCGGGTTAGCAAAGGTTTTTTCCTGTGCAGGTTGTCCCGTCAGTTTGTTATTTAGCGTTATCTGCAGAATCTGTAATGAAAGTTTGATGTTTTTGCATCAGATGGTCTACATCCTGGACAAATTAGCAGTCATTTGAAATTTATGCCACTTGTGGAGGATTTTTATTTACATTGGAATAGTTTATTTCAAATAATTTTGAAATCTTTTTCATTCTCTTGCTAGACTCTCAGACATCTAAAGTTTTTTTTTGTCTGAAGGCCCTAAAGAGCACATTAGTTATTGGCATGATTGCACCACACACTTTATAAGCAAATCAAACACCATATCCTTGATATTAAAATTTAAATAAGACCAGTTGTGTCTGCAGGAGGTTCTTATCAATAGCACCTAATCTGGAACGCCTGCTTCTTTTTTTTATTGATATTTATATAAAAACAAATTTTGTTTATTTTTAATAATTATGAGAATGACTGTCAATTTTATGTCATATGTTGGAATATATCACCTTTATTTGTAGGCACTGCATTAAATAGTGAAATATTTGACAAATATTAAAATATGTTTTTTATTATTATTATGGGTTTTTTTTTTTTTTTTTATTTGACTGTATGTAATATTTCTGGGGTTTTTTTGTTTGTTTGTTTGTTTTTTGTATGTGTTTTTCTTTTTCAGGTCCCGAGCAGTGATTCGCCTTCCCCTCCCCCTGGCTTTTCAAAGCCAAACCTGGCGGTGCCCATCAGCGTAGCAGAACTCACAGCGCGTTCACCGTTTGAGGGGGCACCTGCAGAGTCTCAGTCGCTCTTCTCAGACAACAGTAACTTCAGACATCCGAACCCCGTCCCCAGCAGCTTGCCTTCTTTCCCCAGCTCCCCACAGGGTGGCTCTGACTGGCCTATGACCCCAGAACCCCACAGCCTCTTTACCTCAGGTATATTTACGCAGCCCTGAGTTGCGCAGCTCTGAGCTTTGACTGTATGCAGATCTTCTCCAGTGAATCATTATGACCAACATTAATAATGACTCACAAAACAAATTACTCACAGCAGTAAAACAGATACTTTATCATTTTTGAAAAAAGAAGTAGAATCAGCATTTACAAGATGATCATCAGTAATGAAGCTGTGAACTAATCAGTTAGCAATACATCATACATCTCTCAATACATGTGTGTGTTCTACCATAATATATAACTTGAATATGACTTGTGTGTGAGAGAGAGTATCTGTTTGCTCACATGCAATTATTCATTATCTCTGACCCAATCATTTTAATACTGTGTTCCATCTCTTACTCTGTTAAACCCTGACAGTCTGCTCGAGATCAGCCTCTTTCCTGTTTTCTTTATTAATTGTACAGAAACACAATCTCTGTGCTGTTAATGTTAACAGTGTTTTTATTAATCTACCAGTTTGCACATTGTGTGAATATCATACCACATAAAAGTCTTATCAACAGTGCATAAAATTGGATCCTGCATATGGACTCTTTTGGAAATAATTACAATACCTCAGTGCTCATAACGATTTAATCCAGTGTTGCTCATGGCCATTGGCTCTGTGATTTTAAAAATGTACTGGAAATCAAGTTTTACATTACCTTTAAACGTTTGTTTAAACATAGGCTTATCGATAAACGTGTATCTAATGAAAGTGTGTTCTTTAAGTAGAAAGTTAAGGAATAAACAGCCCACATTTTATTATGCATTTTATTTAAGCTGTGCAAAACAATTCTCCGTTCCTGACATGACCTTCATCTTCAGTAAAGATGTCAGCTCCTGTCTCACTAGCACAGGTTTCAACTTCTACAGTTTCATACCATTATATAATAGGAAATGTGATGAATTCTTTTTAATAGAACGCAATATTCATTCTTTCACCAACTTAAAATTTTAATAAAGGTCTAGATATCAGCATGCCTTGCAAGTTATACTAGAGGAACTAAGTGATTGTGCGAATGTTCACTCCATGTCTTTTCCAGACACCATCCCTGTATCCTCATCCACCGACTGGCAAGCAGCTTTCGGCTTCGGCTCTTCGGCGAAGCAGCAGCAGCAGGAGGACGATCTCGGCTTCGACCCGTTTGATGTGACTAGGAAAGCACTGGCTGACCTCATTGAGAAGGAGCTGTCAGTGCAGGAAATCTCACCACGTTCCCAATCACTCCTCCCGAATGGCCAGCCACGTCTTCCCCCGCTGCAGCACCGAGGCATCTACAACTCCTTCAGCCTGCCAGCACATGCCCACACTACCCCTGCACGCCAGCCTTGGATGGGTCTGCCCATCCGCAACAACCTCACACACTTAAACCACATCACACACAACCACTTCCTAGACCCAAGCTGTCCACCACAACACCACAGCACAGGCCTCGGGGGAATAACTATATCAGGTACACACACACACACGACTGCTTAAACACTTCATTAATTCTAAATATATAACTGCATCAGCAGGTAATAAATAGTTGCCCCTGGGCTGCTTGCAGCTGTCCAGCTGCAAACTGGTCATCAAAATACCACATTTTTGAACTCACTCCCATGTTGCCCAAGTTTAATGTTTTTCCTTTAACAGAAAACAGTGGTTCAGTTGAAAGTATAAACGTGAAAGAGTGGCAGGACGGCCTGAGAGCACTCCTTCCAAATATCAACATCAACTTCGGAGGCATCCCAAATTCCACGTCGTCATCTTCCTCCTCTTCATCCACCTCCAGTATGAATCACATGGGGGTCCCGGCAGGCCCAGTGGGACTATCGCACAGCCTGAGCTGGGACGGCACAACAAGCTGGATGGACCCAGCCATCATCACTGGTACTTAACATATTAAATGTAACTCAAATTAGATATTACATATTAGCCCATTTACTAAATACCATTGTTGTCTGACCATTTAACACTTGCGTGTATTGATGGAACCAGTCTGTCCACCTAGGTGAGGTATATTTCCAGTTGGGATTTGTAGCTCCTTTTTGCTGGTGAGGCACCAGACATGATTCAGAACAGGTGCCTATTTTTACCCCTCAGCCAGTTATGGCTGGAGGGGTATGTCGTTGGCTTTGCGGCCGGGCGGCGTGACAATTTGTTCCAGCCATTGCTCGGCTCATGCACAGGCCAGCTTTCTGAACTTTTGCGTAGGCACTCCCTATGACCTAAACCTGTGCATGGGGTAGCTAATTTGCATATGTGACCTTTGACCTTGGCACAATGACCTTGAACACAAAGATTTTCCGGGCCATTGCTCGGCTCAAATGCATGACAACTTTCTGAAATTTTGCACAGGCACTCCCTATGACCTAAACCTGTGTGTAGGGTGGCTAATAACATGTTGATTGTCCAAAACTGTTCGTATGGGGGATAGCTTTTGTCCTCCGTGCGCTTCAGGCGTCCTTTCTGAGGGGTTTCGACGTGCTATAGAACGGCTGTTTTTTCTAACTGCAAAAGAGCTGGATCTTGCTGTTCATGAGTATACTGTAAGGGTAACAACAGAGTTATTTCATCTCAGTGACATTGACTCAAGCTAATTTGGTGTGAATATTCAGTAGTGTGCAGTGAAGATTATACACCACCACTTTTGTCTAAAAGGGCTCCTAGTAAAAAATTTACGTTATACGTTATATATATATATACGTTACGTTAAATTAACATATGGTTTAAAGTTCATTGATGCTATGCAAAAGTAAAAAAAAATACATTTGCGACACCTTTTAATTTTTCTGAAAAATTGGTATTTTCAGTGTTTTTGTTAATTAGTCATACTTTTACCTCAATATACTTGTCGGAATGATTTTTTGTTTTGTTTTGGTTCTCATTGCCTACAGTAGCATTGTTCAATACATTTTCACCAAAAAACTATAGAGAAGTAATTTTTTTACTTCTTTTTATTAGGACCCCTTTTAGACAAAAGTGGTGGTATATAATCTTCTTCACTGCACACTACTGTGGGTATTAGTGGATATTGGAGGGTTGCATTCAGAACTCAGCAGGCTCAGAAAGAAGCAGGGATTCTTTTGTAAATTTCCACAAACTACATAAATGGTAATTTTAAAAAAAATCATTAAGATCTGTATTGAGGACAACACCCTCCGAATAAAAGGTAGAACTGTTATTTAAGTATGTATGTGTGTGTGTGTGTGTGTGTGTATATATATATATATATATATATGGCATGTGAGAAAAATAAAAGGACTACAATTTCATCCCGACAAGCCTGTTTCGTGGTTGCCCACTCATCAGGGGATTTTATTTATTTATATATATATACTCTATTACATGAGAATGGTGCAGTCCGATTGGTCCGCTATCTTGGGATTTTTAAAAATCATTATTCCAAGTGGATAATGTATGAATCAAAATGATGCACACTCACAGTTTGTCACGATCACTTGGAGCAAGCAGTGTAATCATTTTATGCTTTGAAATGAATCTCACTGTAGTTAGTTTGTTTTTGTGTGTGTGCGAACGTGAACATGACTTTAATGCTTGTCCTGTGTCTGTGCCTGAGTTGATGCCACCACCACTCAGACTCATGCAAAGTTTCGTTGAGCAAACCAACACTAAACATGAACAGAAACACAGAACATGAACTCGTTAAACGGATAATTAAGCAAGACAGGTGATACAAATGGACACAGAACTTAGTGTTAACTTTTCCTTCTTTCACTTCAGACCATAGTCAAGAAACAGGGGAGATTTATTTATTTATTTCCTCCAGGGTTGAAGTTGATTCAGCTCCCAAAGGATCCGCACTACTCTTATTAACACCAGCCTCGGACACCCATCAGTAGAGTTATCTATCTGGTGCTCCACCTTAAGGCAGTGTCCAAATCTATATATTATGATGTCCTCCTCTGTTGTTCTGACTATTATGTCATGCCTTAATTCTTTAAACTGCCTGAGTGCTGTTTCTTAGTTATGTTTAATTACACCCTGAAATCATAACTAAGCTTTTTAAATAAATAAAAAAATAGCTTCTTAGACTTTTTTGTGCACAATTTTTGTGTAAACACAAGACTGAATATTTATCATTTCTTCATCTTCCACCAAAATGCTTTGAAACATTTAACATATTGTGCATGAACAAAGTAATATTAAAATATTAAGTTATGACCCTCCAAATTTTTACCAAGCAAATATATACAGTACTCTAATGACTCCACCTTTAAAAATATGTGGCTCTTTTTTATGGCAAATATGTTCCAAATAGCAAACTTTTCACATGAACCGTTTTTGTTCTTGTTTTCTCTTGCTTTGCAGGTATGCCAGCATCCACTGGCAGCAGTTTGGACTGTGTGCAGGATGAGAACCCACCGCACTGGCTCAAGTCTCTACAAGCTCTGACTGAGATAGACGGGCCGAGCAGTTTAATTGCGTCTCAGCCTCGTCATTCAGGCTTACTGGACGCTGCAGTTCGGCTTCCATTGCACAGAGGCGGCTGGGCGCCATACCTCCCTCCTCCATCGCTCACTCCCAGCCATTTCCACTCTCCTCCCCCAGGCTTCCAGACAGCCTTCAGACCTCCAGCGCAGACGACGACAGCAGACCTCCTACAGACCGCTGCCATGGAGCGCCACTAGGGACCGAACCTCATTTCTTTCTCCATCTCAGTTAACTGTAATAACGCGAACAAATCCTGATCATTAATAACATAAGCTCTTATTTGTCTGACCATTTGTTCCTCTCCATTATCCCCATCCTCTCTCCTGTATTTTGAGGCACACATTAAAACAGTTTGATGGGGGGCGGGACGGTGCAGAAACACCATCGTTCATATGTAAGCAATCAAGGAGGATTTGAGAAACACACACTGTTAATAATGGCTAAAAACTCATACAGTACTCATCCATTCTAGGTTCCAATACTGATTTAATACTGTGAATGTGTTACTTAACGACAGGGATCTTAATGACTAGTTTATCAGTGAGGTCATTCAGACAGTCACATCAAAGGGTTTGGGGCAGTCTTACGTTTATATTGGCTCGCAGAAACAGGAGGATAGGGAAACAGAACCTGTGAATGCACACATGAATCTTAATGCCATAACGCAGCGATAGAGACCCCTGATGCACCCAGACAACATGCAGGGAGTCACTGCTGTACCTCTGTATCAGAGGATGGAGCGCTGCCCTGCTGATGGCTGGGGGTTTGGGGGCTATCTCACTATCACATGACCTATGGTGGGTGCAAAATGCCACCATGTGGCACTTGGTCCCTCCAATTCTAGTGAGAAGCATTAAGACTGCAGTGCACAGTTGCTACACATGACTATTTGAAATACATAGTTGTGATGAAGTTAAGGAAGAGTGGCAGAGACAGCAGGTAAAATGCTGATAATGTGAGCCCTAGTAAATGATTTTAGTGACACCTCCTAGCCACTTCAGGCCCTCATAATCATTTCACTCTTCTTTTTTTTGGTCTCTACAGTGTGGCCCATACTAAACAGTATTTATCAGACACTCATTCATCCTTTCAGGAAAGATTCAATATAGTACAACTTCTACGTTTTTAAACATGCTGCTGAGATAACACATTTAATACAAAGTGAAGAGCTAAAGAAATTAAAGAATTGACTTTTCTGCAGATCTGGAGCAACAAAATCCTAAATAAAATTGAATACTCAGTGCCTCTGTTTTAATCTGTTTTTTCCCCCCGTTTTATTTTTGGAGTCATCAAGTAAACAAATGATATACAGCACTTAATTTAAGAGTTATCATCTAATGGTTACATCACAACAGCACAATGTTCTTGACACATTTTCATCAGATACTGTATATACCTATATATGTTGAACTTGGATGTGTTTATGAATGTGTTTTTGAAATGTTGGTCTTTTCTCAAATCAAGAAAAAGCACACTGAAACATAAGAACCACTTCATCAAGGATATTCTGATCACATCAGGACAACTGCTTTTACAGCAAAGGTCTGTGGCGCAGGTAGCCAACATGTACCTGATGGGCATTCACTCCATTTAAAAGGTTCAGAATGTCACTCGTTGTTAAGGCAAGTACACTTTCACATCTCCTGCACTTTCCAGAGTAGTTTAGCACACTGTGCCATTCTCCATGCGTGATTTGGGGTAGAGAGTACGACTAGGTGGTGGAGGAGGTTGAATAGAAGGTGCCAGAGTGCAGAAAAACCCAGCAATCAGCGTTAGACCCAAACCACACCAGGCGCTGAACATGGACCAGCCGTAGCCATGGCTTATGTCATCTGGGAGGCTGAACATGTTGTGTGGGTAACGGGAAAGTTCAAAATTGATGCCAGCCACGCAAGTACACAGGGCAATGATGCAAAACGTACCTATGATTAAAAACAGTCTTAACGTTTTATGCCAAAGTGGACAAAAAAAAAACTTAAATGACATGAAGACAGGTTATCAGCTGTGCAGTGGTTCTTACCTCCCATGAGGAAAAGCAGGCCGGCCACATAGTGCATAAGGCCCTGATCCCAGCAGCAGCCAAGGAGACCTATTGTCCAGCCAAACAGGACAATGGACAGAGCCATGCCCATGAAGGCAGCCGTCATCCGGCGCAAATCTGAGGATAAAGTTGTGCAACAAATCTCCATCAAGGTTTCAAGTTATCTGTTTGCGTGACAAAATGGCTTGGGGTACAATCTTAGATATTTGTAATCTACACATCCTAACGTATTACTGGCAGGCTATAAAGTTTAAAGTTAACATGTAGGTTTGCTGATACAATAATTTAACAATACACACATACTGTATGTGCAGCAGTATGTATTTTCACTAGTACATTGATAAAGGGCTGAAAGTTGGTGTTGAATTCATGGACCTACCACTGGACAATGGCCAAATACACAGTATTTAAAGGACACAAAAAAGTACATTGCTTTTATTTCTCTCTCATTCATTGTCTAGATCGCTATTATATATTGTGGATTGTGGGTGACCAGAAACTAGACGGGCACCATACAGGCACGAACGAAGAAGAACCCCCATTCTGCTGTGAAATTACCTTATAACCCAGATGAATGCTACTGTGCATTAGTAAACCCTCCTATTCTAAACCGGTTGTGTTCAGAGGGCAAGTTGCGCCCAGAACATGATGTTATGTAACATACCACCTTGAAAAGTGGAGCAAGCTGCACCCACTGGTAAGTTGTTGTGGAACAAATTGTTTTTATACAATTTGCACACATCAGGACAACTTGTTCAGGGCACAATTTGTTCCAGCGCAAGTGCCCGTGTAAAAGCAGCCCTAGACAAGTCGCAAGTCTTTCAGAGGGCTAGCGGGATAGACAGCCATTAACACTCACCTTCGCACCTATGGCCAACATAATGTAGCCAGTTAACCTAATCGGCATGTCTTCGGACTGTGGCAGGAAACCAACCAAGGAAATTCATACAGACATGCAAAATACACACAAGACCAACTGGAAGGTTCAAACCCACAACCTGTTTGCTCTGATGCAACATTGCTAACCACTGCACCATTAATTGCATGGTGGTCTACATTTTTTAGCTTGCCTCGCTCACAGAGGTAGAATTGGGTAAAATCCCTGATTGTTTTTTTCTTACTTAAATATAAGAATAAATAAATGTTAACCACATATTTCAAATTTGAATGTGTCCATAAATAAAGCCTTCCGTTGATATACAAATCTAGATATCTCTAATGACATCACATTTCAGAATCTTTTCTTAACAAAGAGCCCATTTCACTTACGTAAGGCATGCCAGTCGTCCTGCTGAATGGTCTTGGTGAGATTGTATGAGAAATCCTTCTGTACCAGGGTTGATGAAGTGTAGTAGTACTTGATGTAGGAGCACCTCGTAATAGTACCTAAGTGTTGTTAAAGGAAAGTTCAACTTTGGGTTGTGTTTATTTGTGATTAAGTGTTAATTGGTGACACAAGAGCAAGGTGTTATGTACCAGTAGAGATACGAAAGAAGGGAACTGGGACAAAGGAAAAGAGCCAGTGATATTTATAATGAGCATCAGCATGAGTCAGCTACACGGATGGTTTCTGATCATATAGTCCATATCTGTCTAGGTAGGGTATATATGTAGCATTCAGGAAAGAGCCCATTATTCACGTGTAAGATCAAGATTTTCCCGAACATGCATTTGATACCGACACATTTCTGCATGCATTTGATACCGACACATTTCTGCATGCATTTGATACTTACACATTTCTGCATGCATTTGATACCTACACATTTCTGCATGCATTTTATACCTACACATTTCTGCATGCATTTGATACCTACACATTTCTGCATGCACTTTATAAGCTGTGAAGTGCATGAGGTTATTAAGCACTTTATAAATCTCAGCAGGAAGATATGCAGCAGGTAAGGTCTGAGGACACAATGTGTCAGAGGTGTAAGGACTTGACAGTGTCACATCTCGGTACGTTTCAGATCGATGATGTCAGGTTGATGAAATATCTGTGAAGTGATGTGGCCTAAAGCATTATCAACACTAATGGCTTCATGTGATTTATAACCTAATGAAGCATCAGTAGACCCTGCTGGATGAAATACTTGGAAAAATGGCTGATGAAGGGGATCACCTGTCCTAATGAGCTCCTCGATGTTGCGGTCGAAGCCGAGCCGGTAGCATTTGCTCCAAAGCCCCACGGTGGTGGAGTTGTAGCGGCGTTTGCACTCTTCTGCCGAGCTCGCGCCGAACAGCTCCCTCCGCTCGCGCAGTGACGATGGCCGCGGCTCGCGCAGCGGGAGGCTGTGGCTCGGGATGTAGATGAAACCTGGGTCGGTGCGACGGCTCGAGAAAGCCCGACAACGCTCCCTGTACCTCCTGGCGTCCGTTTCGTACCAGTGATCCGAGGATATAGCGACCGTGAGGAAGCACAACGCGAGCAGAGAAAGCGCGAGACCGGCGTACAGCAGCCATTTACCCATCGCCATCGCAGCGGCGTATCCGATCAGGCCGCATCAGCAGCCCAACACCACCAGCAGCTCCATCCGACCAAAATAAGCTCCGACAAGACTACAGTGATCATATACAAACACGCGCTGTGGGGTGATCATAGAAAGGCTATTAAATCTTAACCCACTGCTAATGGCAGGCTTTGCTGCGCGAGATTCCGGCGAATCACATCCAAGCTTTTCCTTCAACTGCATTCACTGACTTCTGACACTCAGGCAAGAGGCAAATATTTCATTGCAGTGATTAAAATAATCAGTGCACAGAGAATACTTCAGCACGGCAGAGACAAGCATATCGATATCCTACATCAATTTAGGCTACATTTTTTGTCGCACTCTAATAAATTACCCGTTTGTGCAAGATGGACATGCAAAGGCACAAAAAAAGTCCACATTTCCAATCTAGATCATGTGCCTTAAACAAAACGTTTTAGTTCTGCAAAAAGGTACATCTCACACCTGTCCAAACTGGGTTCATTAAGAACTCAGCCCAGAGGAGTAAATATTTAGCTAAACTCACACATAAGCATCCATAATTCAACATGTTTGCATGGTTCACTTAGTTCAGTTTGATTATCCACATAGAAAACTTTTAAAGATAGTTCTGATGGGCTACTCAAGATGATGCACCATTAAACCTCTTAACATTTTTCAAGTTGAGATGTTTGAGCACTCACAACAGATTTAGTTCATTTGCTACATCTTTTAGATAGAACAGGCTCTAAGAAGCCATGAAATTGGATCTTTTATTTAATAGAAAGAAAATTGATGTTTAGAAGTTAGAGACCTCTAGAGTGGAGCAAAGAGAGAAACATGCAAAAGGGTTTTTAAAATTCAGTTTATTTAATTAAAAAAAAAAAAAAAAAATTTTAAACCCTATTAGAGTGACTAATGCATTCCCCAAAAGGACATTGTTTATTTCAAACAGGGTCACATTTAAAGTTGTTCCTCTCAGAGGTTTATTCAGACTTGGTTTTACCTTGAATCTTCCAGATGTTTTTTTATGACTATGAAATTTCACTGATGTAATTAGGTGTAGCATCAGTAAAGAGGGCAAAGAGACATTAAAATACACTTTATACAATGGCTATCAAACTATGAAATACAGCAACCATCAAAATTACTGAATTTGTACTTAAAAAAAAAAAAAAAAAAAACCCACACACACTTCTGCACGTGAGCATGAAGTCACTTCCACTTCATAAACCTTTTGGCACTAAAACGTAAATGCATGCATCATAAATATTGGCCATCACTGGGCTTCATTCATAAGACATTGAAATATCTAGAAAGAGAAAAACACCCTCCATTTGGCACTGGAACGAACCAAGCTGCTTGAAGGACGGCTTGTATAAAAATGTTTTGGGAACCATATTTTGGTTCCTACTCCAAAAGACTGAAGTTGGAGGGGAAAAGGAGGAAATCAGAAGGTTTCCATCTAGTTCTTTTAATTTGCTAACTCGAACACTACTATAGTAAAAAACCCCTTCCAAGAGAAAGGGAGAGCGGAACTACATGCTAACGTGAGTGAAACGGTGTTTCCTGGGGACGCGTTTAAAGTGTGCACATTCCTCCGAGCTCGTGTTTCGGGGTCCGTGTTCACAGGCTGAGGACAAAGCGCGGTTAATAAGAGCAAAACACACAGTATACATTTAAAAATATTCGTTAAACAGAAAGTTAAAGGCAAGACAGCAGAATTAAGTTGTAAGGAAAGCATGTTTGAGCAGGGGCTGGGTCTGCATGATCACTGGGAGGATGTGCAGTACATGCCACGCTCAGTTTGCTCTGCTCGGTGTGTGTGTGCGGGTCCTCCGGGCTCGAGCGCAGTGCGGCAGAGTGGCCTCTTAGCGGCAGCCTGGCTGTCCACAACACAACACACTCCAGCCGGAGACACCGAGCTCCAGAGAGCACTCCCACAGCTTTTTTTATACTTACAAAAACCGGGGCACCACGGGGACGCTTCCTGTGACTTACTGAAAGCTGGAGAAGAAAACAGTAATCTCACCGGACAGGAAGCAGGGCTACAATTAGGGTTAGAAAGCGTGCTCTCTGACCACAGACGCCAAGCTGCACCCCTTATATAGCTCAGGATACGTCATATCCGCTGCGTTGTCTCTGATTGGTTACTATTCGCGCCAAAATTGATTGAGCTAGCTACCTTGTTTGGAAAATAATTTTTATCCAGTCCCGAAGACAATATGAAAAAGACTTAATAATGATATTATACTGATTAGATGTGCTACCATTTGAACATTTATTAAAAATAAACAATAATAGGTGGACGCTGTTTATGAATCCTAGGAGTCGACTCGGATCTGTTCATGAATCCTAGGAGTCGACTCGGATCAGAGAACTGAGTCGACTCCAAGGACTTGGCAACAAATTAATGTCACCATGTGCTAGCTTTTGCTGTTCAAATGATATCGGTAATTAATATCAGCTGCACGGTGGTGGTTAGCACATCTGCTTGACAGCACGAAGGGTGTGGGTTCACATGTTCACATGTTTACATGTTCTCCCCGTGCTTGCGTGGGTTTCCTCTGGGGACTCTGGTTTTCTCCCACAGTCCATAGACATGTACGTTGGGTTAATTGGCTGTTCCAAATTGCCCCTAGGCTGTGAGTGTTAATGGTTGTGTGTGTGTTGCCCTGCAGTGGTCTTGCGAGCTGTTCAGGGTGTACCCCGCCTTCGCCCAGTGTCAGCTGAGAAAGGCACTGTCTCCTGGTTACCGTAGTAGGATTAAGCAGTTCGGCATATGAATGAGTGAGTAATATTTTCATTCATTAGCATGAAATGTTATGTTTATCAAATTGTTTAGTCATTCTTATTATTTATAGGTTTTTTTTTTTTTTTTTTACCACCTAGGTGAGGTTCCACTTGTGCCCACAAGATGGCAGCAGCGCACTTACCCTCAGCAGCCTCAGTCCACAGCCACCCACCCAAGATAAGTCTCACTAATACTGTAAGCAAAAGAGCAAGTCGTTTGCTTCTTTATTAATTTATGTTACATTAAATTGTCTACCTACATTTACACTTGATCCAATCTTTGTGTATCCTTGTTGATTTCCCTCACTCACTCATTTTCTGAACCGATTAATCCTGTTAGGGAGACCTATCTCAGCCGATACTGGGCGAATGCGGGGTACACCCTGAACAGCTCACCAGAACACTGCAGGGCAACACACACGCACAACAATTCATACTCACACCCACACTTAGGGTCGCTCTGGAACAGCCAATTAGCCTAATGTGCATGTTTTTGGACTGTGGGGGAAACCGGAGTACCCGGAGGAAACCCTCTGAAGCACGGGGTGGCCATGCAAACTTCACACAGGACCCTCTTGCTTTCAGGTGGATGTGCTAACCTCTACACAACCGTGCTGCCATCCTTTCTGATTTGCACTGGGAAAATAAGTGTCAGTGGAAATACTTATGGTGAACGATACACTGTTAAGTAACTCTGATGGTTTATTGGCAACAGAAAGTGTTTTCACTTCTGATCTATTCGAGCTGCTTCTCTGTAGCCCCACCAGTGTGATGCAGATGATAGACTGCTGGTATTGTGTGTAATAGGGCATGTGGTGAGCTCATCCCTGCAATGTTCTCCATCTGCCCTTACATCACTGCAGAGTCAACTCTGACTGCAACTAAAGGCTATTTTTAAATAATAAGTATCAATATGACTATTCCTTTATTAATAAACTGACCAATCTAAGAGGAGACTACTTAGTGCTGAAGTGAATTACAAGTGTCATCATTTTTTAAAAGAAAAACTCCACCCTGAATCACATTCTACTGTAATTCATTCATTGTCATTATCATTCCTGGTTGTAATTTGGTGGCTGGTGCTTTTTAATGTATCCTGTGAGAAGCTAGTGGTTGTGTGTTATTGACATCACAAGGTGACACTGCTGGTGCATTACAAAAGCCACTTAGAATGTAAAGACAACATAAGGGTTAAAAAAGTTTAGTGACATTTTTCAACAAGACAGTACAATCATATTCCCATAAATGAAAGTCATCTTTTTGCCCATCTTTCTGGGTCCACATTTTTATTAGGAAAGAACAATCAGTATAGTGTTGAGTTACAGTGGTATAATGGTTGTTCTGTTGATTTGTGCTACCTTGTTGAGAAATGTGGCTTACAGTGCAAATACTTTTGCAATTAATGATTATAGCATTCTAACCTAATACTGGACCAATTTCAATCAGCATTTTTATGTACTATAAAATTAGTATTTAAAAAGATAAATAAATAAGTTTGCCTTTAATTAGAAATCCGTTATAGAAATCGTGGAGTCAGATAAGGAGGTATGAAAGCGGGACAAGCTAAAGACTATACAGATTTTCTGGCCCAGAAATATACTTGTGATTTTTCTGACAGCCAGCAGAGGGCACTAAAATGATAAACCACTGCTTTAAGTAACCAACACATCAGTAATGAATGTATGACATAAGGGGGGGGGGGGGGGGGGGGGGGGGGGGGGGGGGGGGGGGGGGGGGGGGGGGGGGGGGGGGGGGGGGGGGGGG
>JBCNYH010000024.1:35466619-35477716 GCA_039654325.1 Tandanus tandanus
GGATTTGCATTAAAATGTTTCTTAGATATTTTAAACAGTTTAACGTAAGATTGTTTTGTTCTTTCCCACTGTTTATGCTGTCTTTTACACTGCATAAACGTAATTCACTTTATTTAAGCTCAATTCAATTTTATTTGTATAGTGCTTTTAACAGTATTTACTGTCAGACAGCTGCTTTTCAGCTGAATAGCTCCTAAATGATGAAGCCAGAGGCAATGGTGGCAAAGAAATCTCCCTGACATGACGCTGGTCATATGATTGTTAAAATATAAACTATATTTAAAAACAAAAGCATTAATAACAGTAATAAATAGAAACTCAGACTGGTGTTAATGCAGTTTTGCATATCTAGAAAATATATCTTTCACTTATTTTGCCAAAACAAACATGACACTGAAAAAAATCGCCATATTAATGAAATAGAAATAAATGGTTTCAAATAATTACAAAATGACTCAGTGTGTTTGTGTGTGTGTGTATGCGTATGTGTATGTGTATGTGTGTGTGTGTGTGTGTGTGTGTGTGTGTGTGTGTGTGTGTGTGTGCACGTGAATGTGAGAGAGAGAGAGGTATTTGTTACTGATGCTGCTTGATAGGGTCATGTAAGGTCTGTGGTCTGCCAGAGTTTGACCCAATACGCACAACACTCCCCCTGCTGGCTTGCATCAATTATTCCTGTATTCTCTGATTCAGTGTATGAGCTAAACAGTGACTTACAAATAGTTATTATTAATTCATATTAGTATTCATGTCTTGAGAGTATTTACTGAATATAGCACAGGTGGCGTTTAGGTGTCAGTAACAAACTGTTTCATGTCTTTTACATTGTATGATTTGCATTTGACTGAGTAAAAGAGCTTTTGATTCTGTTTTTGCACTTAGGCTTTGATTCCAAGAAATAATTATTCACACGGAATATAATGAATACATAAAAGGTAAAGGCTCTCTCAAGCTTGTGTGTTTTTGATAATCTACCAAGCACCTGTTTCCTGTGACCTGGGGCTCATTACGAACTGTGAAAGGCAGCTTGTTATTCTGGAATACTGATGTCCTGCAGAGAAACCCTCTCTCTCCCATTTTCTCTCTGCCTCTCTCCTTTTATTTCTCATTTGTTCTTTTTCTCTGCTTTCTCTCTGTTTCTGCTTTTCTTTAAGGTATTCTGCGCGGCTATAACATGGCTTCAAATGGTAGAGGCTGTAAAATCATCGACATTTTCCATTTCCATTGCCCTGATTGCCTATTTTAATTAACGACAGAACTAATTCTATCTTTTTCATTAACATTCTTCACGTTTTCTACTGATTATGTATAGCTGTCCACAAATGTTCCAGTTCCAGTGAATGTCTCAAAGAAAACAAAACACCCTGTGATACAAGTCCCATTGTCTTTTCTGATGAAATGCTGTTGAGAGTTCTATTATGGGACGGAAAAGCCTTCTCAGCAGCTCCACATTAAAAAGGACCCTAAGAGTGTGAAATAGTTGGACCTATGACTCTTGGAATAATAGAATAGGTCATTTGGACATTAAGGCCTCTGGTTCCCCCACTGTCCAGATGGCCTCTCGAATAAATCGAAGACAGAGATACAATGCATTCTTGTAAAAGGGTTTTAGCCCTGACCATTTGTGCTCAGAAATGACTCTTAACTTTTTAAATTTGACCTGTTATGAATGGGCTCTTGCGAGAGCATGCAGAAAATGAGTATGTCTGTGTAACGCTCCCATAGCCTTTAAATAAAGATAAATTTAAATACATTTTTAAAATCAACCATGAGGTAGAAGTCTGCAGTGGCTCTGTTTCTATCTATCATGTTTTAAATCCACAATTCACACACTCTAGCTAAATGATGCTCTTTCTTGACACATATTGTTTTTGAACTGTAAAGGGAATAAATCAGTCAGGTTAGATAAGATGCCACAATGAATGCGTGGCATGTGGTAAAGTTAAGCAGGTTGCTGTGTGTTTACTCTCAGTGCATCCATCCTGGTTACATTAATAGAATTCCAGAGCATCTCTCTGACAGCTCTCGCTCCCCATATGAATCATCTGTATCTCATTCTCCACACTAATTCCAATTTAATTGCCTATTGCCCACAGGCACTTCAATGGCAGTAACAAATGGTTTGATTTTGGAGTCCTCATCAGACGGCATTTTAAATGCAACATGCTAACCCCACTTGAATGTCAATGAAGCTGTGGCACAGCCTCCTGTATACTAATCACTCTCTCTCTTATACTCAACCTTGCTCCTTTCCTCATATCTGATTAAAATGGATTTGTAGAACTGGAATACAGCAGGCAGGCTTTTCCCACTATTGTAACTAATCATCAACCAAAGAGAGGAGCAGTTTGTTCCCATATTTGTCTTTGATGATCTCTCTCTCTCTCTCTCTCTCTCTCTCTCTCTCTCTCTCTCTCTCTCTCTCTCTCTCTCTCTCTCTCTCTTCCTGAGGAAGATGTACTCGGCCTGATTCCAGCCCAACCCACACCCAAGGCTGCAGCATAGAGGAGAAAAGAGACAAGCTGCAGAGCTGTGAAAGAGAAAAAGAGTGCATTGGTTCTCATCAGAGAGGAAATGTTAGCTGCACCAGACTACTCTAATTCACCTACAGCCCTAGAATATCATGATTTTTACATTTTAATAAGTGTATCGTTTTCATAAAGATTACAGAAGATTTAATTCCAAATTTAAGTCAGAAAAATGTCACTTAAAGCAAATCCTTTTAAAAAATTTACATAAGATTCGACAAGATGTAATAAATAATTGATATTGACAGCTAATATGAATATGATATGAAAAAAGATTAAAGGCAGTTATTTGTATTGCATTTTATATCACAAACAGAAAGGGAGATTCGAAATTCATAACTCATGTTAGTTTGCCACAATTCATATTTTAATACACTAAATGTCTACATTAACTAAATAAAGACTATGTGGTTATTTTTCCTGAGGGTCATTTTGCTCTGAAATGTAGATAGTGGAATGAAATATGGTCCAACTGACTGTCAAAGAAAGTCTGAATTAGAACTTTAATACGCGCTGACTAAAAAGATGATCATTGGTTCATATAAATGGAAAACACAACCATAGTTAAGTACAAATGTATTAAAAACATGAAAAATTAAGTTATAACATCACTTCCCTTGCCTAACATAGTTTCACCTTCCATAGTTTATAACACGGAGGCACATGATGTAGTAATATTAATGTCTGTGGCAGTATGAAATTATTATATATTAAATAATAAGAATGCAATAGTAATTTGAATGGTGTTTTGATGATTCTAAAAAAAATAAGACGGCATTCACGAGTTCATGCTTTCTTTTGGACTATGCACACATAGGCATTTCTTCTCTTATGCTCATTTCATTCATTATTTCCTCTTGAAATGCTGTGCTTTGGCAATTCTGCTACTCTAATTACCCATGAGTAAGGAAAACGTTTCTATTAAGGACAAAAGGTGACTTCGTTGTAACAGGGATGCCAGGTTCAATCTAGATTTTCCACTGTCCTTCAACAATCGACAGCCGAGATACATTACGTGTCCTGTACTCACATGCACTGTAAGAATAAAAATGATTAATACACATAAACCAGACAGCTGATCCTTAAAAATTTATTGATTTAAATATATGGTTAAATTATAAATGACAGGAAGAAACAAACAAAAAAAAAACCCTTGCATAGATCACAGACCATGCCTTTGTCAGCATCTGACAAATAATAGCATTGTAGCGCAATCCTTGTAAGAAAATTTGAAAATAAAAATTCCCCCCAAAAAACTACATGACTGTTACAAAGAACAAGCATAAGATTGTTTTAAATGGAACAAACACAGAACTTGAACTATCATGTGTTTAACTTAAAGTTATGATAAGGTCAAAAGTTAGAGACTTCTGTAGGCGGTCCTACAATTTCAGATCAAACACATGGCTCATGTTAAAATCTGTAGCCTCGCTCCTCAGCATCCTCACACGATAATTTGAGAAAACATATGATCTGTGGAGTTTGACTAGATGAAATATGAACAGAAAAGAATTCCCCAAAATGGAAGGTAAAAGACTGAGACAGGCTCGGGTGTACACCAGAGCAAGGGCTTTTAAATATGGTGCAACTAGATTATAGTCGATCCGTTTTGAAAGGCTTAAGCTCATGCAGTCATAGACCATGCATTTTTTTGGCGAACTGTTGCACTTGGGATATGTATCTTTACAGTACATTTTCAAAATGGGATTGGAGTTTGGTATGCTTGCATGATGGTAACAAAGTGATATAAATAAAACGAAATGCTGACAGAACATTTTGGATGCTAATGCCATTTTACAGTTCCATTTTGTGGTACAGATAAAAGGCTATAAGCTTCCCATTCATTAGTCATGGCTTTCCAGATGGACACATGATCAAGTTTTCAATGTTTTTTTTCCCCAAAACATAGTGCCACAGAGCTTAAGTGGTTAATAGCAACATGAGGCCTCACAGGTAGAGAAAGTGATCATATCTCTATCCCAACCTTTGAATAGTCATATCCTGCCTACTGACTACACCAGTTACTTTGGCTTTATAACAGAAGTGTCAGACTCCAGAGATACACATTCTTGTTGAACAAAACCAATCATCTCATACGTAAATTATAAAGGCCCTCATGGTTTGAATGTGGTATGGAAAACAGAAATGTCTATGACTGAAGTCCAGAATCTGACATCCTGCTGTACAGGAATTCTTTAAGAGCGTTAATAGAAACTGCACTTACATGATGATGTATCTTTTTTCTTCATTATGTAAAGAAATCTCAAGACATTAGCTCAGCTCACTTTTTCTTCATGAAAATGTTAAATGAAGAAATAAAACAGTGCCTTTTACTCTGCATGACACACTGAGCAAACAAAATGTCCTATTCTGTGGGGAACTCTGAGCTTAACCAGAGAATTTAGGTCAATAATTACAAGAAACGCACAAAACAGTGCAACTGCACAAAAAGCTAACAAACAAGGTGAATAGCAACTGTTCATTTAATGTCTCTGTCCCAGGAAAAAAAGGTCTTTCCTCAAGATTAGAAATTGCTGTACGTAGCATATGAACAAAAATGGGTATTGCAGGGTTTCCTGTTGTATCATGGTCATAACATTCAAAAAACAAAAGCCTTTAACAGCTAAAATCCTCACAGCCCTTAAATGTTGCATTCCTAAAAGACCCGTTGTAAATAGTAACATATAATATGGATCACTAATCTCTATTGCTGTCATAGTCTGTGTTGGTATTTAATATCTGCATAGCACCATATGGCTCAATCACTGTTGATGTACCACGTTTACCTGATTCCGTCTAACATGTACATTTCAACAAGCTGACTGTTTGTAGAGTCGTCCTGTTAATTTCCTGATGAAACATTCAAATATTTTCTAATGATACATATTAATATTGTTGGTGAATAAACTCTGCATAATTCATTCGCTTACTAAGCCGCTTAATCCTAATTAGGGTCACGGGGAGGCTGGCGCCCATCTCAGTCGACTCTGCGTGAAGGCGGGATACACCCTGAACAGCTCGCCAGGCCACCGCAGGGCCAACCCTGCATCAGTTAGCCTAAATCTTGCTTGCCTTATTGTCAACAGACACATTAAATACAGACAAGCATTGACAGGCCT
Source organism: Tandanus tandanus (assembly GCA_039654325.1). NCBI lineage: Eukaryota > Metazoa > Chordata > Actinopteri > Siluriformes > Plotosidae > Tandanus > Tandanus tandanus. Next base: position 35,472,267 of record JBCNYH010000024.1, read on the forward strand.
CAAAAAAGTTTAAATCTAATAACATTTTAATCTATATTTTTTGTTATTCTTTATATTTATTTATAATATTGTTTGAATTGGCATGGGCACACCCAACTTTTCTACAGTAACCTTCCATTTAGGAATAAGTAGCCTACACCAATCTGAGCTCATTTGACTTCATTAATAGCACATGGAAGACATATATTAGATCTAAACCCCAGTTTAAAAGGCTGTAACCTGATTCTAATTTTAACCCTGTAGTTTAAGACACTGCTATGTATGTTATACTTTGCAGGTTAGGCTGCACATCTTTCCTACAATACATTTATAAGGATAAAAAAAACTGAATGAAGATGTAAAACAAGAATGTTAGAGTCTTGATTGTGCGTAGCTAGCAGGGTCAGGGAGAGGTTGCATTGTTGTATTTGTTTGAAGTGCTTCTCGAAAGGCTATTTGTTGGGGAAGTCCAAAATGTGATTACTGGAGAATGAAATGGCCTTTATTGGACTATCACTTGGCCATACCTTTCCCACATGTACAAGCTCGACACCCTGGAGCTGTTTCACTCAATGGAAGGACCCACAGTGATCACCTCACTGAGGTAGACACATTATGGTACATCACAAGTGAAAACTAACAATGCAAGGAAGATTTGTCTTGAATTTGAAGCTCTAAGAAATCCCACTCGCCTCCCTGCCCTTCAAACATACATGGCCCAATTTTAATTATGCAGTCCGGGCCTTAAGTGCATGACAACAGAAAGTGTTACGTTGTGCCTGACAACCATTTGTCATTAGTTAGTTTTTGTACCTTTGTTTTTTTTTTTTGTTGTTGTTTTTTAATTATTATTATTATTTACTATACTCACTAGTGCTCATACTTAACACGCGTGCTGTGGCAGGGGCTACCCTAATCCCATAAAATCTGTCTTCTCGAGGCACTCTCACCTATCCTGTTGTTGAGAGGGTCAAAAGGCACTATCAACTAATAAAATATTTCTGCCATATTTTCTGTTGCATCCCACTAAATGAAATCCATGACATTTTAAAAATTTTGACTGCAAAAATGGAAGCATGAATTCTATTTGTAATCTCGCTGTGGTTTATTTTCTCTCTCTCTTTTGATCAAAGGCCCATGCACAGCATTATTTAAGTTATATTGATTTTAACAGGTATTTAGTATGAGTATATGCAATTTTGTAGTATTATTTGTTTTCTCTGCTTCTTAGACTACTTTTTAGATTAGAAAGTTTGCGTCCCTGTGCTGGGGCTTGCCTATGTTGTTTTTTTTCTTCTTCTTTTTTCTCCGTGTTTTTTTTTTTTTTTTGTCACATTTCAGAAAATTTCAGGACATAAAGTCCATAGTTTCCCTGATAGTAACAGTAACACCCCAAAGGAGTGTCTAAATAGCAACAAGCTGTATAATACTGCTGTCATGCATTAAATATACTAGGATACACAGTACCTTAGTTTGAATAGGCCATAATGCAAGTTATTTTAACATGCTATGATCCCATCAAGATCCTCTTTCCCTTAAGTTTAAACATTCAGTCCTTAAGATATGCTTAAACAAGAAGCATTTCAAATCATATCAAACCAGTGCATTTTTCATGGAAATGAACTATAGGGAATAAATGGCAAAGAAAAAAAGATATCATTTAGAATGAGGTAACATCTCACACATGCTGATATCAAAATGAGAATAGTCTAAACATGCTTATTAATAAGCTATTTTTCCCCATCATTGTGCTGTCTTGCATCTAAAGGGCATGGCATCAAATCACTTGGTGATATCTATTACAGCTTCTGCTGGACAATAGCAGCATTGCGGATGTCCACGAGGAGATGACTTTTTCCCTCACAGCGTCCCAGCAGGATATCAGTTATGTTCGTATAAGGTGCTTTGCTGGTCAGTAGGTCTAGAGTACTGTAGGGAGGACCAAATATAGGCCAAACACTGCAGATGGCTTGGCTTGTCCTTGTGGAACTGAGTAATTTTATGCTTTTTGTTTTGGATGCACTGTGCAACTTGCTGATATGTAATTTGAAATCCATGCATAATGTTTCATCACTTCACTGCCAGCTTGGAACAGTGATCCAGAGTCCTCTCCATGGCCTTTTGGTTATGTATGCATGTTCCTATACATTCTAGAGAGAAATGTTTTTCCTATTCGTAGCCTATGTGCATCGCCCTGTCGGAAATTCATTAAACTAACTATATATATAAATGTATATATACATATAGGTATTGATGTCATAATCTAACATTGTGATGTATGCTTTCCTCTGTTCTCCTTTCATCTGTAGATTTTAATAGTTGTAATGCTGGAGTGCACTAGGGAGTTAAATAAGGTATTGGACTACTGAATTGCGACAGAGCTGTGGTACATATCTGGACTCTAAACATCAGTTAGCAGCTTACTTTTGTTAACGCAGTTTTGGTTAGTTATTGTGCAGTTGCCAGTTCTAAGGTTGGCCTCTCTGAAGTTGTCCATGCTATTGTTCATGTCTCCATCGATTTCCATGTACTCAGACTTGCTGACCACTGAGGAACTGCGGCGGCTGGAATCTGAGTCAGAAGCGATGTTGGGGTTACTCACGTTCAGAAGTTGGGCTTGTTCCTCACCTTCAGTTTCCCTGTGGTAGAAGTAGTTGAAGTTGGATACAATGACAGGCACTGGTAGGGCAATGGTCAGCACACCAGCAATTGCACACAGAGAGCCTACAATTTTGCCCCCTATAGTGACAGGGACCATGTCTCCATAGCCAACTGTGGTCATTGATACAACAGCCCACCAGAATGCATCAGGGATACTGCTGAAGTGCGATTCTGCCTCTTCAGCTTCTGCAAAGTACACAGCACTTGAAAACAAGATGACACCTATGAAGAGGAAGAAGATAAGCAATCCAAGCTCCCGCATACTAGCTTTTAGGGTCTGCCCTAAAATCTGCAGTCCTTTGGAATGTCTGGACAGCTTGAAGATCCTAAACACCCTGACCAGACGAATCACCCTGAGAATGGCCAGTGATGTTGCCTGTTCCCCCTTCCCCTCCTTACCATCTGCTTCTTCTGCTAACTCTGTGCCCAGTGTAATGAAGTAGGGGATGATAGCTACTACGTCTATGGTGTTCATTATGTTCTTAAAGAAGGCTGCCTTGCTGGGACATGCAAAGAATCGAACTATAAGTTCAAATGAGAACCAGATTATGCAGAGGGTCTCTACAATGAAGAAGGGGTCTGTAAGGATGTTTGGTTTGTAAAAATAGGTGATGTTCCCTACTGTTTGTATTCTCCCTGCAGGGTCCTCCTTCAGTTCTGGCAAAGTCTCCAAACAGAAAATGACAATGGAAATTAAAATGACCATAACAGACACTATGGCAATTCCTCTGGCTGGCCCTGAGCTCTCAGGGTGCTCAAACAGAAGCCAGATCTGCCGTTGGAACTCCCGTTCGGGCAGGGGTCGTTCTTCTTCTCGAATGAAGCCCTCATCCTCACGAAACTTCTCCATTGCATCCACTCCAAGTTCATAGAACTTAATTTCTTCTGAGAACATATCCAATGGGACATTTACTGGCCTCCTCAACCGACCCCCAGACTGATAGTAGTAGAGGATTGCGTCAAAACTCGGACGATTCCGGTCAAAGAAATATTCGTTTCTCAAAGGATCAAAATAACGCATTCTCTTCTTTGGGTTCCCAAGCAGCGTCTCTGGAAACTGAGCAAGTGTTTTGAGTTGTGTTTCAAAGCGGAGCCCAGCGATGTTGATAACCACCCTTTCACAGCATTCATGGTCATCATGATCAGGAGAATATGTGTCCTGAGGATGCCCTGGGACAGCCGATGTTTCATCCATGTTATCTCCGGCCACTACGGTCATCCTGCAAGACCAAGTCGAAGCACTGCAGGAGATGCAGGACTGCGGTTAGTGTAATGGAACAGACATGTAGTTCTTGTCTTGAATTCCTCTTGAGCTCACTTTCCCTGTCCTGCTTTGATTTTGTGCCCACAGAGCTGGCTCACTTATGCAGCTATTATGAGCTAGACCTGTTTTCCTCAGTGTGGACCCACTGCAGCTCCTGCTGACTCCACCATCACTCCTTCCCACTGCATCCACTACTGCTGCCTCTGCTACCCAGTCAAAGAAAAAATGAATTGAACAGTGGGGATATTTGCCAGCTCAGCAATTTCCACTCCATCTATCTATCTAATCTATCTATCTGCTCCTCCCTGTCTGATGCATAAAAGTAAATATATTGACAGTCACATGTTTCTCGCATTAAATGTATACATTCCAAACCACTGCTTTGCGCAAAGTGAAAATGATCTAACATGACCGTGTCACTTTTACTCTTAGCACACATGCAGGCTACTTCTCCAGATTGGAACACTACTCAGTGCAAAACAAAACGAGCAGACTGCACTTTTTTTTGGAAGTAAACAAAGAGAAGCAATGCAGAATAAAGCAAAGCATCTTCATATCCACCAGGAACACCAGGAGCTTACCTCTTGAAGATATTGGAAATGCCTCTTGTCATCTAATAGTGAAGATCTTCTTTCGTCTTATGCTCATTCATTAGCACCTCACATGTTTTTGTGTGTGCTGAGAGTTCTCAGAAGCTGCAGCTCTTTTATCCTTGCTTATGCACCTGATCATCTTAAGTCGCAACCGCTTGAGTGCTATTTATTGGAAATGAACGGTTTCATCACGATATAATGCAGGGGCGAGTTCGATAGCAGAGAGAGAGAGAGAGAGAGAGAGAGAGAGAGAGCGCTAAAATGAACTAAAAGCAGAAGCCGCAGTCTCCCTCCTTGTGATGCGGTGCGGTGCGGTGTGCGTGCGACGGCACCTCGGACGCGTGAATAAGGTTTATACCGCAGGAGAGACTCTACTGCTGCAGCTCGGAGGAAGGGTGGGGGGATGTATTAAAGTTGGGTGGGTGGGTGGATGAAGAGGAGAAATGGGGGGGGATGCAAAGCTCATGCCATTTCCAGACATCACTGAATCAGCAGAAATTTCCCCTCTTCCGCGTAGAAAGATAGGTCTGCTTTATCTGTCCGCACCAGCTACGGGGAATGGAGGTAGAAGGGTGAGTGCTTGAAGGGGGGTGTGGATGAGGGATCAATGAGGAGATAGAGAATCATTCCCTAACACTAGACAGTATATACCGGTGCACATGAGGAAGCAGGAGAGTGCGAGGGTGGGGGAGAGAGTTCGACGCAATGCAGACCGGCTCTAACGCAGGCTCCGCCACAAACACACCACAAGAGCATACGGCTAGATCATGGTGTTAGCAGGTGAAAGCCGTTCAGACTGAAAATACATTTGGTGATGCTGGAGGGCGGGTAGGGTGCAGGAGGGCGTTTTGGGGGACACCCCTCCGGGAAATTTTAGAAAATGTACTGCTCAGAGGTGCGTTCTGAAGAGTATTTCAGGAAAAAAGGGATAGTGTTATCTTGATATATATATA
>JBCNYH010000024.1:35504394-35515278 GCA_039654325.1 Tandanus tandanus
CCCCCCCCCCCCCCCCCCCCCCCCCCCCCCCCCCCCCCCCCCCCCCCCCCCCCCCCCCCCCCCCCCCCCAAACAACAGTTTAATTGTGATCAAACGAAATTGACTGAAATTATATAAATTACTGTCCATTATAGTGGGAAGGAATGCTTGAATCTAATTGGTCAGAAAGTGTTGATTTATTTTTTAGAACAGTAGCTCTGATAGTAAAGAATTCTGCAATTCAAATCACATGTTTATATTAACCCTTTAACAGGCACAAGTGGAAAATATTTTACAAGTGGAAAAAATATTATAATTATTATTTTTCTATTTAAGAATTATTTTTCTATTTAAGTAAAACATACCCATTATTATCTTTTAAATATATTGTATATTTAGGATTTTTTTGGAGTTGTGTCTCCCAGTACACATTACCTTATTAAGGTAATAAACAGAGCAAAAATCTGCTGGTGCATGTTGCCTGTATAAGGGTTAATGACCTTAATCAAGGGTTCAGTTCTATAGTAAGAAATTCATAGGCACCTCTTTGGTGAACACACCACATTATGTAAATCTACTAATAAATAGATTTTAAAAAGTGCTATTCTCCAAGAACTTCAAGCTTTTATCACAGGATCTCATACAACTGCTGATATGAAAATGCATGCATTTGCTGTTCAAAAAAGAACAGTAGAGCAATATTATAGTTTGTCAATGACCATATGGGTAAAGGCCAGGCATTCTGAAACAATGTGCTCTGGACAGATGAATCAAATTTATAGCTGTTTGTCCACAGTCACAGTACACATATGTGGCTTTTCAGGTGAACAACCTCATAACAACTGTGAAGCATGGTGGTGAACATGTTATAGTTTGGAATGGTTTTGCTGCCTCAGGGACTGGGGAGTTGGCAGTCATCGATTCATCCATAGACGTAGAATAGAGAGACCACGCAACCAATAGGTTGGTTATGGCCGCTACGAGCAATCGGCAGCAACTTCCGGTTGAGTCAAAATGCCAGATGTAAACAATTGACAGTCAGTCACAGTCAGTCTGTTTCTGTAGATTTTTTCAGCACCTATGAGACCTAGAGATTTCATATATTGACTCATTTTGTTACATTCTTGCTCTCAAAATGAACTATCATATTGCTGTAATGGATAATTCTTTACCTGCATGTGGCTCAGCATTCTAAATCCCCCTAGAAAGAACAATGGGATCTTTGGTCATGTGTATCTTTATATAAAATGTAGTTACAGGTTATTTCACCAATAATGTTGTTTGTTTTATGTTTCTTGGTTGTGGAGATGTATGTAAAAATTGGAGGAAATATCTGAGAGTATTATGAAAGTTATCTGGTTTATAGGTTTATAAACTTTGCTCTAGTTACATTACATCTGAACAGGTTCATAAAATTCATTGCAAAAGGACAAAAAAGCAGAGATTGTATTTTAAATATAGTAACAAAATTGAGTCAAAAAAAAAAAATCCCATGTTACCATCAGGTAGTACTATAGAGAATTCATGTATAACACCACTGATGCATGTAATTTAACAGATACTCCATGACTGGCACTTACAAAATGATTCGTGCACCCACCTGCACAGCATGCCTTAACCATGTTGGAAATATTGCTTTGCCACTACCGGAGACCAGATCTTATTCGCTGCCTCAATCCAGGAAACCCACAGTCTATCTATTCTATGTTTATGCATTCATCTATGAATTTCTGAACTATATCAGAGTACTTGAAGATACCAAAAGTTGAAGTTGAGCCATACTTGGGAAATACACTAGCAAATCCATCAAGAACTGACTCAAAACAATTGAGTTATTCAATTTATCCATTCATCCATTATCCATACTGTTTATCTTTCTGCTGAAGTCAATCCCAGCTTACTCTGAGTGAGAGGTGGAGTACACCCTGGGCAGGTTGTCAATCTATCTCAGAGCTAACAGAGCGACAAACTTATTCAATTTAATTTCATTTTATTTGTATAGTGATTTTAACACTGGACACTGGCACAAATCAGCCTTACAGAAATACACCGATCAGCCCTTTCTCTGGGATGTACTTTTCACATGACTGTAACTAGCCCTCATAGTTTGATCTACCATATCAAGACATGGAAGAATTAAAACTGGCAGTCAAATCAGACATGCTGTTTATATCAGTTGATAGAGCTGCACAGTAATTAATAGATTGTGGCTCTGCCCAACAGGAAATAGTTGTTTGCCAGAGATTGGATGCCAGGGATTGCTAGCAATATAAAACTCTGACAGTGGGCACTATCCCATTTTAATAGATTGCAGCAGCCTCGCCCACATAAATGAAGGACACCCCTGCAGAAACGAGATACTTCCCTGCCATTCAATACACACGATGTATTAATGCCAGCCCCCTAGAGAAGATGAATTGACACAGAATGCTCTTCATGAGGTTCAGTAATGTTTTGTTAGTTTACCTATCTATGTGGTAACCTACTGACACTTACATTCCATCCTGGATGCCCGAGATGATAAGGTGAACTTGTGTATCTGCACACATCTTCATGGTACAGTAGATCTGCTTCTAAATCTAGCTTTAATTGAACCTCATTCTGCATTTAGTTCATGAGCTCACAAGCACTGGCTCATGTCAGTCTCACCTCCTGTGAGTGTGTAACGCTAATATACGTGAACTGGGGCCATGAGGGTTGTGTTCATTCATAAAACAGAAAACACTGCTAGTGAAATGGGCTGCAAATGATGAGCACAAAGACATGTGTGTTAATTAAAGTGTGGATGATTTTTAGCAGGTGAAATCCTAGCAGTGGGTAATCCCTCCAATCAGCTTCCAGAACTTTCAATCATTCAACCAGACATAAACACAGTCTTGGTGTGGTTAGAATTAAAGCTTCAAATCAGTGGGGTCAGTTAAAAGTGATAATATGGAAACAGAAGCAGTTTTTCTTTCCATTTAGTAGGTGCTAAGCCACCATTGGCCCATGACTCTATGACCTGAGAAAGTGTGCTTACTGAAGTGCATGCATCTCATTTGTCCAAGGCAAGTGACAAAATTTCACTTACAGAAATATTTGTTCTCAATGAATAAACCGCAGAGCACCTGCTCCTACAGCTCAGTGGCTCATACCTTGAGAGCATGCACAGATCAATTTCTTGAAAGGTGTTGCAGATCAAGGCTTCCTAAGAAAGCTGATATAGAGGTAAGGCATCATGCAAGTTCCTGGCGCTTGATTGCCACCAGTTTTAGCATGCTGACAGCTGAGTTGATGGACATGTTTAGCTGATAGGTAAGCAGGGCATTAACCAAGGAAATGAAACCTAAGCTTGGAGATCCGGAAGGCTGGATTCCTCTGTATATCTCTCACATACTCCACTGGGCCACTGTTGCTTTTCCGGATTATGATTACACTCCTTGATTAGGCCTTGGCCTTTTTTAGTAGATGCACTCAGCCTCCAGTGGTGGAATGTCTGCAGAGCCACATCACAGGACATCCTGTTCAACATGGAGATTGACTGGTTAAGAATTTTTTGGGGGTGGGTGGTGCTGCTGCTGCTTGGCAAGCAAAAGTTATTTGGGTGTGTCATTAAATAATTTGTTTTCTCAGCAATATTCGGCATTTCAACAATTATACTGGTAGAAATTATTGAAATATTAAAAAATAAAAATTAATGGGTCTTCAAAGGTTCTTAAAAGGTAATTAAAGATTCTTAGCTCACTAAAATGTCTCTATTTTGAAGTATCGTTCATGTGGAAATATTTAATTGTAGAGGTCGAGAGGATAATCTAGTGTGGGCAGTGTTGACGTCTCACAAAGCCGGGGTCCTCAGTTTAATCCTGAGCTTGAGTTATTGTCTGCGAAGAGTTTCACATGTACTCCCCAAGTCAGAATGGGTTAGATTTGGCTCCATTTGTTTTGTCCTACCTCCTAAAATGCCAGTAGGTTGATTAGCTATGGTAATGTATGTACGAATGTGTGTATTCAACTCCTGTCCCATTCAGGGTGTATTCTTTCTTCATGCCCAGTTGTCCCAAGTTAGGCCCTGGACCCACCACAACCCTGAGCAGGATAAATGAACATATAGGACAGGTGAACAAATAGGTTTTTGTAAGCTGAATGAATAAATGCTCCCAACTATCATGCAGACATCTTTGAAAACTTTTTTGTTCTTCAACTGTATTCTTTCTGCTTTAAAATTAAGTTAAAATACTTGACTAACTGTCTCACAACTGCAGTCAGCCTGAAGTCAACAGCCACCCAAACAATAATACATTGTTAATTTCCTGGAACTGAAATATTTGAACTGCACATTAGTTGTGTTACATTTTTACCAGACAATAAAGTTTTATGCAAAAATATTAAAACATTTTGGAGACATTGCAAAGTATTTCCTGATAAGTAATGGCCCATACTTATTCCATTATTTGGCCAACATACTGTGTAATGATGCCAATTAACTTTTCAAAATTCATCCAAAAGGCACCACCTTGGAAAAGTACTGATTGTTTGTACCTGAGCCATTTTCATCCAAAATGTAAATATAGCATTGGAGTCAATTTTTTTTTTTTAGATAAAAATGCATTTGAAATCTTACCCTTGGTCTAATTTTGGTTCACAATACACTTAATATTGTGAACCAAATAATAGTAACACAAAAATTTAGCCGACACAGTATATAAAATTTACACAACATTATTTTACTCCTTTTTAAATGTATTTCAATGATTCTCCAAAGAAGCACGCATTTTCATTTCATCATTGTTCTATAATATTTATATTATATATATTTGCACATTTGCCAAGCATACTAAATTTGCAATCTGATGTGTGTGTCTATGCGAGCAGGTGTCATAGCCTCTGACACCAGTTACACTACACTACAGGCCAGTTGTAACTGTATCTGGGGCAAGATCCTCCATCTGCACTGCTGGGAACTACAGTTTCTATAAATGTCCACATTGAACAAGTTGATAGGGCCAGAGCAGCGATTCAAAAGTTAAGCCAGTCACCCTGCTTATATACCTACAAACATGTACCTGTATAGTTTATAATCAACGCCCCTTTTCACATAATTCTTTGTGTTTCATTTGTTTTAATTATCATAGTAATATTTAGTTTATCAAAAGTGTTAATATTTATTATAAATTCTTAAATGCTTCTAAAGTTATTAGTAAATTAAACATTTGTGCTTTTCTGCTATGTCACAAAGTCATACGTAAACAAGAACACAAGCTCTCAAACAACCATCACTTAATATGATCAAGTTGCATGTATGTGATACTTTTGTGTGGAAGCCCATTTCCACCACTAAAGAAAAAAAGGCCTCCTTGTAATTCATAATTATGAGATGCTACGTCATTATTACATTTACATTTACAGCATTTGGCAGACGCTCTTATCCAGAGCGACTTACAATTATCTTTTTTTTTTTATACATCTGAGCAATTGAGGGTTAAGGGCCTTGCTCAAGGGCCCAACAGTGGTGATAGTGGGGATTGAACCACTTACCTTTGGATCAGTAACCCATCGCCTTAACAACTAAGCCACCACTGCCCTTATTATGAGTTAGGCCATAATTATTTGTTAGTAAGTCATAATTATGAGATGTTAAGTCATAAATATGACTTACTAACTTATCATCTCATAATTAGAACTTAATTACTTATGACTTAGCATCTCATAATTTTGTCTTACTAACTCATATGACTTACTAACTCATAATTATGACTAAGAAGCCTATCTCAACGATAACTAAGCCTCTCATAATAATGACTTACTGACTTATGATTACAACTATGCACAGCATAATTATTAATTGGAAGCCGACTTTTTTCCTCTAGTGGGGGAAATGGGCTTCAATACTTTTGAGCATAAATTACAGTGAACAATAATAATGATGAAAAAATTACACTACCAGCTATTAATCTAAGCACAAAGCAATGATGCCCTCTAGTGTGATGAGAGATAATGTGCAGGTTATCAGGTCAGCCTTTAGTAGGCTGTTTCTTAGACAGGTAGTTGGCCTGAATGTTTACTTACTTACTCACACATGACAGGGGAACAATAAATGGTACCATCACTTATTGACCTGTTTATGTTTTGATAAGTCAAAGAATATTAGCTTAAGATTCAAAAGAGTAATGAAGAACAAGACTATATATATGTATATATGTTAATTTTTTTACTTAATTAGAAAAAGGTACAACACATTTATATTAGACAACTTCTAATATAAAAACAGTTCAGAGGCTTATTTAACATATTTAGTGGGAAATCTTCCTTTCACTGATCACAGGGCAGCTCTACAGCTTATTAACTGATTGAGCAACCAAATCATAGAAAGAAAAAAAAAAAAAAAACAAGCACAATGAACATTTAACAGCATGCTGACCTAAAAACTGCATCAATTAATGGATCTGAGGTTAATGATTGTGTTCTATACATAATTCTTTCTTAACTGGTTCAATTAAAAAGTCATATTTAAAAAAAAAACAAAAAACAAAACACTGTTAGTCTTTGGCTAACCATATGAATACAAACAACCAAATCAAACACAACAGCTTTTAAAATGTCCAAAAAATAGTGAAAGAAAATCGTCCCCAATATCCACTTCCCTTCAAATACATCGAGTGAACTAAAATGATTAAAAAAAGCCTAAACAAAAACAAACAAACAAAAATACATACAATAAAGAAGACACCCTAACATTTCAATTAAAAAAACTCATACAGATGCCAATTTTTAATAATCAGTTTAAACCCTCAGTACAACAGACACTTACCACAAATACAGTGGGCCCATTCTCATGCCCCTAGATCACACCAGGAATCAAACCAGGCCATTTACATTAACTCTGTAAATAGAGCAAGTAAAGAAAAAAACAACAAACAGTAATACAGATATAATATTTGGCAAAATGGTTTCCAGTAAATTCTGTGCTTCTTTGCTAATGTGCCATCTCACTTTTTGCTGAGATTTGATGATTCCTATGATTAACTGTGAGCTACTTTTACGTTTAATTACTGAAAGCTTCTAAACCTCAAGTGAAAACTGTAAAGGTTTCAATGTTGAATTAGCAGATTGCTGTTACACTCAGTATGAACGCTAAACTGTTAGTTACAGCACTGAATATTTAGGGTTAAACCAGTTGTGGCTCAGTAGTAAAAATATGCAAGTTAAAGCACAAAGTGAGACACAGAGAGCTAATTAACAAGAATAATGTGCCATAGGAAGAGGAACAATACACACATAAATGCTACTTGTATAAGGTGCTGCTTAGCACGGGGTCATAGAACTTGTTGAGGACATAGGCTTTAAAAGGTGATATCCACAAGGAATTTTTTTCCTAACATAACTGTCTTAACAAAATAATTTCTTAATCACAGAGAATGCTTGGCGGGAACCCTAAAGTTTAAGCAAGTAGTAAGGAAAATCATTACAGAAATGAAAGTGGCTTGTTTTGTTTTTTCTGAAAGCCAAGCTGAAGGTACATTTGGAGAGACCTACTACATTGTGTTGAAGCTACAATTAAATCATTTGTAGATTAATAAGAACTGCTGAAGTAATCATTAAGAATATTTTGCACTCATCCTTGATATCTTATTTACACCATGATCACACTGTAATATCTAATATGAACTTGAAGCCATTCTTCATCTTAACCTACATACTGGAATTACTCCTGATCCCATATCCAGTATCACCCAGATGAAAATGGGTTCCATTTTGTATCTGGTTCCTCTCAAGATTTTTCCTTCCCGTCACCTTATGATGGCGCATCAAATTCTGTTACATTCTGTTAAGGCCTACTGTAATTCCTACGTTCTACCACGATTGGCATCAAATCGTAATACAACGTAATAATCACGGCAAAATTTTGACAGTCAAAAATTTTGCCACGATCAGCAATCATCACAAATCCACTAAGTTCCCTCAAGTTCATCACAATTTGATCCCACGACCCCCCACGCCCATCATGATTCTATCAAATTGTGGACATCAAGCCCCAGTGTAAACCCAGGGACAGGGAATTTTCCATCAACATTATCATCCTTGGCTTCCTTATTAGGGACTTAAATATAGATTTGTATAACTCTGCTTTATGACAGTGTAAATGGAATAAAATTCATTCATTTTCTAAGTCGCTTAATTCTAATTAGGGGAGGCTGGCGCCCATCTCAGCCGACTCTGGGCGAGGGCAGGGTACACCCTGGACAGCTCGCCAGGCCATCGCAGGGCCTCGAATAAAATTGAATTGAGTATTGCTAGTATAACTACTCTTAGTCCACCAATTCCAAAATGTTTCAGATCATCAGAATTTCAGAAAACTGTGTTGACGTTTTTGTCTTTGAAAATCACACATAATGGATAGTGGATAAATATAAGGTTGAATATTCCTGGCCTATACATTAAAAGGAATGAAAGATTCGTTTGTTTGTGCAAATGTTTAGTTCGGATGGAATGGAAGCATAGCTGCAGCATGGGGCATTTAAAAGTTCAAGTTTGGTAACAATTATAGACACAGCAAAGAGGACAATGGTTAAGCAGAACATCCCTTTACATCTCCTACACATTCAGTTCAGGATAAGACTTTATGGTGCAGTTGTGCTTATTGTATGAGATTATACAATTAATGAAAATGCACGATTCAGAGCAAACACTGATAACACAAAGGTCAATCCTCTCATTCCAAACCCTATCTGAAGATGAACAGGAGAGTGCACTAGCATTAAGGTGCCTCAGTTACACACTAGAGAGTTGCATGGGATTGGGAACAGTGACAGGACCGTGGGACAACTTGGAAAGTATTCCCACAGTAACTCCAGAAATAGAGATCAGATTACAGTATGTGGCACACACTTTTTCACAACAGTCAGCAAGGTAAACTCCTTATACATTGGTATATTTATAAGAGTCAAGTTTTGTTTTTTTAGGAGAAAAGAAACATCTTAAATGTAATGAGAGATTTGGGGAATGAGACAACGTTGACACAGTAATGACGCAGTATTATAGCAGGGAAATTTCATCCCCACACAGCTCTGTACTCCAGACAGTGAAATGATTTTTAAACCCAATTCACACTGAAAATGTTTCAGATGTTTTTTTTTTAATTTTAAAAAACCTTATTTTGTTGAAAATACAAAATGCTTCCAAATTATCCAATGTTTGAATCCCTACCATCTCAAAATTCAACCTCAACCTTCCTGCTGCAAGGGCTACACCCCAATGGCCTGTGATTGTAGAATGAATTCCATAGATTGTAGAATAGATTTATTAAAATCTCACATTTCTTTGTTCTATACATGATGAACTGTAGTCAGATTAAAATTGTGATTGTGTAGCCTGTAGCTGCAAGGCAGCCAAGTAAGGTAATCCCACTGGTTGCTTACTGTCCCACTGTGTAATGTCGATTTTCTCAAATTTGCCACAGAATATTCCTGACTACTGAGTATTTTAAACAGGGTGGGTTTTTACTATTCGGTACATTCCCCTGCATAAATTCTATGTAAAATTCAAGCTTGTAGCTTAGAGGTTTAAAGAAAAAGGCCATGGTGTATGTGTTTGAGCACTACTGAAGGGGCAACAGCACTTATACCTCACTTGAGGTGCTGTTTTAACCCATGGCATTCCCTGTATCTCAGCACCACAAACTGCAGTGTGTCTCCATGTGCATGGCCAGAAGCGATATAATGAAAAAAAAAAAAGACAGAAAAAACAAGGGGTTAAAAGTTGTGTGACAGAGTGCAGAGAGGAACAGGTAAAAATAGTCTCAGAAAAGGCAATGAGATCCATCTCCAGGATTAAAATTTAGGTGACAAGAATGATGTACAGAATAATAAATGACACAGAAGACTAAAATCGTGATGAGAAAGTGTGAGGAGAACCAGCTCCTGTACCATAACAGCATTCCAGTGGTACTCCATGAATTCCCAAACGAAATACATGGTAAACACTGCTGTCAATGTCTCATCACAAAAGAGCAACTATTAAGACACCTTAAAAACGTAGCACAGGCACCCGACTGGAAATGGATTCCTTTTTTTTTGTAATCTTTCTTTGTCTCCCATCACCTCTTCAAGGAGGAGAAGTGGAAGAAGCTGCTCTTCACCTGAAGTCTCCTTGTTAAACTTGAGCTCCAGTAAAACTTCCCTACGTGTTCTATGTTTCCAAGTTTGTCACTGTGACAGGTGGCGTGGCACCGATGATCTTCGTGTATTGGCTGAAGATGGCCTCAAAGGCCTCGTCCCGGTGAATCATGGCACCAAACACCAGGGGCTAGAAGATCATAGAGGAGAATATAAGTACAGTTACACTTACACAGAAACACATTAAAAATACAAACATGGATTATGGCTTACTTTTTGTGTAGATGGTGTGGCTATTGAGATTCCCATTCCAGATCCAGGTAATACTGATAAAACTTTATACTGTCACAAAAAAAAGCAGGTCAAATATAGAGGTAGAGAACAGCTTCCATTATCCGAAAGTAATCACAGAAAAACACATAACATTGCATCAAGTTACGTTCCTACCTTCTGAATGTCTGTAATGTCATGGAGTTTGATAACTTTATTCTTCTTGGAGGCTGTAGAACGGGAACTAGAGCTCTCAAAGCATAAGTAACTACAGAATAAGGAAAACACTTTGTAACCTTTGGTCTGCAATCAAAGTAATATAGATTTAGGTGCATTAAAGTGGAGCTTCCGATAAAAATAAAAAAACGGCACACACAGACACCAGACATGACACGGAAGAATCATCCAAGCTATGTTCCCATGACTATGGTAGTCCACTTTGGGAGCACTGCTAATAACAATAGTAAGCCTTAAAGCTCCAGTCTTACATAAAATATTTAGTCATGTTTTTGTTGCTAATAGTTCATGGTGACTAAATAAATCA
>JBCNYH010000024.1:35531080-35542091 GCA_039654325.1 Tandanus tandanus
ACAAAGTATTTAATAAGAATATTTCATTCATTCAGATCTAGGATGTGTTATTTTAGTGTTCCCTTTATTTTTTAGAGATTTGAGAATGATATTTGAGATGAATTATTAATTCAATATCATGTTGCTATGCCACCAATGTTGTTACTGACCATCCAGAAAATTGCTGGACCCAGAGTCAAGTCAACCTCAACGACAAAGGGCGGAAGAGGTATTAAATACCCAACGCCCGTCAGAACAGGCGTTGCTCACACCTGGTGTGTTACAAAAAGGGCAGAGGAAGACAATCCAGTCCCACCGACCAGAGTAGTGCTATGAGAAGTTGCAACCCCAGCACTTATTAACATCGTAAGATCTGATCATGGCAACCCAAACAACAAATCCTATACTTCCAGTGGCGGGAGTCCACAGGAATTCTGCAGAAGCTCCAGGTGCTACCCCTGCTGTCACCGGCAGGCTTCATGATGGGGGATCTCCAAACCCGCAAGGGAGAGGTTCACTTGACACAGCGACCAGGGGCAATGCATCTCTACTGTGTTGTAGGAACAAGCTTACCATAGCAACCTTCAATGCAAACACCCTGAAACAGGAAGCAAGGTTGTTTGAGACAGTAACGAGCACAGCAAGAGCCAATATAGACATCCAAGGCCTGCAAGAACATGTGCATGTACACACTGAGATGCTGAAGTACAGCAGAGTCGAAGGTCTACACCTGGTAACAGCGTCAGCCTGGAGAGAGAGAGAGAGAGTCACCAACTTCGGCACAAGGTGGAGTAGGTCTGCTACTGAGCGACAGAGCAAACAAGGTGCTGGGAGGAGTAAGAGTTATCTCTGAGAGGATTCTTGTGGCAAAATTTAAAGGCAACCCAGCATCGACTGTCATCAGAGTGTACTCTCATCACAACTCCAGTAGTACAGAGGACATGGAAACCCTGGCCTCCCAGCCAGCTAACTAGTGTTGTGGGAGCCAACCCATGGAGGACAGGACCGTGGACGCCCTCGTAGCACAGATGTCAAGAACCTTATCAAAGACACAGGAGTCGCATCCACAAAGGAGCTAGCTAACTGTATGAAGGACAGAACATCGTGGAGTTGCCGCTGCAGGATTCGACTCAAGGGTCGACCGGAGTTAGTGAAAAAGCTAAAATCATGGTTACGTAGTTTTGGTAAAAATCCATCTTGACTTAACCCAAATCTTTGTTATGTTCAGCATTTATTTGTGAACATTAAAAGCAAGGTAAAAATGTTTAAATTTAAGTAATGCAACTTTCCAAATAATCAGAACACATGCAGTGGAGTAAATTGATTTACATGCATGATTTGACTTAGTAACACTAACCAGACATGAATTAGTATTGGACTTACTTTGCTATGAGGTAATTCAAAGACAGACGAAGAATTGCTAAGAAGAGAAACATAGGAATTGCCCAGCCATGCCAGACAGCATTCATATAGATCTGTGGATAAAGAAAAATTACCTCTTTAATACAACAGATATCAATAATACAACTAATTACACATTTCAATTTCAGGTACAGTAGGCAAATATGTACCACTATATTTATTTATTAGCGCAAAGAGAGATTTTTCTTTCCTATAATGTCTACTCACAGAATGCAAACTAATTACGTATATTTAAAATATTTTATTAGCATAGTAATAGTTTTCATTAAAATTGTACTATGATTTAAGGTGATTTAAGGCTCAGTCCAGCTTTGCAGTATTTATTCTTATCTATTGAGTTATTATCATTATAACTATTAGGGCCACATTTACTAATTATGGCAAATCTGCATGATGCCACAATCCAAGAAAGGTAGCAATCAAAGTGTCCAGTTCTGCATATCATCTACCTAATAAAGTATAAATAAATGAACACAGACAAAGTCCGTTTATTTTACTGATGACCAACACAACCTACCAAATTAGCATCGGGTAGCAAAAAGTTACAGAATAATAAACTGTATAACATTTTCCATTGCCGTTCCGAATAAATTAACGAGTGAAGAAAATTCTCTCCCTTCTACCACACACTTTGTTTTTTGTGCCTCTTTCCTAAGCATGCAGTGGGGCATTCACAAGCACTTAAATTATAGTTTCAAATAATAATAAAAAAATCTATTCTGTACATGATTAACACTATAATGATGATTTGAATTAATGATGATAAGTTCAATCATTATAGAGCTTAAAACACCAAATGATTAATTTAAAATATTTTCCTCCGACTAATTTTCAATCTAAAAAGGATATATACATGTCATGAGGTCAGCCTCAAAAAGGATGGTCTCCAAGCCTTTCCATCACTAACCTTTCATTGAACATTGCAAAATCATTGTCAATCCCAACAGTGAATTTTCAACAAACAGTTTTACACATGCTGCAAAACATTAGTAATTCTGACCCTTAGGCTATTTAATTATTAAAATTTAAACCACAATTCCATGTTTACACAGACCCCTTGGCTATGAAGTACCAATTTGAGAATGATGTGTGTGTGTCTCTGTGTGTATATAGACACACACACACACACACACACACACACACACACACACACATACACATACACACACACTTGTATAAAAGAATGCTAGAGGTTTTACTGCATGGCTTATCAGTGATGCGAGTACTGCTGTTTGTTTTATGAAAATACTTGTGTGCTCACAATGAAGGCGATGGCTGATGTGTAGACGGAGTGCCAGCTCGATAAGGCAGAAAGGTTCCTCATGAAATTAGTGACAGGCTTAGCCCCTCGTTCTGGGAACAAATTTACACGCACAGAGGTAATTAGAATCATTCAAGAAAAATATGTTCCAACCCTGAGAAAATCTGATAGAAATTTAATGTTACAACTGTTATTGTCACAACAGTACTCACTGAGTCTTCTCATATTTTCAGTTAATCTGTAACAAGAGCAGAAGGACAGTAAATTATTTACAAGGGAACCAAAGCCAGTAAATGGAGAATAGTTTTTTAAAAATGCCGACAACATCACCCTTTCTCTCTGAAATTTAAAATAGCACAAAAGCAATTGTTTTTCTAAAGTGAATGCTATCACCCTAAGCACAATGCTGTGCTAAAAGGTAAGCTACTTTCAGAATGATGATCATGTATGTGAACTACAGGACGTTTTCCTGTAGGTTAACGCAATCGCTCATTATTGCAGTTGGTTGTGATCCAAAACAGTGGGTACTTAGAGAAATGCCATGCTGCAAGTCTCATCTCAGCAATCAGCCTTACATCAGAAAAGGTGCAAAAAGTTGTTGTTTTTTTATCACCAACAGCATCAGAGCTGTCCCACTGTAGTGACTGTCTCTCTAGACAGAGGGAAGCTTTATAAAAAGGATGAGAATGACAGGTTTTCTTCACCTTTTAGCGCTCAGTGGCTCCTCCGTCTCCACCATGTTCTCCTCAGGCTGGAAGCGGAAGTCCTCTATGTATACGCCAAAACGCTCATACAGCCACTTCCACAGCTTTGAGCTAACAGCCTCCTTCTGCTTCTCTCCTGTCATAAAGCGGAAAAGCACAGTCCAGCAGAGCCGCTTTATTCATTCAACTATAGAAGAATTCCATACAAATTTCTTGCTTCTCAATTTAATAAAATTAAACCAGAGTGCTGTTCAATTCTGATCAGCAAGTATGCTCTGATACTATAATATGCCATAGTTTCTATTCCAAGTTACATAAGAACAGTTATAGTTGATGCGCCATATATATAAATATATATATAAACCTTATTTAGTAGATGATATGAAGGAAGGAGTCTCCAGCGCACTAGTCAGAGGTAACACTGTTACTTAGTTTTCCAAGTTTCATGGCAACAAGCCAAATTGTATTTTTGTTTTATTAACTTGAAAAGACAAAAAAAGACAAAAAAAAAAAAAAAAAAAAAAAAACACAGGCTGGCCAAGAAATTAAGGTTTATTGCTCCCATAAAATAAATGGGTAGACACCCAGGATTTGTCGCCATGTTGTAACAAGCAACCATGTTAGGTTACACTGCTTCATAGCTCACCTGTTCCATTGACAGCAGGACCATGAGCTTTGGAAGGAGGGGGTGGGGAGTCCTCTGGTCTGAGAGCAATACAAATATTTAGTAGAAGATACAACTTAACAGACTGACAGAATAAACAGAAGAAGCAAATCATCTTCTCATACCTGGTCTTCAGGATTTCATTCACTTTCTGTTCAAGGTCAAGTCTTTTCGACCTCTCTTTTTCAAGCTCTTGCTTCAGTGTCTCAACATTCATCTCCTCTCGAAGTTTCCTCAACTCTTCCTCTGAAGAAGACAATATATTACAGTTGTTGATGTATAATTATGAACAACACAGAAAATGATTATGATTATGCTCATAAAGTGACCTGAAGACTTAAACACCCCTCCAAATCTCCAATGACAGGTTTTGTAGTTTTGATAGTGTACCCTCTTGACTGCATTTAGGATAATGACAGTCAGCTAGCTCCAGGTTCCTTTATAAATACTCATCATATTTAACATCCTTTATCAAGAAAACAAAAGGAAATTCACACAGGCTCAGTTTCACTTTGTCTAAACCCAGGTGGCCCGAACACACAGCTCTATCATTCAAGGTCACCTGGAGCACAAAATCAACCTCATCTATTATTCAGCCCTGGTTTAGCCTTCGGCAAATGGCATTATCCTGGTCATAAAGGCCCCTTAGTGCTGATCAAAGGTAAAGTGAGAAGACGGATAATTGAAGGCACCAGAGTAGCTGTTATGTTAAAAACATTGCCAAGTTCTAAGGATTTTTTGGTATTAACTTGCAATTATAAATAGAGGTGAACATTTTTATTGTATCAGTGTTGAACATTTATCAATCAGCTTCCTTAAAAACGTGTACACATGAATTGGAAATAAAGCTGGGGTTGGTAACTTTTTAGCTGTATACACAAACTGTTATTGGGTCTTTACACCCCAGTCAATAACAAAGGAGATCTGAAATCATTTGTAGCCACTGTAATCCTGTAAAAATACCAACCAATCACTGCCTCAAGATCCACTGGGAAACAAACAAATAAATACTCCTGTGTCTACCTGCTGGGCCTGACCTTACCATGCACGATCCTGCAGCCAGGGCAGATCTCATGTGTATGGAGGGGGGCATGGCTTTGGAAGGGCCTCCAAGGGCAGGGAGGGTTTAGGCTAAGCCATGGAGAGATGCTACTTTTAAACTTTGCTAGCTTTCCAGATTATCAAATCTAGCTTTAAGTGAATTTACTGGGGCAAAATATGAAAAAACTTCTATTTTATTGGATGTGACTTGGATTTTATAAAAACAATTTATATAACTAACAGGGCACTGTTTCCTCATTGGGTTCAAACCTCACAGTCAACAAGAGCACTTCTGTGTGGAGTTTGCATGGTTTCACCGCGCTTGTGAGGGTTTCCTCGAAGTATTTCGGGGTTTTAACATCACCATGCGGTCAACTGGGTACTCTAAATCACGTGAGTGTGACTGGTTGTTCTTGTCAGCGTTAGCCCTATAATAGACTGGGAGTCTATCAGGGTGTACCCTACCTCTTGCCTAAAGTCACCTGAGGCTCCAGATTGGCCCACAACCATGATCGATAACTGATAGAGATAATAGAGGGATTTCCAACATAAAGCTAAGTTTAGAGTGTATACAAAAATATGGAATATGTTATATGGAGAGAGAGAGAGAGAATTTTATTTTATTTTATTCATTTATTATTATTATTTTATTTATTTATTTTTTTATTTATTCTTTATTTTATTATTATTATTTATTTGTTTGTTTATATTATTTATTTATTTATTCTCTCTCACTTTTTCTATTTCTCTATCTCCCCCCCTAATGTTCGAACCAATTAGTTCACTTATTGTTAATGTTTAAAATATATTTATATATGTTTCTTGAAACGCTTTGGCAACACTGTACATGTATACGGTCATGCTAATAAAGCTTATTAAACTGAAACTAAACTGAGAGAGAGAGAGAGATTATTGTCTCCAAATGGTGAAATTTTTTTCTGAGCAGTCAAGAGACAAGAAACTCACAATGACATAAACAATGACTGATGGTTGTGAATTTGCACTGCTCATCAATGATTCAACCACTTAATTAATTATTGCATACTCATGAAGAAATCTTACAGTATAACTAACTGTTAGCCTTCCTCGGTCATGCATGACCTCCAAGTGAATCTAAACATTTTAATTCACTTACATACTAATGAAACATTTGAAAACCAATACAATTCATTCAGTAACTTGGCAGACTTATGCATGCCAGACTCACATTAAACCTTACAGGGGTGTGTTTCAGGACAGGGAAGTGTTACTCCAGTAGGCACAAGTGTAGGCACTGTGACATGGGCTGGAATCAGTAACAGCTTGTAAATATTAATCAGACCTGCAATGGGAGGGAGATTCTGACTGGAATAACAGATTAGATTCTTTTGTTCTGAGTGAGGTTTCAAGCAGCTATCAATGACTTCTGCTGCAGTGTTGGCTCACCGAACAAACCAAGTGCCAGAAAGAAGACTGGACTCAGGCCACCCATGAATACTGGTTGTTCTTAAGGTTTATTCTCAATCTGGGAAAAAGTACTTATAGGAATACTTCAGAACTTCTCCTCATTTTACTGGCAGGACATGTAGCATGAGCCTGATAGGTTCCAGATTCACCATCGTTCTAACCAGGCTTATGAACTGATGATAGAACTGATCAGTAATGAAATATGACATGTGGCAATTTTTTGCAAGCGTATTTTCTTGGAATTTTTTTAAGGACAGGGATAAATATTAAAAAATTCATTAGTAATTATCCATTCACTACTGATGCACTGGATATAAAGGTTAGAAGGCAATTTACTATTCTTGGATTGAAAGGTCAAATTGAATTTGATGCCAACAGCGTGTACAGGGATATCTGCACTGCCAACAAGTTAAGCCTTTCTTGTTATTAATTTGTATGCCTGAAATTCCCTTAAAATATTCTTTCATCAGGAAGGCAAATATTGAAAACTTTCTTCAGCTGGTTACAATAATAACACAACCATTAAATAACTTGTTCTTGAGATATATTTATATTTGTATATGATACAGTAATAAATTACCCCAAATTTCCAGTCAATTCCTATTGATTTCCAAGGAAATTCCCATTTCCAGCAGAGATATACAGGGAGTAAGTGACATGCTGTGCGCACTGGTTCCTCAGTGGTTAAGGCTCTGGGGTACTGATCCAAAGGTCAGGGGTTCAAGCCCCATTACCACCAAGCTGCCACTGTTGGGCCCTTGAGCAAGGTCCTTAACTCTCAATTGCTCAGTTGTATGAAAATGATAAATTGTAAGTGCCTCTGAATAAGAGCATCTGCCAAATGCTATAAATGTAAATTTCCAACTTGGAATATTTCCAAAATTCCCACATCCTTACATTTCCATACAAAGTTTCTGAAAATTTACCAGAACACATTCCACCCCTGTGCAACCCTTGTCCCTTTAAAATATTAGAGCTACGAAACCCAAAACTAAATAGTTTTAATTAAAAATACTGTGCTTGCATTCACAGGCAGTGTTCAAAACACTCAATTATCTTTTGTTTATTTGCCACAGAGGAGCCAAACTGCAGCTCAGATATTTTGTCTTTGCCTTCTTCATTGCATTTAGGTAATTACAACAGACTCGTGCAATTTGTTCACTATGCATGAAGCCCCTTAGTTGCTCTATTGTACTACCCCTTACATAAACAGTCTTTGTTTAACGATGGATTAAGCATGTCACTTACTCCGTCTATATCTCGGTCACCTTTGCAGTGCTTTAAATGCATAATGACTCTGTCCCTGCGGAAGGAAGTCCAGGTTTGAGTGCAGTAAAGGTGTAGATAAAACATGTGTTTTTGTTTTGTCCCATCTGTGCCAAATAAGTAAATAAATCAGTGAAGATGAAAGTGTCTCTCTTCAAAGTTAAAAGACATTATGCAGAATATTTAGACTCAAGAACATAACTGGCTTTGTTCCATTCTCATTAACTGAAGCGGATTTGTCAAGTCCCCACATGTCCTGCGTTCTCCCATGACAGTTAAACCAACCTGTCACTACAGCAGGCCCATAGACTTTTCCCCACAAAAACTGAGGCGTCATATCTGTAGTGAATAATAGTGAGAGTGACAGTGAATCCCAACAGTTCATTAACAGTGTATTCTTCAGATTAATGTAAGTAGTAAACAGCTATGTACATTCTCACTTGTCCAGCTAGCTGGTTGCTTAAAATCCATCCAGAGCGCACACACACACGCGTAAACAGTGAGCACACACACTTGGAGCAGTAGGGTGCCACACATTGGGGGTGCCCGGAGAGCAGTTGGGGGTTAGGTGCCTTCCTCAAGGGCACTTCGGCCATGAATGTGGAGAAAGGGAAGGTGCAGCTCACTCCCCCACCGCCACACATTTTTCCTGCTGTTTTGGGAATCAGACCAGCGACCTTTCGCTCCCAAAGCCGCTTCTCTAACCATTAGGCCACGGCTGCCCCAAAAAGGAAAACTGCAGTAATTGTGGCCACTGTTCTTCACCTCACCTAAATGCTACTACGTGTGCTTTTGCATTCATAACCAGGGAATTTTTTTTAATCCATTCTGTACAGTTCACCACTAGTACATTACTAGAAATCAAAAAAGCTAACGAATGACCTATTTGCTATCGCAAACAGAGAAGCTGAACTAAAGTCTTTCTAAGGGGGCAGCAACATGCACTCAAGGTGTGTTCAGCTTTAAAATAAAGAAGGAAAATAGATCCTTTCTCAGGGGAAGAATGACCTCAGCCAGGGGCCCTTCTGTGTGACGTTTGTATGCTCTCCCATGCCTCCCACAGCACATGACTTCAACTGGCTACTCTAAATTGCTCATATTTGTGAATGTGTGTTTGGGCAGTCCCCCATCTCTCCCCGGAATCCCAGAGAACCTTAACAAATAAGTGGTACAGATAATGGATGGATCGATGGATGCTCCCTCTCCAGTTGTACTCTTGATAGAGACAGAAAGTGTGTTAGTAAGGTGTTGGGCCACCACAAGCAATGGACCTTGGAAATTTACTAGAGAGATGAACACCCTTCTATAAATAAACCCAGTCTATCCAGTCCTACTCTCAATGGGGACAGAAACACCTAAGAACTACAGATGACTTAATGTCAAGGAAACACAAAGGTGTTGGGCCACCACAAGTTTGGTTGCAATGTGACATGTTATGGCTCGTACAAGCTCCAGGAAAGCTAAAATAAATGCTAGATGATAATTATTGTTGCTCAATTGCATAACTGAATGCCCTGAGAGTGCCATTTCACAAGAAGCTAATCTTAAGGCCTTATGCTGCGTTTACACTGGGGCTACAATGTCCACGATTTGATAGAATCATGATGAGCGTGGTGGGGTCATGTAATCAAATCTTGATGATCTTGAAGTAACTTGTTGGAGCCGTGATGACTCTGACAAAAATTTTGCCACAATTATTACTATTTATGATGATTTGACGCCAATCGTGATAGAACGTGGGAATCGTAGTACAGCCTAACAGAACTCTTGATGAACTTGGAAACATGAATCCTTCAAGTTTCATCTCTTGGATGCATGGTTCCTCTGTGGTGTGACCCCTGCCTCCTTTTTATTCCCCAGTCATGCTCCAAGCATGGCAATCTTGCTCAAATCGTGGTCATAAATCGTAGGAAATCTTACCAAAGCTTGACGAACATGAGAGATCTAAACAGATCCTAACAGAACGTGAGAGCATATCGTTGCAATCATAAGAGAACTTGAGGGAATGTGAGGAAAATCGTGGCAGACCATGACCAGAATCATGTTGGCTTCATAAAAAAGGTTACGGTCCAGATTGTAACTGAGAGTGTAGGAAAGCGTATTAAAGCATAGAAAAAGAAAATCTTGGAGCTCCATGCTTTTTGTGAATCATGGAGATAGTGGACATTGTGGCCCTTGTGTAAACCCAACATAAATAAACGTGATAAATTACAACAAGTTACTCTTTTTAGGACATGAACAGCTCATATGGAAAAACACCGAACACAGTTTATTACATATATATACTTCCGCAAAAACTACTGTTGAACACTGCTGGTTTCCCTCATCACCTGTTTTCCAAACTCCAGGCAAAGAAGTCTATTCTGAATAATCTACATCTAATCTGGGTCTAATCTAAATATGTATGCATTTTGATAGTGCTTGTGATGACAATGAGCAGAAAAATAAGTTTTTATTTAAAAACACTAAGTAAATATCTCAGTGCATTAAATATAAACTAAACAAAATCACAATCATATTTCTATCCAGGCTTGTTCTGATTAACTACAGGCAGCCAACAAGGAAGCACAACATAGAGCACAGCACTTAAACTATCAAATATTGGATTCTGAGATATAATATCAATAAATGTATCAGTAAAAAATCAGTTCATAACCATTCAGCTACATCATAACTTTTGTTTAGAGTTAGCAAGTTGCACCTGATGTCCCACAAGCCTACTTCACTCATCTTTCTGATCTTTTTATTTACGCCACGCCATTATAACCACTGCATATCTCTAACAAGGGTCAGATACTCAACAACTGTACTGTAATTTTAGAAAAATTAGAAAGTCTTTCCCCAGATTGTATTATCTGTAGCTTTGAGGTCAATTTCCAGACTCGCTGCAGTTCATTAATCATTAATTCTCATCTTTATTGGGTTATGCAACTACCCATTAATAAATCTTACTCACATTTACAGAGAGCAACATGAAAGTCCTCGATTAGCCTTTGTTGCTTTTCTGTACAACAGTACCCATGAGCCACACACACACACGCTAAAATTAGAACCATCTGCCTCTTGATACCTCTGATGTATGACAAGGCATTATACAGTATAACTGATTAAAAGGTCATGTGCTGCAGAAGACAGGTTCATGTTTTGTTAAATGAGACATATCTATCTATATATCTCTATATATATATATATATATATATATATATATATATATATATATATATATAT
>JBCNYH010000024.1:35555568-35564376 GCA_039654325.1 Tandanus tandanus
CACCCAGAAAAGCCCAAACCCGGGACTTGAACCCTGGACCTTCTTGCTGTGAGGCGGACGTGCTAACCACTACACCACCAATATTATATTACTGTGAATGACAAAAGTATGTGAGACTTTGCTTTCAGCCACCCCTTGTGCAGTAATAACTTTAACAAACATGTGGTAAATGTTTATCAGTCCTGCTTATCAACTTGAAACAGAACAAGTTGGAACAAAACAGAACAGCTTCAACGTTGGGATGTTGGTGGGTTTCCTCACATGAACTGCTCACACCACATTTTTATTTGATTAAGGTCAGGACTTTGATTTGGCCATTCCACAACATTATTCTTCTTTAACCATTCTTTGGTAGGAGAACTTCACAGTTTTGGTGCAACACAAATTCACAGTTTTGCTCTGATCTGAACCATGTTTCAGGGCTAATAATGAGTGAGGCAGAAGAAGTGGCTATTGCCAGAAATAAAACAGAAAATCCTTGACACTTGTTTAGAAGCCAGAAGCCCAAACTGAGCAGATAACTCAGTGAGCCAACTCAGTATTCATCACAGTGGTTTGACCTCAGAGCCAAAAAACCCAGCCTGGGAACAAAACATATGGGCCTCTACTCGGTTGCTCCAAAGCTCCAGATCTGCTCCCTTTCTATACCTCAAGCAAGAGCGTGTGCTTCTCAGGATGAGGAAAGAACCCAAGACAATGTTCCAGCCTCTTTATCCGGCAACAATATGCTCTGGGAATTTCTGGAATGAGTAAAGAGACTTTATGATTTGTTTACTGACTTTCTATATGAAGTCTTCAAATCGTTGAGGATATTCAGGGCAATGGATTCAGTCAAACCAGACTTACCAGGCTAATAAGTCACATTTATTTTACACATTTATAAACATACAACATGCATAAATAATTCAATCTCAGCTTTATACTATTTTATTATCTCGCTAATATGAATTCACATTACATATTTTACTGTGTTTACAATGTTTTTTTATTTCGTTTTTTTTTACTTATTGTTTCCCCATACCTAGTTACAGTACAGCCTCATGTGCATTGTATACACAGTAATACTCGCATTACTGAGACTAAACAATTTCTCTCAAGGATCAATAAAGTACTCCCCTTCTATCCATCCATCTACCTACCTATGCAAAAGAAAAATGAAGAAATTAGTATATTCATTTAGGAGAGCATTACAGTCCATTGTGTTTGTCTGCCAAACCAAATTATATAGTTATATAATGTTACAATAGTGCCTTCAGTTGAATCTGACCCTTGGTGAGCCTATTCCCATAGAGTTGTCTTGGCAGATTTTTACAGGGTAGGTTGCCAGCTCTTTTCCCTAAACCTCCACAGCACCTGGTATTCCCAGGTGGTCTCCAATCCAAGTACTAACCAGGCACGACCCTGCATAGCTTCCGAGTTCGGCCCTTCGCAGGGTACATGGAGGGTTGCATTATACAGTACAGCCTGTAATTTAAATACAAACTGTGTTCTCCATGTTGTTACAAAAATTAAGTTTAAAAAGGTTTCCCTGAGTCTTTAACCAATCTAAGTTAAACTGCATGCAAATTAAGTACAGTAAGTACTCCACAAAGGCTCCTTTGAGTATGGTTGAGGGCAGTGATGACACTGTAGTTAAGGCCCTGGATTACTGATCAGAAGGTCTGGGATTTGAGCCCCACCAATACCACCAGGCTGCCAATGTTGAGCTTTTGAGCAAGGTACTTAACCCTCTGTGCTTCTGAGGAGCTATACCACAGCTTCCCAACAAACTGGGATATGAAAAGAAAAGCACTTCAATGTGCTGTAATGAATATTTGACAAAAACGCCTGTTTTTCCTTCTTAAATGTATGAAATACAGTGGCTTGAAAAAAGTGATTGGGTTCTAAGCTGCTAAACTTGAAAGAGTGGTCTCGTTGATAGGTGCAGCCTTTGGGTGGAGCTGACCATATGGATCTGGCGTAAAGACGATAGCAGATATCTTAAAGCATTCTTCTGACAAAATTCAAGAGGCCAGCCTGTTTTTAACTTAGTGAGCTGTTTGCTTGGATGGAAATAAACAGAGCGTTGCATTCCCATGGATTACTGATGCTTATCACCCTTCCAGACATTAACTGCCAAGAAAATGCCATTAAGTCATTTAAGCTCAGCTCAAACTTTATACCTATAATTGTTGCCACCAGGGAGGATATGTGTTTATCTGTGCTGATTTGTTTTTCTGTATGTTGTTTGTTAGCATTTTGTACAAAAAGTTATGAATGGATTTTTCTTTTTTAGAGGGGTGAAGTGTGGCCCATGTATCACTCCATTGGATTTTGGTGGCAATCCAGACCAAATTCTGGATCAAGGAATTGTTTTTAAAGGATTCTTTAATATTATTAAAGATTGAATTATTTCCTTTTTTTTTTTGGAAGTGTGATATTACAGCAGGCTGAGCAGTTGGTTTTGTTTACTTTATTTTTTGGCTTGAAAGAGGTTTGCATTCTCACAGTGCTTCAAATAAGGAACAGTACACAACTCGTGACTAGATTATTAGAGCGATGTATGTGTTTTAAAAGCTCAAAGTCATATACATCACTATCTGAAAATGCAATCTCTGCCCATTACTAATGTATTACTTTCAAACACTTATTCTCTCCTTCTCAAACACGAGTATGGTTGTTTGCTATGAATTCGTAAATTCACATAATATACCTTAACTGGAAACATGCATGCTCCATATAAACCGTTACAACATAACATAACAATGACTGTTGGTGAGAACATTATATTGTGTTTTACAGGCAGAGCTGTAATTTATTTATGTGCTCCAGTGAAAGCAATTTCTCCTGATATATCAAATGGCAATAAAAGCTTTCAGTTTGTGTTCTCATATAAATCAGTTCCACACCCAACCACAGTCCAAAAAGGTCTGGGTCCAAGTCCATTTTTCATGGCACACCTACCTCTGTCTGTTATCAGTTGTTATCTTGTAATCACCAGTGTTCGATGTCACACTGTACTGCATACATTCTGTATTATTTTATGCTTCATGACTGGAAATCATCTACATGTGTAGTGTATCTAAACTGAATAAATGCTACACCAACAAATATTTGCTTTTAAGCCTTAAAGTAGTTATTTATGCACTGTGAGGAATAATGATCACATTTGACACACACTAGTCTGTCCGGGAAAATAAATAAATAAATAAATAAAATCTTATTTACATATTACATTTTTAAAAGTTAAAAGAAATTAGCTCCAAAATGTACACCGTTATACTCCAATATCTGTAACTCTCTTTACACTCTCCATGCCCTCATTTTTTTCTTTCTTTCTAATTATATTATATTAAGGATCAGACACAATGCTATGCATTACCCATAAATTGTTATTTAATTCTATTCATAAAAATATAAATGATTAAAAACACTTTGAATGCTTAGGAGTAATTCTCAGATTTAGAGTTGATTCATTACAGTACATTTATCCTTTAATGTGCCCTGTTATTAAATAGTAAATGTACAATCAAGTAATATCATCCCAAAATTTTAATTTCTATCAAACCTTAACCTCAGTTTCTCCCCTGTTTTAAACAGTGCTATTTACCTATTAGCTTTTATATGTCAGTTCAACCTGGATTTCAAAGCTTCAAACAATTCGGATCACCATCAGTATAATACTGATAAAAAATTAAAGACTGTTTACATTGGCTATCTAAACTGTCTGGAAAGGACTACAATTTTATCAATTCAAGAACGAACATACCGAAAACCAGTTTTTAATCTCAGAGCCATTATTTCACTCAACTCTGCCATATACTGTTTATACAATTTAAATAGCATGCCATATCCTCAACAACATTACTCATCCGTGCAATATTAAAAATAGTTGTGAAACATGTAATTTATTATCTATCTGTGTGTGTGTGTGTGTGTGTGCGCATCATATATTACTTATTAAATTAAAATAAATTAGTCTTTTTTGTTGCATGTAATTTATTGTACTGTACAATAAATCTATATAAAATTCATATATAATTCATCAGTAATAATATTAATTACTGATGAACTCTATGCTGTCAAGCCGATTGATCCAATTTCATTTGACTTTATGCAAATGGGACATATTTCTTCATTTGTTGATGCAAAAGAAATATATAAACAACATTAACTTTTCTCAAACATTATTATCTTCTTGATTATTTATTATTATGATGAAGAAAATAATAATAATGATAATAATAATAATAATAATAAGAAGAAGAAGAAGACATTATTATCATCATTACTATTATTATTCCAGTTGCTGTTTGGCCTGTACTGTACAGGTGCACTGGTATGATGAATGGGCGGGGTCATTAGGCTCCCTCAGACTCTCACTCTTCCGATTTCATGTCTAGTGCCTGCTCAGTCTTTTCCTGGATAAACGCATTGAATAAACGTGTGCGGTTTTATTTCCGATGAGTATTTAATGTGAGGTGGGCTGACCATCTGAGCATCAGCAGCGGACTCTGTATCCTACAGTACAGGCTGCATGCAGGCGCTCTTTGTTCTCTTCATGGTGGATACAGATGTTACTGTAAAACTTAGACGGCAGTCAAAGAGGCGGTGCGCTTACAGACATGCAGGTCACAACATCTGGATGCACGCGATCACGACGTAGATTTACGCCTCGATTTCTGCAATAGATCAACAGGCTAACATGCTTTTGCGACATGATATAACAGGACCATGTGTGCTGTTTCGTTATTTATCCCGGTTTCTGGATTATTTGCTCCGTGGTGCACAAACCCAGTGCGCTGACAGCAAGGCTGAATGAAATGCAACAGGAAGCGTTACACCTCTACACGCATGGGTGTGAAAACACACAGCACTAAACATAAAGGTCAAACCAGACCGACACACTCTTTACTGTCAGTCGGACATCACCACAGTGATGAGAGACCTGACTTGGAGAGCGACAGTGTTTCTCACTCACCCTGCATGGAACCCGTAACAAAGTTGCATCAACAGGAACAGCACATTATCCGAGCTTTGCCTCTTTCTGTCCAGAAACCACCGGAGAAAATCCGCCTTCTGTTCGCTCACCGTTAAATACGAACACCAACCCTTAAAAAACCAATTCCCAAACGCAAATACAGGCTTTCCCGGTAATGACTGAGGTAAGGACGTGTGTCGCGCAAGGCAGTGAAGGCCCGCTGATGGTCGGTTTCAGTCTGGAGCTGATTTCTGAGACGATAACGTCACCGGAAGTGTCGTCATCGAGGTGGATGGAGTCATTTAAAGGGTTCACTCACTAAATTAACGCTCAACGTTTTGCACAGGAAGAAATACAAATAATTATTTATACACACAGTAAACTTAAAAAATTAAATATTAAAATTCAAGAGGAAGTGATATAGTGAAGGATCTGATTGGCTCTTTAGCAAAACACTCACTACACTTTTCATGTTAAAACAAAACAAACAAAAAAAAAACCCACTCTTACTCACTTATTTGTCGATTCACTTAATCCCATTAGGGTTGCTGGGAGGCAGGAGCTCAGGGCCATCTCACGCAACCATACACACCCCATTCACATCCACGCCTAGGGGCAATTCGGACCTGTCATTTAGCCTATCATTCATGTCTTTGGGCTGTAGGAGGAAAACAAATTTACCTAGAGAAAAACCACATCTGAGATATATTTTTTAAACACTGCAGTATGTTAATCACAAGTAGAATCTCAGAACCATAGAAACCCCACCAAAGTATGAGGAGGATATTAGCTTTTGCTTTTGTTGATTTATGCTACGATCACACCACACAATATTTTTGTTTTTTGACTATGGTCACCTTGTCAGATCAGGCAGTGAAAGTACCATGAATTCGGCCTTGCTGAAAATCCAAAACACAGCTAAATGTTGGTGTGGATACAGTTCCTGAATTACTGCAACTAATTCAACATGTGCACAAATTATTTACAGAAAAACTACAAACAATTGTTGACCACGAATCCAGTTTAAACTGACCAGCTCAGCCTCCGACACTAAGCCTGAGCTGATCCGATGTTTGTCTTCAACACTGCATTAGAAGCACTAATTTATAGGATATTTTCATCTACCAGCATTTAGTTGTGTTCTTGACAGCTGGAAGCTGCTCAGACCAAGCTGGATTTTTTTTTCAGCAGGAGGGAGACTGACACCACTACAAGACTGACCCCAAATAATTATTGCCTTGCACATTATCATGGAGGAGGGTCAAGAAATTATTAATCATGGTTGGAACATGTTGTAGGAGTTATGTTTTCAAATTAGACAAGAAATTTTGACATGCTAGATGATATCTTAATGCCACATCATAGTTCTTTCATGACATGTCATGTCCTGTTAGTCATTCCTGACAGATATATTTGGGCCAGACACTGGAAATTTGTCGGCCACAACAAAATCATTATTGTATAATGAATATATAGTAATACATAATATTATGCATTTAATTTCTTTATTCTTAATAATGTCAAAATCCTCCTCTGAAACATGACCATAGAAATGTACTGCCATATGACTGTATTATCTTTCTCTAATACCTTTTATTCTTCACCAATTTTAATGGCTAGATTCAAAACATGGATGCTGCTGTTGGCTAGCGACCCATCGTCAGAGCATTCATACAAACATGGTGAACAAACTTTCAAAAACAACATGAACGCTTTTCAATCAATTAGACTGCATTGTCAGTTTACATGATTGCTCCTGGCTGGATTTTCTTGGTTGTTGTTCATTTCCTCAGCCCAGCAGTCACAGTTTATTCATTTATTCATTTTCTAAGCCGACTAACCCTAATTAGGGTCGCGGGGAGGCTGGTGCCCATCTCTTGCTGACCCTGGGCGAGGGCGGGGTACACCCTGAACAGCTTGCCAAACCATTGCAGGGCCAACACACACACAACCATTCACACTCACTCTCACAGCTAGGGGTGATTTGGAACCACCAATCAGCCTATTGTGCATGTTTTTGGACTATGGCAGGAAACGGGAGTACCCAGAGGAAACCCATGAAAGCATGTGGAGAACATGCAAACTCCACACAGAAATGCCCAAAGTCTGGGAATCGAACCCGGGAGCTTATTGCTGTGAGGCGAATGTGTTAACCACTGTGCCACCATGCCGCCGGCAGTCCCAGTGAGATATTAAAAAATCCAATATCACAGACCTTTTCTATTTCATCTGATATATTTATATCACACATACCAGAAATCACATCAGTGTCACTGCTGAATTAACAATATTCCAATAGTATCTGGACAAATTATCCTAGTACCTTTTTATTGAAAGACCATGTAGAATGGACATAACTGAACAAAGCAACAGCTGGACTACAGTTAACAACTACATACTCAGTTAGCAGCTGCGTACACACCTGTATGGTTCATCAGGTTTGCCTGATCAATTGCTAATTAGCATTGATTCAAGGTAAGAGTATCTAATATGTTATAATTAATAAATCATAATGTATTGAATGCGGTAGTATCAATGCTCAGAACACCTCTAGTGAAGAAAGATAACATTTTTGCACAAGTGAAGACATTAAACCCAATAATTTATGTAAAAACTTTCAAGATGTTTATTTACATTCTATGATTTCAGTGCAAACATGTGACTTTACAAATTTCACATCTGTAACCAGTGTCTGACTGCCTATATGCAAATAAAGGAAAACTGAGAAAAATTCTTATTACAAACCAAAGAACATGTTTTTAGAAACACATTTCAATTTATTTGAATTCAGAAAACTGTAGTTTTCATACGTCCTTAAGTCACTGCCCCTTGTAAGAACGTCTGTTGTTGTTCTTGTAGTTTTATATCATATTACTTGCATACATTTTCCAGTTTTTTTTAATTATTAATGTATGGCCATAATTTTGCCAAAATCTACTCTTAAAAAAAAAAAATAAGAAGAAGAAACACTCGCTGGGTTTCCACCACAGCTAAGTGACATTTTTAAAAAATTAATTGATGAACAAAGATTTTATTTTAATTAAGTGATGTTAAGTGATTAAAACTGGGTTTTCTCTTTGTGAGAAGGATAGCTCATACAGAGCACTTTTTTCCAAAATGGTAGCATTACTATTTGCTCCTTGACCTAAATGTGAAAAACCTTTTTTCATTTTAATTTAATTTAATTTCATTTTGTCTCTATTTCTGTGTGCAGTTTGCATACTCTCCCTGTGCTTGCTGAGTTTCCTCCGGGTATTGAGGTTTCCTCCCACAGTCCAAACACATGCACATTAGGCTAATTGGCTGTTCCAAATCACCCCTAGGTGTGAGTGTGAATTGTTGTGTGTGTATGTGTGTGTGTGTTAGCCCTGCGATGGCCTGGCGAGTTGTTCAGGGTGTACCCTGCCCTCGCCCAGAGTCGGCTGAGATAGGCGCCAGCTACATTATGTTACTTCATGAGTAAAAACTTTTCAGTGATATTTGAGGCCTTTTTTAAATTCAAGATTCCATTACTTGCTTTTTTTTTCCAGTTCACAATTTCAGATTGTTCAGGTTAATGAAAACACGTGTTGGAATTTAAAAAAAGAAAAAGAAAAGAAAAGGCTAATCACTCTGTCACCTGGCTTTGCCTTGAGCTGATTAGCATTTACATTTTGGCTGTTATAGCCTTAGCATTTAAAACAAGTAGGAGATAAACAAACATAAAATGCTCCCTGAAGCAGTTAATGAAGGAAGAGGGTCAATTATTGTTTTTGTATGCAGAGCCCATTCAGCTCTGTGAATATGAATCAGAGAACTGACCATTTCTCTAACAAATATAATATAACTAATTATATTATATATATATA
>JBCNYH010000024.1:35597840-35608126 GCA_039654325.1 Tandanus tandanus
TGCGTAACCACAGCTGCTATGGTAAGTCTTGCTTTTGCCGTCATGTGACGCCTGCAACCACAACACACACACACACACACACACACACACACACACACACACTCTCCCTGATCTAAGAAATAATGTTAAATGATAGCTACCTTATTTAATCTAATGCTAAAGAAATAATTTTGGTTGTAATTTATGGTATCTAACAGAAGTGCCTGTAATAGCCGATGTCTGATTAAGTGAGCTTCACAGGTCTTTCACTAAATTTCCATTGTTTACTCTGTTTTATCCTTGTTAGTTTAAAACATGTTGTATAAAAAGTGTGCAGACTGTTAAAAAAGCATTACAGAGTTCTGAGAGAACTTGCGCTGCCTGCAATTAAACTAAGCTAAACCCATGGCTGAAACAGGAGCTTTAAGAACACAAGGCCATTCTAACAGGAACTTATCTATCTGTGAAGTCCAAAAGAGGATGAACATGACTGAAGTTACTCACTCACTCATTTGTTGAAC
Source organism: Tandanus tandanus (assembly GCA_039654325.1). Taxonomy (NCBI): domain Eukaryota; kingdom Metazoa; phylum Chordata; class Actinopteri; order Siluriformes; family Plotosidae; genus Tandanus; species Tandanus tandanus. Next base: position 35,598,341 of record JBCNYH010000024.1, read on the forward strand.
TGCTTAATCCTATTAGGGTCGCGGGGAGGCTGAAGGGGTACACCCTGAACAGCTCACCAGACCATCACAGGGCAACATCCACACAATGACTCACACTCACACCAAGGGTCAATCTGGAACAGCCAGTTAGCCTAATATACATGTCCTTGAACTGTGGGAGGAAACCTGAGTATCTGGAGGAAACCCACGCAAGCATGAGGATAACATGCAAACTCCACACAGAAATGTCTGAACCCGGGACCTTCTTGCTGTGAGGCGGACGCGCTAACCATTACGCCACAGCACCCCCCATTGCTGTACTATCTATGTTTAAAGAACTCCTTCAAAATCTCTGTATGTGTAATCATTTTATTAGTTGCTGTGGCTACGAGATGAGTCCTTCAGAGGGTTAAAGTGATGGTTTGAAAACATAAAATGCACACGTGAGCAGAATAAATTGTTTTGTTTTAGGTATTCAGGCACATAAACACAGTATTTAGTGTCTTGCATTACTTGTGAAGAAGTTTTTTTTACTCTCCAGCCTCCCTGAAGCTCTAACAAAAGTAAGCAGTTTTTGGCAAATGAGTGAGTGAGAGAGTGGGATTAAGGTGGATACTCTGCTGGTATTTATGACTGAGCTATGTAAATTAGCCTTTCCCAGACAGGGTATTTTGTTTACAGTCTTTCATCTATGTGTCTCCCACAAGACTGAATGTTTACTGTGTAACAGGCAGCGTAGTCAAAATGAGACACTCTCAATGTCACATTAATTTGTTCAATACGCACCTGGAACATTCCGTAGTCCAGAGAGATCAAGGCCATATATTTAATGTCCTTCCCATCTTTTCCACTTTTCAGCTCCACCAGGATGTGATGCCACTCACCATCACTGACCCGTACCTGTGGAAAATCCAACAGAGCAACACGCCGTGCGCCCACAAACACCTGGAAACGCACGTGCATGTTACTGACCTGCAAGGCAAAAAAATAAAAATTAACAGAGAAAACACATGAGGCTTTACAGTTTTCTATGCTTTCTTTACAAATCCTCCATACACTTTTGTCCTAATTCTGATGGCCTTATTATTTAAATAGAACAAATTAGCTCAGAAGCAAGAGAGGAAACTGGAGTGCCTGGAGGAAACCAATGCAAGCAAACTCCACACAGAAAGGCACTTGGCCAAGATTCAAACCTGGCACCTTCTCACTGTGTGGCAAAAGTGTTATCTGTGCCCCCTTGTTTGGAAATTTTGCCAAGGAATTAGTTTTGCTGGGTTTTTTTATTATTATTTTTTATCGTTCACATACTACAACAATGCTGCTTTCTGCTCACTGCTGAGTTAGCCTATTTTCTAAATGTCTACACTGAACTCATCCTGAGCATCCTTAGATTATGTAAGTGTTAAATGTTGAGAACCAAAGCATTTAAATCTATTTGTACATATTGAAAGGTATAATATCATATTCTTTTGCAGAGCAGCATGGTGGTGTAGTGGATAACACGTCCGCATCACAGCAAAAAGATCACTGGTTCTCATCCCCGGCTTGTGTGGAGTTTGCATGTTCTCCCCTTGCTTATGTAGGTTTCCTCCGGCTGCTCCAGTTTCCTCTCCCAGTCCAAAGACATGCACATTAGGCTAACTGGCTGTTCCAGATTACCCCTAGGCGTGAGAGTGAATAGTTACGACTAGTGCGTGTGTTGGCCTCGGGATGAGCTGTTCAGGGTGTACCCCGCAATTGCCCAGAGTTGAATGAGATAGGCGCCAACTCCCCCGTGACCCTAGTAGGATTAAGTGATTCGGCAAATGAATGAATGAAAGAATAGTCATTTGCCCTGCATTCAGCAAAGTCATGTCAAAACTACCTGAATTGCAACAGGGTTATCACATTAGTAGCTGATTCATATGTTTCTTATGTGTGTCAAATCTTTCACAGTGCATTGAGGTACATATTGCAGTGCCTCAGTAATGAAGATGCACATCCCTACAGTGTACTGGTGGTTCGAGTGGTGGGTTGAGTGAATAAAACCTGCATATATTCACCATTAAGCTGAATTTAGAAAGTTCCCCTGCACTGGCCTGGAGAAGAGTGCCAGCACTTTTACGGGTGCGAAACATCAGGCTGATGTACCACGGGATGGTTATAGTGACGTCAGGGTCGCTCCATGCAGCCAGGGCATTACCATCAAAGTGCAGCGGTGAGAGCATCACTGAAGAGAGAAAAGCATATTCAGCATTTAAGCACAAAACAGTTTTCTAGCTCTAAACTTAGACAGAGCAATTATCCTAGTTAGCCTCGTCGAGAAGACATGCTTTCCTTTGATCGATTCTCAGTGGGAATGTAAACATACCTGCACTAGAAAATGTTTTTGATGTTGCAATTTGGGTTTTTGGGCCAAGAAAAAAACAGTCTAAAATGTTTGTGTGTGGTCAAATATTTTCCAGTCAACTGGGAGGGAGCCTCCTAATGAGGACCACGCAGCATTCTTATTTGCTGATTGCTTGAGGCAAAGCATTGTACTTCAGCATGTCAGGGCCAGATGAGCTGGACTAACAGCCATAAAGTTCAGTGCTGACACACTTTCTTTCAGAAAAACTCAAAAAAGATTTTATTGGCTACATTTGGGACACTGTGGATTGTGGGGCTTTTCTCTGTGTCGATAGCACTTACAAAAATGCATCTGTCTTTCATATCCAAATGCTTATACCTTCAACTATTTACCACTAATATATATATACCACACACACACACACACACACACACACACATACATACACACACACACACACATGTATATATATATATTCCTGCTCTTGTTACTTTTAATATTTGATTACAGCACATAGTCACCATAGCATCCCTGCTTCAGTTTTTCAGGTCGAAGCACAGCAACATTATGTGGCATTATGTTCATTATGTGGCAACAAAATGAAAACAGTTGAACTGAATGAGCAGGTTATCCCATCAATGGACCTTTTCTTCCCTGATAGCACGGATATGAAATCGGGGCTTAAATAGTGAAAGAGTGGTTCAGGGAGCATGAGGAATCATTTACACACATGAACTGGTACCACAGAATCCTGCCTTTGGAATGTGCTGGAGAAGACTTTATGGAGTGGTTCAATTTTCCCATCATTAATTCAAGATGTCGGTGAAAAATGAACTCATCCATCTATCCATGTATATATGTGTGTGTATATGCAAATCTTGAAACAAAAAATGTTAAGGCACCAAATAGTGAAGTGTTTCAGATGATATTTTGTTCCATCTTTCCCTCAAACAAGGTGTACAACAGTATGGGGTTGTCGTTAACATTTTTTGTTTCAAGATTTGCATATACATACACACATATATACATAGAAAGATGGATAGTTGAGTTCAATTTTCCCATCATTAATTCAAGATGTCGGTGAAAAATAGACTGTTAAATTAAAAAATGTTAACGACAAACCCATACTGTTGTACACCTTAAGACTTGTTTGAAGGAAAGATGGAACAAAATAACATCTGAAACACTTCACTATTTAGTGCCTTCATTCCCTAAAGGTTTGTTTAAGTGTTGTGAGAAAGAACTGAAACATAACAAAGCAGTAAATGCTTTATCATCCTAGCTTTTTTGGGGAGAAAAAACTCAGCTTTATAATGAGTGTCATAAGCAAGCCAAAACCAGAAGTAGGATCTTAAAGAATTAGGCCAGATTAAGCTCTCTGAAAATGTTAATCTACTTACGGTCACATTTCCTGCTCTAAATCAAAGTGCATAATTTACCACATCCAGCATGTCACACTGCATGTGGCAAGCCTGCATTCATGTTCGCCTAGGTGCCAAGAGATGACAGACAGCCACAGACAAATGGATTTTGCTGGAACTGAAAAAAGTTCTCTGAGGTCTGATCTAAATGAATTGGAAATTTTCATGCAATATGTCAGAAATAAAAACAGCAAGTTTCAGATTGTTTTATTCACCTTATACCACCTTATACCAAAAATGATCATGAGAGTGATATCTAATACCAACCACTGATGGTAAATATTTCTATAAGAAGACATTTACTTAACCTTTTTGAAGGACCAAGTATTTAAAACAAGTAAGTTCCTGTTATCATTTACAAAGCTCTCTTTCCTTGAAGAATCTTTTTTTTTTTGTGAGATTTTGAGGTTATGTTTATTCAAAAATTTTGCTTAATCATCTACTGTGCAACATTAAACAACAAATGCTACCATGCAACAAAAACAAACCATTACAGCGCAAACCATTACATTTTCTCATTTTCAGTTACAGGTCACAGGTTACTTGTGTATCTCTGTGCTTGTGATGTGTGCTTGTTGTTGTGCTAAACACAGGTTGTCCTACCGTGTTCACAGTTCTTTCCTCCGTAACCCAGCGGACATTTACAGGAGTACGTGTTCCACTTGTTGACACACAGCCCTCCATTGTGACACACACTACTGCTACAAAAATTGCTCTTTACCAGACAGCCTGGAAACATATGGACCAAGTTAATAAAGGATGAATGAACCAAAGGACCCTTCTACATACTACAGAAGGTAATGAGTGGAATATTTGACGTGTGCATACAGTATCTAACCTGCAGCAGTGCCGTTGTTAGCAATGAAGCTAGCCATGTCAATGGGGTTGCTGTCAATTGTGAGATTCTTGATACAGCCCACAAAATCTCGATTCCTTACTGGGAAATCCTCTGGGAGGTCAGGAACTCCACCCAGGAGCAAAGGACCTGTGAGGTCCAGAGACCTACATATACACAATACACATGAGGTCACAATCTTGCAAATGTCCTGCAGGTGAAGCTCTTCTAGAAGATGTGTATCTATTATATTTGCAAATAATATTTGACCAAAACATACTTTATAAAGTTTTACAAATCAAGACATTATAATTGTTTTGTTTAATCTCACAGTTATGTGATTTTGAATTATTGATCTATTAACAAAGATTTAAGGCTGGCACCCATCTCAGCCGACCATGGGCGAGGGCGTGGTACACCCTGGACAGCTCGCCAGGCCATTGCAGGGTCAACATACACACATCCATTCACACCTAGGGGTGATTTGGAACAGCCAATTAGCCTACTGTGCATGTTTTTGGACTGTGGGAGGAAACTGAAATACCCTGAGGAAACCCACGCAAGCATGGGAAGAACATGCAAACGCCACACAGAAATGCACCAAGCCTGGGAAACGAGCCCAGACCTTGTTGCAGATAGATAGATAGATAAAAAGGCAGGTTTGCTAATTGTGTCAATTTTCTATCACTTGGCAGACAGCATATACATTTACATTTATTGCACTTCGCAGACACTCTTCTTCAGCGACTTACAATGATCATATTGATAACTGAGCAATTCAGGGTAAAGGGCCTTGCTAAAGGGCCCAACAACGGTGGTACTGGGGATTGAACCACCAACCTTCAGATCAGTAACCCAATGCCTTTACCACTGAGCTGCCACTGCCCTGCATATGCACCACTGAATATACATGCACCAGCAGTATATACTGTTGACTGATGCTCTGTTGGCTTCAAAATAAAACATGCTTCACAAGCACAAATGCCCCCTGTTGCTGATAGGCTGAAATAGTGTTGTATGGTTCACTCTAATCCACCTTTTTTTTTCTTGGCGTACCAACACCAGTTAATTTTTCAGCACACACACGGAACAGTCAGTGGCCTGTGGGAAAGTTTGCAAAAAGGTGTACTGGATTACAATCAATGAGTGCATGTTTAAGAATGATACAGAACTTCTGATTACAGTACTTCTAAATGAATCCCTTGACGCCGGGGCTTTATCAGGAAAGGAAAGCTACACTATATGAACAAAAGTTTATGGACACTTGACCGTAACACTCATATGTGTTTCTTGATGGTTGGACTCCAGGTTCCATTCCTCTTTGCTGATATAATAAATTTCTCTCTTCTGGGAAGGCTGTCTACTAAATTTTGGAGTGTGTCTGTGGGATTTGTGATCATTCACCCACAAGCGCATTATTAAAGTAAGGCAATGATGTCAGGCGAGGACACCAGGGGCAGATGGCATTCTAGTTTATCCCAAATGTGTTCAATGGGGTTCAGTTCCGTGCTCTGTGCAAGTGACACACATTCTTCCACTCCAACCTTGGCAAGGCATGTCTTCATGGAGCTCACTGTGAGCACAGGGGGACTGTCATGCTAGAACAGGTTTGAGCCTCTTGGGAAATTGTAACCCAACAGCAGACATTCTGCACAATTGTGTGCTTTTCAACTTTTATGCACCAACTTTGGGAAGAAGCTACATATGGGTCTGATGGTCAAATGTCTGTAAACTTTTGTCCATACAGTGTATGTAATGTAAACAGCTTAACATTTCAAGGAACCATTATATCAGGAGACATAAATGTGTGCCATACTACTCAGATCTTACATAACCGTCACAAAAATAATTTTGAATATAATATTCATTCATCCCCGCAACCCCAGTAGGATTAATCGGTTCAGCAAATGAGTGAGTGAGTGAACCGTGATATTCATTCATTCATTATCCGCACCACTTATCCTATTTATGAAGAAGCAGAAAATATGAAGCCCCTGAAAAGCTCACCGGTCCATTGAAGGGTCAAAACAATCAATCATTCACACCTAGGGGCAATTCAGAACAGTCAATTAGCCTAATGTGCATGTCTTTTAACGGTGGGAGGAAACAAATCACCCAGAGGAAATCCACACAAGCATGAAGAGTACATGGAAACTCAATGTGAAGTGAACTTCATGTGAAGTGAGAGTGAAGCACTACACCACCATGCCCTTAGAATATAATATATCTCATAAATAATTCTGTAATTGCACTTGGCTAGGTTTTGCCTTCTAAGAGTTTATTTAGCTAGTACAATTTTCTGTTATCATATTATGCATTAATCATGACTATCAAATTATTGACTGTAAGCAGCCACAGCTGGTGCTAGTAAGAAATCATTTTTGCATGTGCACTAAACAGCCACCTCAATAATTCGAACAGGAGGTGTGAATATATTTTATGAATACAAAATGCAACATGAAATCATATAAAGATTGGGCCCAGAATTCCTTGCTACGCCCCTGGAAGCAGGAAGTTTAAAATCTTTGGGTGGCTTCTCATTATGAGTACATGACCTGCCACTTATTGTATCATTTCAAAGCCATTACCTCTCATAAAGTGTTTTAGGGCTGTGGTTTTAAGTTAAATAGAGATAAGATTATTAAACAGCCTTAAATACCAACTAGATGAGCTACAAGTGTGTTTGCACTGTAAAGCCTATAAGACAGGTTTGGCATAAGGACAAAACAAGATCTGGAGAGAATAGAGCAGAGAGAGAGTAAAATAAAGCGGTGTATGGGAATTTACTCTAATCTCCTGTAATGATGAGCTATTCAACACCAGCATGCAGTTAACATGCCGCACACAGCTCTTATTTGCTGGCCATCCTGTTCAGTGAGTATTTATACCTGTCTGTGAAAGTATAAGGTTAGTATGGGTATTTGTATGTCCTGTACAGAATAAACAAATCACTTCTGGGTTTACATATTTTTGCTATTGAATATATAGCAACACATGACTTACTTGATAAATGAGTAGCATTAAAGACAAAAATTAAACCATTATAAAAAGACCAACTGGCTCAGACTCACTTCTTCTGGCCTGTCTGGGTGCCCCGGGCTGCACATGTGTAGTTTCCGATCTGATCACCGAAACGTACAGCCATGCCCACATCACAATCATCCACTGCAACCACAGCAACTTTCTCCTCAGAAGGACCATGAGGGAGGCCAGTACGTCCAATGTTAGGCTGGAAAAAACGGTAAATATTCGGGTGACCAAAAAAACCAGATGAGTAGCTTAGTAAGTAAAAATGCCAGTGACATATCTGTTTCCAATATCGAAATTTGACATGGTGCAAAATAACAGAGTGCAAGATGAAACAACTTATCAGTACGATTGTTATATAAAAATATTTCTCTCCTTTTGTCATGGCAACTGTCCCAAGTAAAATGTTCTGTTGGCTCACTGTTACATAACACCATGACCAAGATGTAGCTACTGTGCAGTCCTAATCTGTCAGACATAGCATGAGGTGTCTGCTTGCCAGACTGTTGAGCTCTGCCCACAACAGCTCAACGTTTAATTGGATTAAGCCAGTAAAACACTGCTGAAACCGAGATACCAGACAAAGTGTAAACCATTCAATGTCAGGAGAATACCTACGTACTTCATTAGTGCAGCTAATGCCTGCATTATTATACAGTGGACCATGCCAGCTTGTGCTTTTTCTGCTTCTTTTGCTTTGGCAGTATTTAATTTATTTAATTAATGTAATCTGATCTGTTAAATACTTAGACTGTCAGCAGTTCCAATGTCCTTTGTAAAAGGAGTTTAAAAATGCATCATGTAACATGTAACATGTAACATAACCATAGTCCATATGTGCTAATCCAATAGAATTAATGAAATCATGCTTACATATATGTTTATAGTATTTAATAATAATACTAACCAGCTTGCTAACATGAACTAATAGGATTTCTAAGAGAAACTGTAACTTCTCATAATTTTTAGCTAGCTAAATTTGTAGCATATACTATGACTGCTGCCTCTGTAAATGACAAATACAGTATTGCTGATTAAATCACACAAAATCTTTCTAAAGTGAGGCTATCAGTGAAGAATGCAATTAAGGTGGATTATGGAAATTCTACATTTGGCGAAGCGTTGTTGTTGTTAGTTCATGACAAGCCTATGCACTTATAGCTCAAGCTGACAGGCGCCAAACCTCACTCGCAAAGCTCCTCCTGAGGGCACGGACTCTGTTTTAACAAGTTAAGCTGTTTCTGTCCAGATATAAATAAGTAGACGGTTTTTACCCTTTGCTGTGACAGAAAAATGTTTTAACATAAGTTAGCAGTTTTCCGAATCATTTTGTGTCGTGATGACCTTTCCACATACACCATCACACTTACACAATGTGTGTGTTTGATTTTTCCCCTAATTATATTCTTTTCCCTTCTGATCTTCTACCTGCATGGTGCTGGTTGAATCACTAAAAATGCAGCTGATCTGTGCTGATCATTTCAGATGGATTTTCTACCAAAATTCAAGGCAATTTCCTGTTCTTACCCTAACATTATGCCTAGTGTTATCAAGACTTGTGGTAAAAGCATCACAACATGTTTTTCCAAAAAATGCGACTTTATCAGCCTGCAGCAAGGTACAGGCCTCCAGCTAACTAGCTTGCTCCATGCTAACCGGTTTGCCGGTTTTATATTTTATGGTAAGAACGTATATACATTTTTTTTAATTTTCAAAAATTTGAATGCAGTAATAAAAACGCTTTATTTCTTACAATCCAATGGATAGAATACAACATTTATTCTGCTCCTTCTGATTATATATGTTTAATAGTCCACTCGGCTAATGAGCTATGCGCTATGTAAAGCTATGTAATATGGCCCTTGTGTTTTTAAAGGTAAATAAGATCTTTATACAAACTTTGTATGAATTTCAAAAAGCCATTAAGATGTGCCTGTGAGCATTTTGATGGAGCAAGTGGAACCCTGTCATACTTTAAGCATGGAAAAAACTGTCACTGCATAGCTAATAAAGAGGCTAGGAGGGTAAGGTAGAGTGCCCAACAAATAATACACATGCGTCAGTTTTACATAAGATAGATGCTCTCGCTGGAGCAATTCGCAGCTGATTGTGAAGCGGCCGGGATGAGAATCAGCACCTCCAAGTCCGAGGCCATGGTTCTCAGGCGGAAAAGGGTGGAATGCACCCTCCGGGTC
>JBCNYH010000024.1:35611403-35625488 GCA_039654325.1 Tandanus tandanus
GGGACAGAGTCCAACGAATCAAAATCCAGACAGTCCATCCTAAGAAAATCCCGAACTGGAGTGTGTGTGTGTGTGTGTGTGTGTGTGTGTGTGTGTGTGTGTGTGTAAAATCTAGATGAGGACATGTTCACATAGGAAAACTGTTTGGATAACTGTGAAACTGGAAACAGATGAGACAACAAAATAGCTATTCTTCTACTTACATGCTGAACATTCTTAATGCTTTAAGCACGATTAATTTACTTTGTAGTCAAACTGAATCTGCACCTAGTTAAGGCTCAAATATTTTTAACTCTTATTGAGACTCAAAAACCTTTGTGTAAAGCCCCTTTGACTGGATAATCTCAATGATGATCCTGTGCTCTTATTTACTGACTTTGCAAGTCTTCAATTTCTTTTCCAATATAAAAACAAACTTTGCTATGAGAAAGGTAGCCAGGCAAACAATCTTCCATCAGTAAATCATTAACACTTTATTAGTGATCACATATTAGACACAGTAAACATTTATTTATTTGAATTTTCATATTTGTACCTTACATTTTAGGTGCAATTTGCTTCTTCTAAAATAACTGTACTACATATCTATATTGAATGTCAGGTAAAAAGATAATAAAACAGGTGTTAACTCTCTATCTATCCATCCATCCATCCATCCATCCATCACAAAAATAATCCAATTATTAATACTTCCTCATCCGAGCGCAAGGCCTCTTATTCAAGGCAGTTATACAAAATGCATTCATATAAATGGCTGCGTGTTTGTATTGTAGGGCTCAAATAATAAACAAATGTTGCATTTACAAAAATACTGCATTTTTTACTATACCATATGGTGGTACTGAACAGCCTTGGCGGAGGTCTGTGCTCCCCGAATGCTTTTCTAATTATTATTCTTATTCTTATTATTATTATTATTATTATTAATATTATTATTATTCAATTCCATACTCAAGATGCTTTGGGCTACTTTTGTGGTTTCTGTTGTAATTTACATTTTTACCTGAGTGCGTTGCAAGCAGAATCTGTTCTCAAGGATAAATATGGATAAAGACAGGACATGGGTCAACCAACCAAGCCATGTTCCATGATATGATGCTCCGCTAGGGAGTGCCGCATTTTATATCACAGTAGACAGCTTCTTTTTACACTCATAAAAATACTACATAATTTACAAGCATTGTAGAAATAACAGCTGGCCATTGTTTTATTTGTAAGTGTGACAAAAGAAGTTTGGCTATTTGGCACTTTAAGGGAGCCCAAGCACCTTATATAACCCAGATTAACTAAGCAGGTGATGCGTTTGTCTTCAGTAGTTTGGGGTTATAACTGGACATGAGTGGTACAGAAAAGAGGACTATAGGAAAGGTCATGATTTCATACAGCTACAACAGAGCAAATGCACTCCTGATAGAGAAGATATGTCTTCAGACTGAAAATAAGTAAAGTAAAGTGTTTCCATTTGCAGTACTATGTGTGGGTGGGTGTCTTTACACGAAGATAAAATTATAGAAGCTTTGTAGTACATTTTGTTTATAGGTCATATATGTCTTTTAAGATGTGCTAATAAAATATAAATCAACCTCTTGGGCTAACTCTGGTTAATTTTCACTGATTCTCCTAATTAAAGATGTTGGTATTAATGAGAACTGTTCCTGGGCTCCCGAGTAGCACAACAACAAAATGCATGACTATCAACCTGGAGATCGCAAGCTCGAATCCAGGGTGATGGCACAGCCATCCATGGGAGTCCATGGGAGCTAATTGGCCAAGCTCTCACAGAAAGGTGGGATGGAACCATTGCCGATTTTCGTCAAGAGTAGGCTGCATAGCCATCAGCGTGTTTCTGCCCTGCGATGGCCTGGCGAGCTGTCCAGGGTGTACTCTGCCCTCGCCCAGAGTTGGTTGAGATGGGTGCCAGCCTCCCCGCGACCCTAATTAGGATTAAGCGGTTCAGAAAATGAATGAATGGTAAAATTGGTGAAATATTATATTGATTTATATATTATTAGACAGCCTTAATAATAATAATAATAATAATAATAATAATAATAATAATAATACCCCCAGTATAGCTAACTGGGTTATCAAATGCCGGCCATGTCTATCACTGTCTATGGTGAGAGGCATGTAAAAGAACCATTGCTGATTTTCGTCAAGAGTGGGCTGCATAGCCGTCAGCGTGTTTCTGCCCTGCCTGGCAAGGTGTCCAGGGTGCACTCAGCCCTCGCCCAGAGTCAGCTGAGATGGGTGCCAGCCTCCCTGCGACCCTGATTAGGATTAAGCGGTTCAAAAAATGAATGAATGGTAAAATTGGTGAAATATTATATTGATTTATATATTATTAGACAGCCTTAATAATAATACTAATAATAATAATAATAGTACCCCCAGTATAGCTAACTGGGTTATCAAATGCTGGCCATGTCTATCACTGTCTATGGTGAGAGGCATGTAAAAGAACCATTGCTGATTTTTGTCAAGAGTGGGCTGCATAGCTGTCAGCGTGTTTCTGCCCTGCCTGGCAAGGTGTCCAGGGTGTACTCTGCCCTCGCCCAGAGTCAGCTGAGATGGGTGCCAGCCTCCCTGCGACCCTGATTAGGATTAAGCGGTTCAGAAAATGAATTAATGAATAATAATGATGATGATAGTTGTAGTAAGCACTCTGACATACAGTAATGAATGTGTCTCTACTTCATGAAAGGAAAAACATGACCCTGGTGTAACTAAAAATTTTTTAACAGCTCACAGCAATGAAACATGACCCATTATGTATGTATGTATGTGTCAATGAATGTAGTGGTGTATTATATTTCTGGATGAGCAATAAGAGAATCTTAAGACAGAAAATACAAACAATAAGGAAACAAGTTGCCTCTTACAAGGTTCTTCCATAAAAGGAAATAATTGGCTATTTAGATAACAGCTGTTATTTAAAAAAAAATAAAAAAAATCACAACATGATGTTGAAAACGTATGCATACTTTCAAACTTTGTGTTGGTGGCTGGGTTCTCTGTTGGTTCTTTATGTAAGCTCTGAATAGAACAGAAAGCAATCTGTGTCCGTATGAGGAAAAAGGGTTAGAGGTTATTACCTCAGTCTTATTTAATCTGGTAAATTATTATTGTTTATTAAAGGTTAATGCCCCAAATGGGACAGTAATAGCGTATCTTGCTGATTTCCTAAAAACATTTTACTTCATTAAGCTCTTCAGTGGGGGCAGGAGCTTTATCCTATTAAACATGTGTTTATATGAGTGAAGAAATCTTAAAACCTCACAATGACCACAAGACTAATCTTTTCCTTATATAAGCAGACATTCCAATATAAACACGGAACCCACTGTGGCACTTAGAGAACAGTTTCTCACATTCTATTTATGTATCTTACAAAAGTGAGAGAATGTTTTTAATAAAGCAAATCTATTAACCCTGAATGATTCAGTTTAAAGTAAGATGATCCTTGTGTTTTCAAAACTTCAAGTCACATTATTTTTGTTATGCAATAATATAAATATGAATACGGTAATAAAACTATAAAAGAAATCATTTTTAACAGAGTTTAAAATATATATTTTTTTTACCTTGTTGTAGTAATGCAACCACACCATGTGCCACTGACCATCGCTCACTCCAGCAGGTATAAACGGTGCCACCGTGGTCTTGCTCTCTCCTACAGGCAGGTAGAAGGATATAAAATACAGCTTACAGGAAACAGACTGTAAGGCTGAACATGTGTGTATTTAAACATTAGATGATTATTGTCGGATTAAACCCAGCACCAATATCAAGAAATTAAATGATGCATATTAACCACTGAAAATTCTGTTAAAATTCTAAATGCCTTAAAATATCACCCACACCCAGGGAGTTTAGTGATATTGATGGAACTCTTCCAGTTCAGTGGAGGCATTATAAATACATAATAAAATCCATGGACCTCCCATAAGGAAAAATGTAACTAATGTTCCCATGTCATATCCAGACACTGTACAGTCTGTTGGAGATTGTTTATTACTCCATCCCACTTCATTAAGTTGAGTAATGGAGGAGGAGGAACTTGACCGTTGACCCATGCTGGGGTCATTTACCAAAATTAAATTGTTATTGAAATCCCTTCATTCCTAGACTGTGAAATGTTGTTGTTTGAGGAAATGCCTTTCAAAGCCTTAGCTGCCCACTACTGTCCACAGCTGACCCTTAACTGCCTTACATACATGGAATTCACTGTCTCACCCTCGAGGACAGTAGAGCGACACATTCCAGGGATCTTTATCCTCTGGAAACAAATCCAAATGTTAAAGACACAGGACGAGGATCTGGAGGCATGTTAATTATGTGCCACCCAGGAGGGCTGGAATGAATGGGTTAGAAAAACAAAGGGACAGGTAGATAGAGGATGTGTGTTTCTGTGCTCTTTGGCCAGCTGCTTCCTTTGGCAGTAGGCCACACACACTTACGTGAGCAAAAAAAAAAAAGAAAGCAAGAAAAAGAAAAACAAGAGAAAGTACTTCTCTCACACACTCTGGACAGTTATATTCACTCAGAGTGTTTGGATCTAATCGAAGGAGCTGATCCGGTCTTTCTTTATGACTTCCTTATTTTTTTTACACACATACTACATAATAACAATGGCCACCTTATAACTGTAAGGCTATAACAGTAAAATAATCAGTCAATTAGGCTGTTTTGCTTTCTTCTCCTCCTCCAATCATATTCCCTTGTTCCAGTAGTGGTTAGGGTGCTGGGCACATCCAGTGGTGTAGTGATTACGGTGCTGGGCTCATAATTGAGAGGTCATGGGTTCGAATCCCCATTAGACCCGGGGCAAGGTCTAAACCACAAGTGTGCCTCTGTCCACCCAGCAGTATAGATGGGTAAAAAAAATACTGGGAAGGTAACCTGCGATGGACGAGTGTACCATCCAGGAGGAGTTGAACTCTTGGTCACTTCATGCCACAGAAACCGGGGATAGGTGCCGGCCCTGATTTAAAAAAAAAAAAAAAGCCAAACACACACACGCAAGTAGTGGGCAGCCACACTAAAGTGCCCAATGAGCAGATATAGGTTAGGCACCTTGCTAAAAAGCAAATTTTAGCCTCGAAGGTGAAAGAAGAGAAAGGAGAAGGTGTTGCTTACTCCTCTGCCATCACACATTTTTCCTGCCGGTTCAGGAAACTGAACCAGCAGGATACAAAGCAGATGATACAAAACCTGCTTCTCTAACCTTTATATGTTCCTGTGTAATAAGTTTTTCTTTAATCTTCCCTTTCAAGATTTAATAATCCTGACCTTAAGCAAGTGATTGGATTTTGGATGAGTTTAGCTGCCTGTCAACATTAATTTATGTCAATATATGGTACATTCATTCATTCATTCATTTTATAAGCCGCTTAATCCTAATTAGGGTCGCGGGGTTATGCTGGCGCCCATCTCAGCTGACTCTGGGCGAGGGCGAGATACACCCTGGATAGCTCGCCAGGTCATCGCAGGGCAACACACACAAACCATTCACACTTACATTCACACCTAGGGGCGATTTGGAACAGCCAATTAGCCTACTGTCAATGTTTTTAGACTGTGGGAGAAAACTGGAGTACCTGAAGGAAACTTTACACAGAAACGCACAGAAACGCCCGAACCCATGAAACGATCCCAGGCCTTCTTGCTGTGAGGTGGACGTGCTAACCACTGTGCCGCCTGTTAATATACAGTATGTTAAAAGGACAGAACAACCGGCTTTTCATTCCCATGCCACTATTACTGAACAATTCCAGGATTAGCTTACACTATGGAAATACATATCCACAAACATACATGCATAAACTCACCAGCAGAGAAGGTGAGTTGAACTTGCTCGTCTACAATCTCCAAAGCGATAAAATCATGCTTTTCATTAAACCTTCCATTATAGAGCAATAAAGCATTTCTTTCTCTAGTGGCAAACCTGTGGAACAAAAACATACATTTTTAATTTATTGTCAATATGAATTTTGAAAAAATAGAATATAAATAGAATTTACATAGCAGATATAAAACATGTTTCATATCAATCATACTAGATCGTTAGGGTAACACCCCACGCTGTGAATATATTTTCACCTATATGACAAAAGACTGGGATCCGTTTTATAAACACTACTAACAGGATCAAACATTATTTAAGGATATAAAATAGAGATGGGAAAAAGAGAGAGGAAGAGTGGAAAAGGAAGTAAGGGAATGATAAAATGTGTAAACAAAGAGTGCACTAATTGAGGTAGTGACAAGGTAACTGATGGAGAAGTCACTGGGGGAAAGCTGACCTGCAGGTGTTTGCCAATTTGTGGCAGTTTTGCAACTCACATGGGAGGCAGACAGAGAGAGGTGTCAGACAACACCTGGCACAAGGGCACACTCACAGGAAGTAGGAACAAAGATCCACGCCACACATTACATCCTGTTTGCACATTTGCCGTGGAGGTTTGATTAGAGTAAGTTTTAATGTGAATTTAAATCTGTGCTTATAAAAAGGCCATTTTGCTGCAGGAGTAACCCAGCACAAGAACCATAACCACTAGATGATGCTTTTTAATTCAATCCACACACGATTTAGAAGTTTAGGGCAGTGGTAGCTCAGTGATTAAGGCTCTGGCTTATTGATCCAAAGGTTCATAAGCCATCAAGCTGCTGCTGTTGGGCCATTCAGCAAGGACCTTAACCCTTAATTGCTGAGTTGTATAAAAAACATGCTAAAAGTTCCTGCCAGATGCGTCTGCCAAATGCTGTAAATGAAAATGTCCCACAGAGGAATTTAACATGAATAGTTACACATTCCATGTAAATAAACTGACTATATTATACTGACTGTCAGAATATTCTAAAAATATCTTTAAGATATTAGATATTATTAAAAGTGGATAATGCTTGAATCATAATGGCTGGCTTGCAGTTTGTTACTGTCACTTGGATCAGGTGTCCCACTTTAAAATTTATATTAGAAGGGAGTCTCGTCTGCTAGCCATAATTCCAGACTGGAGGCCTGCTCTTTGCAGCAGGCTGATAAAGTCACACTTAGTGGAAAATACCTTATTCTTGAAAATTTTTAAAATATTATATTTTTGCCATCAAATACTTACATTTCATATTTTGTTGCTTTCCATGGAATAAGTCTAAAATAAATGGAAGAGCTGGCTCAATAGACTTAGTTTTTAGCCTAGCATGGCTTAGCTCACAGGACTTTAGCTGATCGAGTCTGTCATCAATAAATTATGTCCAAAAAATAAATAAATAAAAAATAAACGATTAATATTTATTTACCTTTTTATGTTTCTGCATAAACTACTAATATATACTTATGATACTGCATAATATATACTATACATTATTTTTACAAATGTAAAAAATAGACAATAGATGGCAGCATCAGCAGACGTGTACGCTGCGATGCCTCCATGTACCTTGACCTAAAAATCTATTCAGCAACATCCACCTCACCTTCACTACATAACTGTTAATTAGCTCATCCACATTCCTACAAGCAGGCAGTTAAGTGACTTGAATGGATTATTTTTCATGGTTTAACTGGATTTTCTTTTAAATCTTATGGAAACAAGAATAGAAAGAATGCTATTCAGACTGTAGAGTCATTATTCACTGTCATACTAAGTGATTATATATATTACTTAAGCTTGTTTCTCTGACACATCCACAGCATGTCTTCCACAGCCACATGTGAAATGTAATACCAGATTACTTTTACTTTTTGGATTACTTTCTTTATAATTCATTTTTCAAAATGTCTTAAAGGAGAAATTAATCAGCTGACTAACAACAAACTTTAGTTTCTCAGTCCCAAGATGACATGGTTACAGACTTGAAACACTTAAAATAAATAGGAAGTATATATGTATTTATTTATTTATTGAGTTTATAGCACCTGAGGAGAAGTACAGTGGACGAGAAGTACATTTTTACTACTGCATCATCATCCTCTTGATAATGACAAGTTATTTATAGGTATTACATTTTTTATTACTGACTTGTCACATAATTTGCCAATCACATGAGAATATGGAAGAACAGCTGACTACCCAATGTAGAGGACAATCCAAGGTACTCACATGAAAGACAGTGTGAAGTGAAATCTCTGTCTCAGGCCCCTGAAGGTGACGAATGCATTCCCAGGAAAGCTGCGTGTGCTCATCTGACAGTAGGGCTTCTCAAACCCTCCTTCAGGACATTGGCATATAAACCCCCCAACCAGCAGGTCCACACAGTGACCTCCATTCTTACACACACCCGACACACAGCGGCCCGAACGAGAGCTCACCTCACAGTTCTCACCTGGAATGGAGACACAGAACAAAGTGAGATGCTCAAACATGACTTCTGAGTTGAGGCCAAAAAGAAGCACACATAAAGAACTATCACGCTTCCACATAAATAATGCAAACTTGGCAGACAAACATGTTATAAATCAGTCTGGAAGGCATTTTTATATCAGCTTGTGTTTGTTCAAACAGGCCCCCACAAATTAAAGAATTGAAAGCAAACAGTTCTGTGACACAGCTCTAAATAATTCTAAACTCTTTTTTAAAGGCTTCACACATGAGTTCAGCCTGCTGGATCCATGCCACATTATTCTTCCTTCCCTTTTTCCACACAACACACTCAACACTGCATCTACTGACCCAGGCTGATCTCTGCCTTTAATCAAACTCAACCTGCCTGTAACCAAAGTTAGAAGGATTACAGGAGAAGCGTGGTGGTCTGAGGACATCTGTCAGGCTACAACACCACCATTCTGGAGATATCTGAAGAACTGATGACAGCTCGCTAATGGAGGAAGATGACATCATTAGCAGTTTTTGTTTGCTTATGAATGAATGAGTTTCTTTGGGGTTTGCTATTTGCTACATGAATAATGTGTGTGGGATTGAGATAATGAGATGCCAAAGAAAATCCAGGTGCACAATGAGAATGTTTTCATGGTGTGATGTAGCTCCACTAGAGATGGCTTTACACTACATGCATCAACTATACACTATTTATTTAACTAACTACTACATGGGAATGGAGCGATCCATGAGTTGATAATGTTTCCATCGAAAGGGTGGACAAACAATCTCGGTTTGTCACGGTCACTGATTCTGTAATCCTAGATATTCAACAAAATGCCATCCAAAAAAAAAGAAAAAGAAAAGAAAAAAAGAAAAAAGAGAGAGAGAGAGAGCTATGAAATAAGGCCCTTTTTATTGTTAAAAAAACCCCACTTTATTCAAACTTTGAATGAGTTTTTGTGACATGATAGAACAGGCATACTCTTTGTCCCACTTTAAAAATGAAAAGGTAAACCATTCAAATTTTAAGTTTGCTTTTCTTTTCCTTTCATTCCACATAGGATATACTAAAACTCTGAATAAGTAAAGGCGCTGTTATTAATAATAATAATAATAATAATAATAATAATAAAAAGGGCGGCATGGTGGTGCAGTGGTTAGCACGTCCGCCTCACAGCAATGGTTGTATGTGTGTTGGCCCTGCAATGGCCCGGTGAGCTGTCCAGGGTGTACCTTGCCCTCGCCCAAAGTCAACTGAGATGGGCGCCAGCCTCCCTGCGACTCTTATTAAGCGGCTTAGAAAATGAATGAATGAATAATAATAAATTTTGGATTTTAGGGCCGCTTAACATGATCTCAGTGCTCTTACCTTAAGTGTCCTAAAAGCAATAAAGTACAGAAAGCAAAATATATTAATTACAGATTTACAAATAAATGCACTTAACTTACATAGTACTGTAATTTAACTATAGTAATACTAAATTCACTACATCTAATTATTAAATAAGAGACTTTTGATCTTCAACTTAAAAGTAGTCAATGTTTCACTAGTTTTAACTTCTGCAGGCAGAGCATTCCAAAGTCTCAGTGCTGCAACAACAAAAGCTCTGTTACGAAGCGAGCTGACATACACACATGAGAGTGGACCTCACCTGCCTCTGACATGCTTACAAAATGTAAAAAAATATATATATATAAAAATCTTGGATACATTTGATATTCTTTTCTTTTCATGTACTTTGTACTAAAACTCTGAATTAGTAAAAGCCGGTATGTGCATGTGTGTGCAGAGCTTTTGAGAAATTAAGAAAATAAACTATAAAAATCTCATTTTAGTGTGCTTTTTCCTGATTTTCCCATCTAGGATATACTAAATGTCGCCGCAGGCTTGCTCATTAGGGATGTGTAGGGGGTTGTAGAAAAATTTTTAGACTCCTCCTTAATTAATTTTCCTATGTAAAGCTGCTTTGTGACAATGTCAATTGTAAAAAGCGCTATACAAATAAAACTGAATTGAATTGAATTAAAGCAATTATTCCCCTCAACCTCAGTGAATGTCGCTGAATTGAATAGTCCCCTCTGGCTATCCCTCTTATGGACTATTCAGCAAATAATTGTTCGGTAAATACTCAACCATTTTTGTCCCATTTTTCCATTCAGGTCCTCACCTGCCAACTGGTGATGGTAAAGAATAACTACCCCAGTGACGTGGAGAAAACTACTACATCCTTTTGAACTGCTGCTCATGGCGTAGCAGTATAACACAATCAGAAGAAAGAGCTATCTACCCTTTTCCACATACATGAGCTCATAGATTCAAATAATTAGTTCAAAAGGGGACAGTATGCCATACTTCACACCCAGAGAGCACGGCCTATTTTGATCTTTTGGCTTCCAGCTTAAGATGGCTGTGGTATCATCAGGAATTGAATCGATAAAGTGCTTTGAGATAAATAATGGAATAATAAGACGTGGCTTTAAGGACTTTAATGTGAAGCCTTACAGGTCACAGAGTCTCTTTCATGAGTTTTACTACATGAGTAGATGGGTGTAATTAAGTAAGAATGTGTGTCAAAAAAGTTTTTACTATTCCGTATTTAAGCATAGTTATTAGATGCCATAGCTAGAGCTAATAGACATCTTAAACTTCAGAATTTTACCAGATGAATGAGTTCAGGGACAACATTTAATGGAATCGAGGGATCAATTACATCATGTTCCTCCTGTGATCCTTTATAACAGATGCAGGCCTGGCTCAGTACATTCACTATTGTGCACCTGCCACCTCATGTTGACAAGATTTGGGCCCTGAGCAAATATGTGTTGGGATGCACAAGGCAAGTTCCAGGGATGTAATGACCCAAATGCCTGCAAGATAATCCCTCATTTCAGAGGAATTACAGGGATATATTACACGGTAACGAGAGAAACGTACTGCAGGAACTACAGAAGCCACTGTCAACACCTCAGAATATGACCACAGGCTATAAGAGCAACACGGCTTCGCTATTCTTTAGCATGGATGAGAAATCTGAATCCTTGGAGAAAATAGTTGTCAGAGTGGCTGAAAGATCCTGAGAGGAATCTCCACTACTCATGTTAAAGGTATGCCAAGGAATTCTCTATAAAACATTTTATGTCATAGGAGAATGTGATCCCGGCGGATCACATTTCTGCATTATCTGACTTACTGAAGCTGTGACAGGAAGAGGAACTCAGAAGGTGACAATTTGTTGAAAAATCACTCACTCACTGTTAGCAAATAATAATCCTCTAATCCGTTGTTACTACAAGCTAAACTGGTTCATCCAAGCAGCGTAGAGAACCTGTAATGACTGAAGACTCAAAACTGATCAGGGTCATAAAAGCTTCGTAGTGCACTGGCCGATGTTAAATAGCAAATAAATACTTTCTCTATGAATTAAAAGGAGCTTAACTTCATGATGCTTCTCGGAAACTGGTCTCAGATCAGAACTTCTGGTAGGCACTTAGACATTTTCCAAGTATGTAAAATTGCATTTGTTTCATGATACTAAGAAATGGGTTGAAAAATCATGAAGAATTATATCTCATGTGTTATCAGACTCTGATGGTATCCTTTTCTGGACCTTTATGTAAATCACGGCAATTAAGAGAGAAAAATTATGACAACATGTCTGATTCCGGAAAGAGACTTGCAGAAGCATGAATTGCTGTGAAATTTTAAATAACATTAGGTAAGATCATATGAATCATCTATACAAGGGTTCTGTTAATCTATGGCAACCCACAAGGCATGTATATAATAGGGTCCAAAACTCACCTTCAAATTGGAATTCCCTGTACCTTTGGAATTTTTTACCAGACAAAAACGAAATGGTTTCTGAGATATTCAACTTAAAAGGGTGTTACTTCCAGTACAGTTACACTGATTTAGGCATAGAAATGACTCATTTTTAAGCAGTTCCTTTGCAAAACACTACAAAAAAAATATGTTGCCACAAGTTGCATAAAGTGTGCATGTACAAATGCATGCATTTCCAAGATTCTACTTCAGGAAAGTAAATTAGGAAAGAGGAAGTGATTAAAAAAAACAAAAAACAAGAGCACTCACCTGTAAAATCATCAGTACACTCACAGGTGTATCCCCCTTCACGGCTACGGCACCCCCCATTGTTTTTGCATGGTGCTGAGTAGCACAGGTCTATCTCTGTCTCGCAGTAATCTCCAGTAAAACCATCTGGACAGCGGCAACGCAGGCCGTTTACAGGGTGGATAGGCCTGAAGAGGACCGTGTTGGAGGCCACAAAAGGAGCTGAGCTATCAAACTTCAACACTGATACACACTTCATGTAATTCTGACAAGGCTCACGCAGGCAGATGTTATCATCAAAAGGAAGGACATGTTGTGAAGAAATGAGTGTCAGCAGCGTACGGTTCAAATACAGCTGCTCCTGGAGTTCCTCAGTGGGGTAGAAGCGACCAGGAGTGCCACCAGGTAGCAGAGCTGAGAAAGTAACATTCAGGACACTTGTCTCCACATCTGTGTCATTCTGTACATTAAAGATGAAAACGCCTTCACGGCTGGTGGACAGAACGGTAGCGATGCTTGCTGTGAATAGGCCGAGCAGCGGTGAGAGGAAGTGCTCCTGAGATATATTCTCCAGTCGCACCGTGATACTGTTCATCAACATGTCATCTGTGATGATGGCAACACGGAGAGTGCAAAGAGCAGAGATATGATGGAGACCATCTGAAAATGAAGGAAAAAAAATAAAATAAATCTGAAACTTACAGGAAAATATGTATAAATAAACATACTATGAAGAAGTATAAAATGACCATGTCATAATATAAATAATCCAGAACAATGTCTTCTAAAACCTGATATCAGTGACAGCAGATACCACATCTTTCTTCACCCATTCTTTCATTACAGCACCAAAATGAGCACACAGTATACTCCTTATCTGTTTTCTTATTTTTTAAATAATGTGTTGCATCCCTGTTAGAAATCACTATGAGTAGCATTAGCTTTTTTGGGTATTAAAAGTACCCACTAACTCATTTGCCAAGCTGTTTAATCTATTAGGTTCACAGGGAAGCTGGAGCCCATCTTATCCGACTCTGGGCGAAGGTGGGTACACCATGAACAGACCGTTGTAGAGCCAACACGCACACACACATATAACCATTCACACTCACATCCACACCTATGGTCAATTTGGAACAGCCAATTAGCCTAATGTGCATGTATTTGGACTGTGGGAGGAAACCGGAGTATCCAGAGGAAACCTATGCAAGCACGTGGAGAACATGCACTCCACACAGAAACGACTGAGCCCAGGACTTGACCGTACTGCCCTTGAAAGTACCCTTATCCTCAAAAATGCTTTTAGTGCTGATTAAATTATATCAATAATTATTTTGGGTTGAATTTGTTAATACAGTGCTAATACTTTTTAGACCGTGTCTTTATTACATATAGGAAAAATTAGCTAACTTTGTTTCGTGCCTTTGTGGCAAGTATTCTGGTTCAAAGCCAGTGAATGAAGTGCCACTCGTGGACCCGTAACAAATTAAATACAATATTTAATGACTATCGTAATGTAATGACTATCGTAATATTACTTTACTTTAGTACAATTTCCCTAAGCTCTCAAATGTCTAGTAATAATAACATGAACAATAAAATTTAGCTCACGTCAAAGGTATTAACTTACTAGGACAGAGTGCGCACTCGTGGACTGTGGACAGACACAAACACACACAATTTCCTTTATAT
>JBCNYH010000024.1:35632261-35648352 GCA_039654325.1 Tandanus tandanus
GAGGGAAAGCGCTATCCGCCCCCTCGTACGAATGAGCTCACAGACGCCCATGATTGGCTGGTGATCCCTGTGAGTGATAGGGAAGTGAGCGTATGCCATCCCTCCCTCCCGTGAGAGCTTGGCCAATTAGCTCCCATGGACTCCTGGTCATGGATGGCTATGGCATCAACCCGGATTCGAACTTGCGATCTCCGGGTTAATAGTCGCGCACCTTGTCGATGCGCCACTCGGGAGCCCATGTTTGGACATCTTAAATGTTTTTGCAAAGTTAATATTAAAAACAAGCCTAAGACTTGTACGGAACTGTATAAAAAAGTTATTGTGAAATTAACTAATTAAATTTTGTTGGCAGAAAAGTTAACTTTACGTGGGTTGATGTGGTACACTGAACATAAAGACTAGGATCAACACAAAAAGCTGACTCATTCTACTGGTGTTCTCTTTCTTAAGAACATGAGCCTCGACCAGGAAAACATCTTGTGTGTTTGTGCTTAGCACAGTCACATACCCTGGATAATTTCCCCAAATCAAATTAAAGCCACGTCCAATACACAGTTGCCTAGGCCTACAGACACTTGCTTCAACACGCTTTATGGCTTTAACAGAAATCACAGAGCAAAGAACAGGAACAATCTGGAATAGCCAATTAGTCTAATGTGCATGTCTTTAGACTGTGGGAGGAAACGCAAGCACAGGGACAACATGCACACTCCATACAGAAACTCCTCCTACAGAGCTCAAACCCAGGACCTAATAATGATGAAATAAACGTAATAATTTGAATAATCTATGAACTTTTTGTAGGGACAGTGGTGGCCTGGTGGTAAAGTGCTGGATTACTGATCCCAAGATTGGGGGTTTTATGCTGTTATGCGGTTCAGAAAATGAATGAACTTTTTGTGATTGTATATGTAAATGTTCCAAAACAATTAGCAAATTAGCTAATAAAAATCACTTGTGGCATAGACATTTAATCTATATATATATTTTTAAAAAGTTGAGAAAAGTTAGAGAATCAAATCACCAAGGCTTAAAGGTCCGATATTACACCCATTTTCACAGCTTTACTTTTTTCATTTCGGACACCAGTGGAGCACCAAAGTATGATTCCTAATCCAAAAAACTCCTCAGTTCTTCAGGAAGGTGCTTCCCCCCAAAAAAGCAGCACTATCATCACAGAGCCATGTTTATACAGAAATATTTCTGTATACATATGTTGCAGTCACAGGAACTCTATGATTTACACTGGATATACAGTATAAGAGTCTTACCTGACACAGTCACTCTCATAGTTGCCTCCAGGGGTCTGTTGCTATCCAAGGCTTTGCTCAGCCTCAGCTCTCCTGTATCCTGGTTTAGAATAAGCAAATTGAGCCCATTTCCTTCTACAAAGGTAAAGTGCAGCTTATCAGACACGTCTGGGTCATGTGCAGGAACTCTCCCAATGACACCTGCAGGAAAGCTGTTGGATTTATTAGTAATGTAGTTGTTAAAAATGATCTCGAAATCCTGTAGAATGGGAGAGTTGTCGTTAACATCCACAAGGCGGATGTGTACAATGGCCCTGCTGACCAGTGGAGCAGATGTGGCCTGAACTACAATCAAGTACTCCATCTTGGCCTCGTAATCCAGATCATTGAGAGCAATTAGATCCCCATTAAAGATGTCCAGCTGGAAGATTTCGGGAACATTACCCTCGACAATCTGATATAAGATTTGAGCATTTGTTCCTTCATCAGGATCTGTAGCACTGACACGTGCCAGAGTGGAACCCACAGAGCTGTTTTCCTCCACATAGATGTACAATTCATCCTTTTCAAACACTGGGGCATTGTCATTAACATCTAGCACTGAGACCTGGATATCCACTGCTGCTTTAAGAGGGGGGACCCCTTTGTCCACTGCAAAAGCCTTGAGGTTGTAAGTGGCTACGTTTTCCCTATCCAGCTTCCTGGATGTTCTGATTATCCCTGAGTACTGCTCAATAAAGAAGTCCCCATCACCATCATCCCCTCCCTGAAATGTATAGCTCACCCTGCCATTTGAACCTGAATCTCTGTCAGATGCAGAGACTTGAAGTACACTTGTGTACACAGATGCATCCTCAAATACAGTGCCTTGGTAGATAGCGCTCAGAAACCGGGGTGCATTGTCATTGGCATCAAGAACTATGATCTCTACATAGGTGGTGTCAGACTTCTGGGGAATGCCATTGTCTTGCGCAATGATGGCCAGTGTGTAGGAGGCTTGATCTTCATAGTCAATCTCAATTTGAGTGGTAATAGCACCAGTGTCATGGTCAATTTTAAACTGAGGCACATTGTCCTCCATCACATAAGTAATGCGTGCATTTTCACCAGTGTCCTCGTCCGTAGCACTGATGACTACTACAGTAGAACCCACAGGTCTATCCTCACTCAGTAACACTTGGTAGTTGGCACTCTGAAACACAGGACGGTGAGTGTTGGCATCAGTAACGTTGATCAAAATCTGTGCCGTGTCAAAGCGTGTACCGTCTGAAGCAGTTACAACAAGAATATATTGCCGTTCCTGTTTGTAATCCAACGGCAAGGCTAATGTAATAAGCCCACCACCACTCTGACTAGTGATGGCAAACCTATTCCGGGTGTTCCCACTAGATATCTGGTAGGTCACCACACTGTTCACATCCCTGTCAATGGCTGTGACCTTGAGCACACTGGCCCCCACGGGAGCATCCTCATTGATCTTCAGATTATACAATTTCTGTGTGAAGGTGGGAACATTGTCATTCACGTCCAGCACTGTTACACTCACGCTGGCTGAAGATGACATTACAGGAACTCCATGATCCCTTGCTTCCACACCAAATGTATAAAACTCAGTGGTCTCTCTATCCAGCTCTATACTGATGATGATCCAACCCGTACTGTTGTTGATGATAAAGGGAAAGCTGGGTGACGTGTCTGTGAGTTGGTATTCCAAATGAGCATTATTCCCTGAATCTGCATCGATAGCTTGAATGTGTATCACAGAGTAACCAATGGGGACATTCTCCAGCACTGAAGCTTGAAAAGGTGTGCTGACAAACATTGGAGCATTATCATTCACATCCACAACCTGCACAACAACCATACCTGTGCTGTTAATAAGAGGCGGCCTACCGCCATCTTGAGCTTTTATCCGCAAGTTATAGTCCCTGATCATCTCATAATCAAGAGGGCTAATGACATTAATGACCCCTGTGGGGGAATTAATGTAGAACTGTCCCTTTATGTTCCCGCTGATTATACTGTAATGCACTTTAGCATTATTTCCAGCATCTTTGTCTGTGGCCTTGACCTGAGCTACTTCGGAGTTGACGATCACATTCTCGAGAACTTGAACAACATATCTTTTCTCACTGAACTGAGGAAAATTATCATTCTCATCCTCCACACTAATGTGTACAGTGGCTGTGGCACTACATGGCCCAGGATCTCTACCTTGGTCGTTGGCCTCCACTATGAGCTGATAATGTGAGCGGACCTCTCTATCTGGACGGATCCTGGTTTTCACCAAACCATTCCTTGGATCAATTTCAAAGACACTGTTCACCTTAGCTGCATTCACAATCTTGTATATCATATTGGCATTGGAGGGAGCATCGCCATCGGTGGCTCGGATCGTCATCACTTCAAAACCCACCTCTACATTTTCTCGGATGCTGACCCTGTACTCAGTCTGCTCAAACACTGGCTTGTGATCATTTGTGTCACTGACCGTGATTGTGAGATAAGCTGTTGCTGACCTCCTTGGCATCCCCTTGTCAGACGCCATGACTTTAAACACATGGGTGTCTTTAACTTCCCTGTCTAAAGACTGCAGAGTTGTAATTCCACCTGTTTCCGGATTGATCTGAAAATAATTGTTCGATCTGCTGTCAAACAGAGCATCCATGTCATATTCAAGTACTCCTGCATCTCCGTCATCAGAGTCAAAGGCTTTGAGTGTAATTACTTGGGTTCCAGGTGGCTCATTCTCAGGTATGGAAACCTGATAACTGGGCAGCTGAAACTGTGGAGCTGAGTTGATGTTTCGTTTTTGACGTCTAGCCCATGGGTCCAGCGACCAATGCTCACCATTCTCAAACCAACGCAAACCGTAGATGGTGCCATCAGCCATGTTGAGTAAAGTTCTGTACCTGTAATCCTTGTATACCTTCCTATCTCTTGAAAATGTTCTTTTTGCAGCCCAGGCCCCTTTAGAGCCCCTTTCACCAAGGGCTCCTGGGTAATCAGTTCCGATATGTCCCACAATGTGACGCCCCTGCATGCACCCCTGCACCAAAACTAACACCCTTTCCCGTGAAGTGGGCACAGTGCAGATAAACCTGACACCATGAGGCAGACAATTCTCACTGTTCAAGCCTGTATCCCCAGTGTTAGTGATCCCAGTCTCTTTCCTCTCGCAGGTCGCTGGGAGCGACTTTCTTGTAAACTTGGGTAAATGTTCATGTATTATTGTGGGTAATGTATCCGAGTTCAAAGACCCCCCGTTTCCACCGTGGAGATAGATGCAAGCGTCCGGTTCAAGCTTCAGATCTTTCCGTCTGTATTTAATAAAGCAGTTCTGCCCGTGAACAAACGTGTTGAAATGAATCAACACAAAGTTCTCGGATGTTAATGATGCGACTCTGAGGATCAGCGGGACTGCGCACCTCGCACACTGAACTGTCCGGGTGAGAGTCACCACTCCATCCCCTCTCCCAATCTTTACACTGTGTCCCAGGGATCTGGGTGTTAAACTCCGGTCTATTTTATAAATCCATCCTGGTCCGAGAGAGGCGTTTACCAGCACTGCTCCAGGGTGGAGGGACTCCGAAATATGGAGATCGAAGCATCCATACAACGGGACGCGCATAAGGATCCCAAACCAAATCCATTTCATTAGTTCCAATCCCATGGCTCATAACTCCTCATCCGGAAAACCTACTCCCAACTATTTAATCTTCGAATGGTTTGATATTATAGATAAATAACAACCAGTACTCCATAAGTCACCCGCGGATCGCACCATGCTGCCGTTACTGATGGATGACTCGTGAATGAATCGTTGCTTTCTTCATAAATGACTCCTGTAAGTGAGTCGGTTCACAAGTCGGTTCAAAAGCAGAAACGAATCCAAAATTTACTTTTTTTGTGTTTTGTGTTTTTTTGGTAGTTTTTTTTTGGCCTTTTTAAATGTTTTTTATATAACTATGCATTCTAAGATACAGAGAAATTACATTAACCTAAAAAAAAAAAATCCTAAATTTTGAAACGTGCTACTAGATCTAAAATGATTGAAATTTTGACTTATTATGAATAAAACCAAGAATGCTCCATCAATAAAGTGTTTGTACAAGGCTGGGTAGATATCCAACATTTCTGATTAAAGCTAGTGTGAATGAAGAGTCAAATCAAGAGTCGAATAAGAAAACTGATTCATAATGAAGGTCGCTTGAAGATTGCATGCATTCAAAATCCGACCGCCCTGCTAACTCATACGAACTATATTGTATCTGTTTTTTTGTTTTTTTTTGTGGTATTTCTACTGGAAATAATTTATTTCACATTACTGATATACAGTCAATATTTCTTACATTTTAATTGCCAATTAATCCAGAAAGTAAAAAAGCCTTATAGTCTAATAATTTAGTCTAATAATAATAATAATAATAATAATAATAATATAGGGCTCCATATACCAGACTCCTTTCATGACTTTTCATCTCAGCAGCTTCATATTTAGGAAATTGGGATTGAACCAATGAAAGTGACCAGTCAATTTAGGCTTAGAAATATAGTAAATAATTAGGAAATAAAACTTCTTAAATAATATTAACAGTGTTTTCAATTGCATTCCTATACCTCAAACTTTCAAACCACAGAACCCATGCTTCCAAAGTTACCACTGCCGGTGTGTTGCTCAGGACACATTATGATGTGAACAGCTCCCCCACGTGGACAAATCACATACACGAAAGTAGTGAGAATTCTGTTACGCAGATCCCCCCTTCTCTACATGACCAACAGGTGAACATTTTCCTTACTAAAATAAATCTGGATAATCGCATCACGAGGTCAGAAGTCTAATTTCTTATGATTTACCTCAACAGAATAGACACTTTACTTAAAATGTATGATAGAATTATTTGGGGGCGGCACAGTGGTTAGCACGTCCACCTCACAGCAAAAAAGGCCTGGGTTCGATTCCTGGGCTCACAGCGTTTCTGTGTGGCGTCTGCATGTTCTCCCCGTGCTGCGTGGGTTTCCTCCGAGTACTCTGGTTTCCTCCAACAGTTCAAAAACATGCACAGTAGGCTAACGGGTTGTTCCATATTTCCCCTTAGGAGTGAGTGTGAATGCTTGTGTGTTGGCCCTGCACTGGCCTGGCGAGCTGTCCAGGGTGTGCCCTGCCCTCGCCCAGAGTCGGGTGAGATGGGCGCCAGCCTCCCCATGACACTAATTAAGATTAATCAGCTTAGAAAATGAATGAATGATTTTGTTCCTCGAAGTCATTCATGCTTCAGAAGGGTTGAAAAAACATGCACATTAGGCTAACTAACTGTTCCAAATTGCCCTAACTGGCGAGCTGTTTAAAGCGCCCCTAGCTTTCGCCCACTCTCGCTGAGATAAGCTCCAGCCTCCAGCCTCCCCACGACTCAAGTTTTTAGCGGTACGGGAAATGAGTGAGTGATGAGTGAGTGTTTTCCCCTTTTTAGAAATTGTTTTTAACATGTCACAACTGGAACAACAAATACGTATAAAAACAATAATAACATGGAAGAAGAAAAGGAAAGATTTTATCTGTCATTTATTGCAGTCAATGGATACAAGATTAAAGTATTGTGTGTTATGAAAAGAAAAATGTTGAAATGGCTTCTGACTGCACTGCTTCATAGTATCTATTTTTTCAGTCACAAGTACTTGAACTTGACTCCAGATCAGTTAAACCATTAAATACCTAACAAGAATACAAGACTTCACTGAATTATGCCATCAACACATAGTGTACGCACAGTGCAACCACTTAAGTTGAAATTACTTCAATTCTTGATGAGCTTGTTAATGTTTAAACTGTCAGATCTAATGAAAATTGGCTAAGCGCTATTGGTAGTATGGTCTATATCGGGCTTGTTCTGGGTGATGTGGTCCAGGCATCTGGCCCTGAGGAGGCCCTTGCATGCGAGGAGGGTGAGGGACACGTGGTGCAGGCCACAAGCCTGGGCTCAGAGCTCCTGGCTGGTTGAAGGGTGGGCTCAAGGTGCCCTGGTCCTGGGGCAGAGAGTTAGGGTTAAAGTGATGAGGTGGTGGGGCATTAACAGGTGGGGCACCGTGCTGAGAAAGAGCAGCAGAAAGTGGATGATTCAGGAATGGGGGCATCTGGTTTATGATATGTCCAGGTGGAGGGGTGATGGGAGGTGGTGCAGATGACATTGGAGGTGCCTGGTTGTAGACCATGTGAGAAGCCCCTGTGACCTGCATGGGGTGGCTGAGTGGGGGTGGGGGTGGAAGTGGTGGGCCATAATGCTGCTGTTGAGGTGGAGGCATGATGTGGTGAGGGTGGGACACCACTGCCTGACTTGGGTGGTGATGAGGGGGCAGACCTGGGGGAGTCTGAGGGAGGGGTTCACGTGGCGAGGGGATGGAGTTGCCCGAGTCATCCTGGATGGGCACGGTGATGAGGTTGCTGTGTTTGCGTGTGGTCACAGTGGCTATGCGAAACGTCTCTGGTGGTAGGGCTCGGGACGAGGGCCCTAGGTCAGCGGGAGAGGGTGATGCAGAAGGTGGCTGGCCATAGGAGTCATGACCCTGCGGAGGAGGAGGGATCAGAGGGTGGGATTTGGGCAGGTGAGGAGGCGGGGGCAGGCGGAAACGGTCTGGTGGGTCTGAGGTCAAGTTTGGAGTCAGAGATGGGGTTGGATGAGTAGGTTCGGCCCGCAAGGCTCCAGGTTTGCCTGCTCTCATGTGCCGGTGGTTGATGTGAGCCTGTAGGTCCCGCTGAGAGAGGTAGGTACGCTTGCAACCCTGCACGATGCTGCACATGTAGAGGGATCCACGTTGACACTGCTCAATGCGCTGGACTGACTCAGTGCAGCTATACAGGGACAAACTAAACTTATAATTTAGTATAGGAAGTGGAGGCAGCACACAACCATGCAGTTCATAAATCTTATACATAACCTTGTTCAAATTTACAAATTAGGCCCTTCTTTTTTATTCCTTGTTTGGCAGATTTCTATTATGTAAACACAAAACAGGAGGCAGGAAGGGAAACAATTCATTTTTAGAACAGGTATTTTATGTTTTCTTTAACACCACAACCGAAGAAGAATACAAGAAAGGGTACAATATAATTATATTTATTTTGCCCTTTCTTGTATTATTAAAGAAGCTTAAACTAGTGCTTTGATTTAAACCATTAATAATTTTAATACAGTAGTCTGTCCTTAGCTGATGTTGTACATGTAGTTCTTTTCATACGATGTATATTCTGCTGAAACTCCTGCTTTAAACAGACCAGTGACACATACTGTCACAACGTTTTCCATAACATTCAAAAAAGAGGCTGACCTAAAAATACTTTCATACACCTCCCCTTTCACCTCGCCTCTGAGGGTGGGATTAAAAGTGACTGGACCCCCAGGTAGCGTTTGATGCTGCTGCTGTCAGCTCAGGATGGAGAATTTCTGCATGTAGAATCAAATCTGAAGTCTCGATCTGAACCCCTGTACTGACCAGTTCTATCACACATGTCGATAGTATCACTTCTGATAGTCTCGCGCGCCAGAGATTTGTATCCTTATTTACTGTGTAGATGTGTACAGGCAACACTTTCTGGGTGCGGCGGCACTTCCGATGAGCAAGTACACATGCGCAGATGTACATGATGTAGTTACAATAGCTGCTGTGAGAGGGCAACAAAACGATGCTTTGCACAAATTGTTTTTACTGTTTAAAAATTCATTACGTACTCGGCAAGTTAAGACCGAAATGAAAAAAAGACGTTTTTCATAATTTTACTTTTTAATAAATTGCGAATATTAACATCATAGGATTCCTGAAACAAGGAATCAATAAAGATTGGCCTTATTTAACAGAAAACTTCACAATCAGCTATATAAACGCATAAAATTCCCGACGTAAAAGAAATTGTCAATATGATAAAATACAAATAGGTTAAATAATCATCAAAAATAATAGGTAGGCATCACCATTCAACCATAAGCTTTTTCCACAAGCATTCCTCCAACTCACCAATTGTTAATGACAGCAAACTAAACAATATACTTAACAGTAGATTTAGTTTGAAATCTGTACATGAACTTACCCTGGACAGGTCTTATCATTTTTCTTCTCATAGAGAACTGCACAGTCATTGCAGAACACATGTTTACAGGGAATCTGTTTAAAGATCATGGAAAAAAAACAGTGCAAAAACAATTAAATGACGTACTTCTGAGTCCGTCATCATTCCAGTTTGCTAGAGCTGTCTCTTCTTTTTATTTGCACCACCCCACACCCCGACCCCCCACATGTATATGAGGTCAACGCAACAATTCATTTTAGCTGAATTTTTTATAGCTCTTTGACATCAACTCTCTAGGAAAAACACCCATTCACACTCACATTTACACCTAGGGGCAACTTGGAACAGACAACTAGCCAAACGTGCATGTCTTTGGAATATGAGAGGAAGCCAAAGCACCCAGAGGAAACCCACACAAGCACAGGGAGAAGATGTAAAACTCACACAGAAATGTCCTTACCAACCATGGGACTGTATGTATATTTGTTTATATAGATATCTGTAATTTTTCTTTATATTGAGACTTTTATCTTTATCTTATTCTTTACTTGGTATGGAGCAACTGTGTGTACACAATTTCCTCCGGGATCAATAAAGTATTTTGATTCTGATAAAGCTCCATGAGTGGGACATCCCAGAGTGTTTTTTTTTTTTAACTATTCAATCAAACTTGTTGGCCCTTTCGGCTGTTAGATTTAGAATTACAATTACAATCTCTGACAACAATGAGATGCAAGTAAAGTTCGATCTTGTTAGATTCAAGAGATTTGAGATAAGTCAGGGGTATGAATACTGATAAATACTGATCTTTCTTACCATTCGTCCATATAGTTTTATGGGCAGCCCACATTTGTCACAGAAGTGCACGGGAGTGTCATCTTTCCCACCAACCAGGTTGAGCTGCAGAAACGAAACAGTTCCATAAACCAAACAACAGATACAAAGTAATAAACAGAAAAATCTTGCATATCTTCATCCCAGCTGAGAGGTCTGGCTAAAGCAATTACCTTAAAATCCCAGAATAATGGGTAGGGGAATCGCCGCTGTTTCCCAAAAGCATCTCCAGCTTTGCACTCAAACCTCTCCTCCTGCTTACAGGTAAATGTTTCTAAACACAGAAGAGTTTGATGTGGAGACATAACACAATTTCTTTTGGCACTGTTATCCATTTAACTTATGCTGCTCAAGAGTATTCATTCATTTTCTGAACCGCTTAATCCTAATTAGGGTCGCGGGGAGGCTGGCGCCCATCTCAGCCGACTCTGGGCGAGGGTAGAGTACACCCTGGACAGCTCACCTGGACAGCTCGCCAGGCCATCACAAGTGCTCAAGAGCAAGAGAGTTTTATTGTTATTATTCTTTCGCACAAAGGAATTCTAGTGACATCTTTCCAGCAAAAAAAAGGTAGCAGTAGGACAGTACAGCAGGTAATCAGAAAAAGTACAGGTAATGGAAAGAGCAACATGTGTTCAACAGCTACTTACTAACATGATATTATATACAGCTTACTAATAATTATATTATACAGTATTTAAAGATATTCTTATATGCATCCATACTAGTGTGTGTTGTATGTTTTATGTCTGAGTTACAGTTTGTGTAGCCTGGAGACATACTGGGTTTGGAGAGGTGTGATGGAGACCTAAGGGGAAAAAACTATTTCTCAGTCTGTTTGTGCTTGAGCTGAGATCAATAAGGATCCTATTTAGGGAAGATTTCCATACTGTAACAAAGATGTAGACATTCTTTAACAACAAAATCAACGCTTCCAACAACCAAGTGCTGGTTTTATACACATTTATTAAATTCTTACGCATAAATAATGCTCACCTTCTTCACTTTGTCCATTGGACAGCAGTCTGCCAGCGGGCCGCTGGGGTCGGGCAGGAGGCTTGCTTCTGACAGTTTGTTTAGACAGTAACTTGATGGGGATCCTGCGGCGAACATCAGGCCCTCCAAGAGCCCCCGAACCATCAGTTCCTTGAAGGTCATTGTCTACTACACATGCATACACCCTTCAAGAATCAATGCAAGTATTTCACAAAGCGCTTAATATTACACCAAACTCAGTGAAAATGGAAACGTAAGCTTTTAGACTGCGCTCAGTCTCATGCTGAGACTGACACAATTCAGTAAATGATTAAGTACAATTCATTCATTCATTTTCTGAACTGCTTAATCCTAATTAGGGTAGTAGGGAGGCTGATGCCCATCTCAGCCGACTCTGGGCAAGGGCAGAGTACACCCTGGACAACTCGCCAGGCCATCGCAGGGCAGAAACATGATGACGGATATGCAGCCTACTCTTAACGAAAATCAGCAATGGTTCTTTTACATATCTCTCACCACAGACAGTGAGAGACATGGCCGGCCTTTGATAACCCAGTTAGCTGCATTGGGTGAGTACAATTCAAATTATTACATTTAAATTGCAGTATACTGCATGTTTATGTAATTTCGAAGCAATTCTCATGTACACAGAGTCCATTAAAGTTTTTTTTAGTCCAACAGGTTTTTAAGTGTCAGAAGAAAATGTAACCCGTGATGTGTACCTGTTGTATGCCTACTACCATGAATTAATGGATTTACACCTCTTTCAGTAAATATGGCTGTTATGGTATATGTATATAATATGTTACAGTTTATATATCCGTTATGTTTGATATGTGATTAAAATAAAAAATAAGCGAGTTAAGAGGCTCAACTGCTGTCATTTTCCTTCCTGTCTGGCTACAACCAAACCCACCAGCCACGCATAAAACATATTATTTAACACCTTATCAGTAATCCGAGCTGTCTGGAAAGTTACACACACAAGGTGTACTACAACAACACAAACAACAACATGGTGTTTACATTAGCTCGCTAAGCAGCTAGCTAGAGCTCTGAGTGCGCTGCTCTGCTGAACAAGCTGTACACATCAGACATACAAAGTACCATTCAAAACAAATCGCTATCATCTTCAGAGGATCTCTGTCAGTCAATACTGACACATCTAAAAGCTGATATTAAAAACATTTCATATACACAACCGATTAAAAATTGTCGGTTTAAACAAGCAGCTTGATGCTCACCATTTTGGTCCATGTCTCGCGCTCTGCATTCTGGGACGCCCTCTGGTTGCTCCGTGGAGGCGGGGCTACACTATGACTTTGCACCAAATCAACAATGCGCACCAATTGCGCATATTATTATTACCCCCTCGAAGGAGGTTATGTTTTCACCGAAGTTGGTTGGTTTGTTTGTTTATCTGTCTGTTTGTCTGCCTGTTGACAACATTACTCAAAAACTTATAAACGGATTTTGATGAAATTTTCAGGATGGGTCAGAAATGATACAAGGAATAATTGATTACATTTTGGCAGTGAGCCAGATTATTGTCTGGATGCAGGGAATTTTTAAAGATTTTTTTAGCGTGGATGACATAGTCATCTGAGTTACTGTGTCCGGACCATACCGGATCGAAACTTCCAGGCTTGCATTCGATGGTGTAGTCAACTTTTAGACCAATTATCAAAAATATAATACAATTTGTAATACTTCCTCATCCAAGCGCAAGGCCTCTTATTCAAGGCAGCTATACACAATGTAATCATATAAAAGGCTGTGCGTTTGCATTGCAGGGCTCAAATAATAAACAAAGGTATAAAAATGCTGCATTTCTAACAGTACCCTATAGAGGTACTGAACTGCCTTGGCGGAGGTCTGCACTCTCCGAATGCTTTTCTAGTTATTATTATTATTAAGAAAAAGAAGCTAGAATAAGACGAATCGTATTATTATCATTAGTAGTAGTATTAAGTTTAGTTCCTCTTTATTGACAGACTGGAATTGTCCATAAGAAACACACACAAGACAGTGGCGCAGTGGTTAGCACGTCCGCCTCACAGCAAGAAGGCCTGAGTTCGATTCTCAGGATTGGGTGTTTCTGTGTGGGGTTTGCATGTTCTCCCTGTGCTTCCGTGTGTTTCCTCCTGGTACTCTGGTTTCCTCTCACAGTCCAAAACATGCACAGTAGGCTAACTGGCTGTTCCAAATCAACCCTAGGTGTGAGGGCGAATGTGAAAGGTTGTATATGTGTTGGCCCTGCAATGGTCTGGTGAGCTGTTCAGGGTGTACCCCGCCTTCGTCAGCTACGATAAGCGTCAGTCTCCCCGCGACCCTAATTAGGATTAAGTGGCTTAGAAAATGAATAAATTTATACATTAATTTCCTTAATAACACCGAGACCCGACTCTTGCATTACAAAACAATACACCAACACAGCTTTAAAAAAAATAAAATCGACATCAGAACATAAAGAAAAATTTCTTACCAACATATTGGCTTGACCATATAATACACGGCACTGTCTATATATGTCATCATCATCAGCCATTCAATCTGTAAAATGCCCCAATTATTATATATTAATAATTTATAATAATTATGATATAGAAAAATTCACACAAGTCTGTAATGGTTGAGTGCATCAGGACTAGACAAAAATAAAATATTGAGTGGTGAGGAAAGAAACATCATCTTCAGTGTGAAACGTTTTAGCCAAACAGTGACACACATTCAGCAAGTAATTATCAAGGTCTTCAAGACTGAATATGAAACTCCCTGGTTATTTGGTTTGCCAGTCCCTTTTGAGTGTCCTACAGCATGCACCTAAATTTCCAGAAAATTTATATATTAACTCATACATAGGTTACATCTTCCACCTTTTGGTTCTAAAACGTTTATATGATAAAAAGCTCTTGTCAGAATAACAGCAGCCACAATGAGCCAAACCAAGATTTAAGAACATACAAGTGATTTAATCCAAAGCTGTACTTTCATTTATATTTACAATAAGCTTCTGAATTTTTTTCTGTAACAAAAGACGAACAAGGAAACAATCGGCATGAAATATTTGCATCCAAGTACAAATACATGTAACTACTCTGACAGAGTTATAAACAGTCAATGTCCCTGGAATGATATCAACAACTAGAAACACATTGCAGACATGATGCTGATAGGCCAGGTCTCAAAATAAAATTCAAAAAGTGTTCAAGTTGTAAATCATTGTTGCCTGAATATATTTTTCTTTATGAAACACTGGGCTTGATCAGTCATGAAATATTTATAAAATGTAAAATCTGACATTAGACTGGAAAAATTTAAACTTACTTTCCTGCCTATGAAAAAAAAATCAACTACACTAAAAAAAATATATATCACACTGTAAACTCTGATACCACTATAAATGTTAAAATCTCAAAACTTTTCGATCAGTCTCTCAAACAACACAATTAATTTCTCTCTGTTCTTCTCATGTGGAGTATCTAAACCGTACTCAGTGGAGTTTTTTGCTTGGTTCTCAGCTTTCAGAGTCTCTCTGTCTCTCACAAGTGTCGCCTTGTCCCTCTCTAACGCTGCCCTGTCCTTTTCCAGTCGGGCTCTGTCCTGTTCGAGCGATGCCCTATCTCTGTCCACCGCAGCTCTATCCTTCTCCAGCTGCGCTCTGTCTCTCTGGAGGGCCAGCTTCTCCCGGTCAGCAAGATCTCTCTCTCTGTCTAACACCAGTCTTTCTCTGTCCAGCTCTTCAAGCTCCCTTTCGAGAATCTGTCGTTCCTGGGCTAATCTGGCCCGCTCAATGTCCAGGCCTGACATCATTGTTGAGTTCTCCTCTCCCAGTAGCCGCTCCTGGCTCAGCACAGTTGGTCCAGTGTCCCCAACCCGTGCAATACTGTCATCATCTACCAGAAGTTCTAATACATCACTTCCTACTTTCACCTGGCAGATCCTCTTGCTGGCTTGTGGACCACAGTCGTCTTCGCCGGCTGATGAGGTCATTGAGTGAAAGCTGTCATCATGAGTAAACTCGTCCTTTAATGCTTCATCCAGGAGTTTAAACCACCTCCACTGAGAGGACCTTGCAACTGCCTCCATTCCAGGAGCAGGATATTTTATTTCCTTAAAATGAAAAAGGTGGGAAATCCGGTCATTTATTGTGTCACGTGACAAAGCAATTAAAAAAAACCTACCAGGTAAAATTGAAGGAGACCAACCTTGTATTTGAGCTTGAGGTTTTCCCATTTTTTGGCAATCTGTTCAACTGTTACCTTGTCTTCCAAACCCAACTCTCTAATAATTGCGCTGAAGGAAAAATAAATAAATAAACAGTCGCGTACACTGAACATTAACTAGTGTAATCATTGCTGTTGATCTGATATGGTTTAAATTACCTCCATGCCGCCTTGGCTGCGTTTCTTTTCCTGGTAAACAGCAACGCGTTTGTGGTCCGCAGCCGTATCAGATTTTTTATGTCCTCGTCGGTCACTACATAGAAAAAATATATAGGCTAGTTAGCTAGCTAGCTTACTCAAACAGTACCGGTGTTGCTGAGCTACAACGGAATATACCACATTAATAAAACATTAAAAGCTACACGTCTGATATCCACTTACGTTTATATGTAAATTCTGAGCTGGCCATTCCTTATCCTAGAATATTTAATCCTACAGATAAGAAGACTTGAGCTAGGGCTCTTGAAAACAAGTGTCCTTCAACGCGCTGTTCTTTCTCTTTAACAAAATGGCGCCAGCCCTAACCACGCCTTCAACAGAGCTCGAGCCCTAGCCACACCCTCAACAGAGCTCGAGCCCTAGCCACGCCCTCAGCAGAGCTCGAGCCCTAGCCACGCCCTGAACACACACACACACACACAAGCAGGAAACACACACACACACACACACACACACACACACACACACACACACACACACACACACACACACACACACAAACAC
>JBCNYH010000024.1:35651247-35666704 GCA_039654325.1 Tandanus tandanus
TACATGAGACACAGTCAAGTATTTGGACAGTTTTTGTATCTGTACCCCAGCACAATGAATAAAATAGCCATGTGTGATGTGCAGAGTCATCCTTTTATGTTCTTAATCCTAATTAGAGTCGAGGCGAGGCTGGCGCCCATCTCAGCCGACTCTGGGCGAAGGTGGGGTACACCCTGAACAAAGTTTTAGATTTAATTCACCCACTCATTTGCCTAACCGCTTAATCCTATTAAAATTACGGGGAGGCTGAAGCCTATCTCAGCTGACAATTGGCCAAAGTAGTACACCATGAAGAGCTCGCCTGGCTATTGCAGGGCCAACACACACAACCATTCATGCTCACATCTGCACCTAGGGGCAATTTGGAACTGCCAGTTAGCCTAATGTGCATGTCTTTGGACTGTGGGAGGAAACCCACACAAGCACGGGGAGAACATGCAAACTCCATACAGAAGCACCCAAGCCCAGGAATCGGACCCAGGACCTTCTTTCTGTGAGGTGGCTGTGCTCACTACTCTGTCACCGTGCCGCCCAGATTTAAATTCAAATGTAATTAAGAAAAAAGAAATATGCATGGTAATTTGTATGAATTTGATTTCAGAATCATCAGAATACTTTATATAATCCCGGAGGGATAAACAGTAGAATATAAATGTAGTGCAAAATGCCAATGTATAACAGTGGATG
Organism: Tandanus tandanus; assembly: GCA_039654325.1. Lineage (NCBI taxonomy): Eukaryota > Metazoa > Chordata > Actinopteri > Siluriformes > Plotosidae > Tandanus > Tandanus tandanus. The sequence continues at coordinate 35,651,935 of JBCNYH010000024.1, forward strand.
TTGCAACTATATGGAGGAGTTGTACAGTTTAATGGCCACAGGTAGGAATGATTTCCTGTCATTCAGTGGTACATTTAGGTGGTATCAGTCTCTCACTGAACGCGCTCCTGTGACTGATCAGCATGTTGTGAAGCGGGTGGGAGGTATTTTTCAATATTTTCTTTATTTTGGACAACATTAGCCTTTCCGACACTATCATCAGAGGGTCCAGCTCCATGCCCACAATGTTACTGGCTTTGCGGATCAGTTTGTTTGGCCTGTTTGCATCTGCAACCCTCAGCCTGCAGCCCCAGCATGCAACAGCATAGAGGATAGCGCTGGCCACAACAGACTCATAAAACATCCTGAGAAGTGTTCGGCAGATGTTAAACGACCTTAGCCGCCTCAAAAAATAGAGACGGCTCTGGCCCTTCTTATAGGGTGCGTTAGTGTTCTTAACCCAGTCCGGTTTATTGTCAATATGAACTCCAAGGTATTTATAATCCTTCACCATTTCCACATTGATGCCCTAGATGGAAACGGGGCAGCTGGTGTTTTGGATCTCCTAAAATCCACAATCAGTTCCCTCTCATCACCTCCACTTATACATCTGACCAGCAGAGTCATCAGAAAACTTCTGAAGATGGCAGGTCTCTGTGCAGTAGCTGAAGTCAGTTGTGTAGAGGGTGAAAAGAAAAGGGGAGAGGACGGTTACTTGTGGTGCTCCTGTGTTGCTGACCACCATGTCCGACACACAGTGCTGCAGGCACACATACTGTTGTCTTCCGATCAGGTAGTCCACAATCCAGGACACAAGAGAGGCATCCACCTGCATCACTGTCAGCTTCTCACCCAGGAGGGTCGGCCTGATGGTGCTGAATGCACTGGAAACGTTAAAAAACATGACCCTCACAGTGCTCGCCGGCTCGTCCAGGTGGGTGAAGTCATGTTTTAGCAGGTAGATGATGGCGTCCTTGACTCTGAGACAAGGCTGGTAAGCAAACTGAAGGGGGTCCAGATGTGGTCTAACCATGGGTCGGAGTTGATTCTGTATGAGTCTCTCGAGTCTTCATGGCATTTGTATAGTATTTTGAATTAGAAGGACTTAAATTCACTTAATAGTATGTTTTGCTATTATTGTTGTGTTTATACTTTGACCTAATCTGCAAGAATACTTTATAAAAAAAAATTGATGCAATTTTATTCTTTAATAATCACACTACTTCAGCTGCTTTAGTCCACTGAAAAGATTAGTGAGATTATATCTGTGGCATTATGTGAATACTGTATGTATGTCTATCTTAAAGTTCCATGTTTATTTTTGTTAAATCAAGAGTAGGAGGGTTCACCAAAAATGGCTTTAGAAAAGACACAGTAGTTGAATAAAACACCATCTGGAGCACTTAGTGATACAGAGGATTATTGTTCTTTATAGGAAAATTTAATTGACGTTATTAGCTGTAGAAATAGAAAAAAAGAGTCTAACAGTGTCACTACAACACTGTGTTCTACTAGTAGATGAGTAGGTGATGAGCACTCGGAGAATATTCAGTAATTAGATCATCGGATTCTGCATTATGATATGATATGTATATTATGATATCTCATTATTTACTGACTTAAACTGTCTATAAGACAAAAAACAAACACTAAAAATTATCCAGTACTAAGTGCATACAGAGTATACAGTTGCAGTGTTATAGTGGGTCACAAAACTTTTTCTCTGGGAGTGTGGAGTTTTTATTTATTTTTACTCTCACATCCTCTCTGCACCTGATTGTGTTCATCCACATGCTCTGTCTCTGTAGTTATATTGGTAATCCTCATGCATTTTTCTTTACAAGTCTTGCAAATGTGACTGTTTGTTCATGCATTTCAATTCCAATTCACACCATAAGGTTTTAATAGGGTGCAAATACACCTGGGCGTCACTGTGCTTTGACATCACTCGTCGTCACCATGGTGAGTAGCTATAGGAGGGTGATGTCTGAATCTGAGAAGTCATTTGTCCTTGGCCTTGCTTTCGAAAAAGGAGCTGGGGGAATACAAGTGTGCGAATAACGGAGTTTAAAAAGGGTATCATTTATAGAAGATATAGAAAATTTACCTTACTCCAGATTTGCTTTTTTTATTTGTTCCAATAGTCAAGGATGATAAAATGCAGAACAGATTTGAACCTTTCAGATGGAATGGTAAGCTCATGGCTCTGAAGGTGTAGGTGAGCAAAGCTTTTAGCCCCATAGCTCACAGAACCAGGATCAGAGTCACCAGATGAGCTACAGCCACACTGCTGCCGAGCAGATCGGCAGCACTATTTATAGCTAATCCTGTTTAAGCGAGGTCATGCTCTCTACCATCCCTAAGACAGAGCAATAGAGTTGCGGGCCAGTGTGTGACAGAGGCCAGAGGTGGAGCACCACATCAGTTTCAGTTTCCACTCTTGACCATGGGCTTCTGCACATTTAAAAATGTGTAAAATATTATATTGTGACTCTTATGAGCGCATAATACACAACTTGTTTACATGTATTATGCACTATAATTCAAAAGAATATGATTATGGCACTGGGAATATGAAAATTTTGAAAAACCACATAAAATCCCAGTCTGGACAAAAAAATCATTAAAATTCTGTGCATCCAGAGGGGTGTAAATAAATTATTTTGCATATTTTGCAAACTTAAAAAAAAGTATGGTCATTATTTTAGCATACAATATATGGCTACTCTTAGCAACTAATGGAAATTCATACATATTCAAAAACAAAAAGTAACCCACATAATTAGCTCCTCAATGCATGGAAAAACCACGGAAGGATTGTATTGTATGATGTGCAGATAAGAAGATTTTGGGATTACCTTGCTATGGTAGATCAGACATGAACTTTGATATCACCAGTTCGAAACAAATAACTCTATGAATATGATTCACCCCATTTCATTTTAAAGCTCACAATCTAAGAACTGAGACATCTTTGGAATTGTGGATGTCATCCCTCAATGTCCTCTGTACAGTTCAGTATCATAATTATTACTTCATGGAAGGTTAGAATTGTGATGTGGCATCTGCTGATTGATCAATGACTGGGCAAAAATGTATTAATTTTTTTTTATTTATAGCTAAAATCATCTTTTGTTGGCAGTTAATGTACACAAACCTTTATGTCCTGTTTGAGTTAAATTTACCCATTTGGTTGTTCTCTAAGGGTGACGTGGAGGTTCCATGGTTAGCACTGTTGCCTGATAGGGAGAAGGTTCAAGAATTAAATCTTATGGCTGCCAAGGGCCTGTCTGTGTGGAGTTTGCATGCTCTCACTATGCTTGTGTGGGTTTCCTCAGGTTGTATCAGTTACCTCCGACAGTCCAAAGATATGCACATTAGGTCAAATGACTACTCTAAATTGCCTATATATATATATATATGAACGTGAGTGAGAATGGTTGTTTGTGTGTGTGTTTGCCCTGTGATAGACTACAGACAGGCTGTAGGCTACTTCTACTACCCCTGGGACCCTAAGCAGGTTAAGCAGTGTAGATAATGGATGGATGGAGAGATGGACTGGTGGCTTTTCTCTACAAAATAATAATAAATAAAAACAAATCATATGCATTGTTCAGTTTCTCTAATCAACGCACATTTAAAAAAAATCTAATTACATTTAATCACATTACCTTAAATGAATTCTATGTTTGTGGATTTCATATCCACTGCGACTCTCACACACATACACTTTCCAGGAGGGCCCCGAAGCATGGAAAAAGCATGGCGTTTTTGTGTTAGAATTCAATGATTGTTTTTTTGTTTTTGTTTTTGATTAATATATTAATAAATAATTATAAATGCTGTAGTTTATAACAATATCTTACAATAAAAGCTTGCAAATTACCTTGAGTACGTTCTCTCGTTGGGTGCAATTAGCTGTAACTGCGGGAGACACCTGTACCTGGACCGAGCATCTCAGCCAATCAGAATTCGTGTACAATTCCGCATGACGTAAGTACTGGAGGAGCATAGAGCGGTGGGCGGGGCTTTCCAGATAGAGTTGTAGAACCCCTAGGTTGATGAGATGTGGCAGACCCTCACTGCGTAAAGTAAGTACAAATGTCGTTGTTTGGGGATTAGTTTAAAAAAAAAAAAAAAAAAAAAAAGACATGCATTGTTTAATCTTTTTTTGTTCTAAAGGTTTTGTTGCGTCATGACTGTCCCACAATAAAACGGTGTGCGCATCTTCGTTCTTTATATAAGTGCTAATGATCTGGGTTATAAATGCAATTTGATTCGTGCAGTTAAATACTTTTTGCATGGCATTGCTTAACCTGTTTAAGTTCAGGGAGGAAACGTGTAGTGCACTGTGTAGTGAGGCGCTGGATGCAGCTGCTGTTAACATGTCAGAGACAGGGCGCTAGATTTACACCAGCTGTAACCAGGTATCCTGATTTGATGGCGCACCTGTTTCCAGTCTACATCCTGACACATATTTATTATTATCCCTGTCATTGTACGTGAAGTTTAAAAACGGTTTAACACATTGCACTTTATAAACTGCATGTAGTCCAAACGCAACCTTTTTAATGCATACAATAATTGTTGATGGAAACACTTTATCGTTTTCTTAATATTTCTTTCTTTTTTTTTTTTAATCAACAAAAAGAAATCTAGATGTTTTCTACTCTGTATTTTATAATAAAATCTTTTATAGTAGTATCTATTGTAGTAATCTATAAGTATCTAAATTCTATAATATACATATAAAGACAAAATGTATATTTGTCACAGTTACTATTATGTCCGGGCAGGAAAAACAGGACAAATTGGTGGTAATAATCACAACCTATCTTTACCAGCTGATTACTGAAATTGTTAAGTCCTCATGTTTTATTTTTTTAACTTTATTTTAAAATAATTTCTATTTCTATTGATTTCACTGTGAAGATGGTCATAAAGAAGATTTTTAGAGACTATAAAGACTCTTTTACAAACTTCAAACTCTTATTTTTTTCTTTCTTTTCTTTTTATTTTAAAAGGAATTATTTCAGAAAACTCAACGCTCCAAAACCCTATAGGTTTTATATAATTTTATTTGGGTTTTTTCGGTCATGAACCCCATAATTATTTTGATAAATTCTTCTGCAGTACCCTTTGAATTAGGGATGGAACGGAACATATACATTTTCATGAATGTAGGCCAATGTTAAACAAATGTTTTAAATATAGGGGGAAATTACTTTGAGGGGGGGAAAAAATTAAATACAATGTTTCACGTGAATCCACTGTGGTTAGTGTTGTTTCTAAAAAAAAAAAAAAAGAAAAACTCCAAACTGAGATATTATATCAAGTCTGTGATTATGTAACTTTTTTTTTTTTTTTTCCAAAGAGCGGACCAAATTTTTCTGATGTATTTTGTTAATTGTATGATTGATATAAAAGACAACCATTCACACTTACACCTATCAGTAATTCGAAATAGCCAGTTGATTTAATCTACTTGATTTAAAACTGTAGGAATAAACTGCAGTACCCAGAAAAAACCTACACAGATCATGCAACCTTACACAGAATGGCCCCAGCCAGCCATCAGGTTCAAACCTAGAACATTTTTCCTGTGAGGTGACAGATTGAACCGCACCACCATGCCACACTGTCTGCAATGTAATATTTTACATTTAATTTTCATTTTTCATTGTTCATGTTTGAGTTAAAGCGGTACTTTTGAATGGAAATTGCCATTTTTTTTTTTCTGACAAATCAGACTTTCTGGACTTCTTTTACACACACTGTAATTATGGTTCTGCGATGGCCTGGCGAGCACTCTTCCCTCGCTCAGAGTTGGCTGTGATGGGTGCCAGCCTCCCCGCAACCCTAATTTAGTTTAAGCCTTTCAGAAAATGAATGAATTAATAATTATGGTTATTTTTCACACATGATATGCATGTTTGTGTTGCTTGAGGAGTTAGTTTTCTTATATTGTGAGTAGATACCTAAAATTCTAAATACGTGTTTAGATTTATTGCTTCAAAATATTCACTTGACTTAGAAGCGGTATAGCGAACAAAGCACACGTGTTTGGATTACATCTGTTCAACCCACAAAATGACGACATGTACACATGTGGAATTATGGGATTGCTCAGACAGTAAAAATGGCACAGAACATGGTTTGCTAGAATGAAGTTCTAGAGTCGTAAGTATATGTAATGCATATTATATACACACGCACACTATATGGCCAAATTTTATAAACACCTGAGCGTGACACCCATATGAGCTTGTTGAACAATCCAGATTTTGTCCTACTTTTGCTGTAGTACTAAATTCCACTCTTCTCTGAAGGCTTTCAGCTAGATTTTGGACCAAGATTGAGGGGATTTACCCATTCAGTTACAAGAATATTAGAGAAGTTGAACACTGATATCAGACATGAAAGCCTGGTGCGCAGTCAGCATTCCAGTTCATTCCGAAGGTGTTCAGAGGGGTTGAGCTTAGGGTTCTGTGTAGGCCACTCAGGTTCTTTCACTCCAAGTTTGGCAAACTATTTCATTAAAGGGAAATAGTATTGCTACATCACTCTAGGGCATCCTATACAGTTGTATGCTTTACAATAGTTTTAGGAAGAACCACATATGGGTTATGCATAACACCACAGGTATACAGAACCTGATGGTTATAATGTCTTGCAGTTCTTACTTTTAACTGCTGCATTTGATTTTACCTGACTCCAATTGTGGTGAAGTGGTCTACTTCAGCAAGGTTGCCAATATTTTATTAACAGACACTCTAAGAACACATGAGCACTGTAAGTGTTAATTTCACCCTGGAGATTTTACTCAGTAAATGTTATGTCCATGTTCACTCCTAGTCCAATTACACAATATCCTTATTAAGTTCAACACGAGGGTGATTTTAAAGTAGTGTTCAGCAGATACCAAGTACTAAGAATCTGGGAGGTGGTATCTGCCGAACAACAAATGCAAATTTAAGAGTTTCTTATTTGTGCGACATATTTCTAACTTAAATGACTCGATATATCATATATGCTTAATTTGAAGATTATTCATTTCTAGCTTAATAGTATCACCCAAATGTCTTTTGTGTGGATATATTGGTTTTTGGTGCGAAACTGGTATCAGTGTTGGTCTCTGAGCTTAAGTTACTTCTTTAAGATGACTGAGCTACTGGTATCTGGCTCTGTGTATATGATAAATATGAAGTGAAAAGCATCTTGACCTTCCAAGCTACAGATCTATTGTTATTTATATCTTCAGACAGCACGGCTCCATGGATGCCCTTTCTGTTTTACTCTGTCTTGTTTTCTGAGTCAGCAAAATGTAAAGGTATTACATATGGGTTGTGTGATTTGTATTTATAATACTTGCATTATTTGTGTCTGTTCATTAAATGGGTTTCAATCCATGTTATGGAGCAGTTAATCATGAGACAGAATCAGATTTTATCATCTATACAAGAGATCAGAGTTTACTTGTGGGCGGCACGGTGGCACAGTGGTTAGCACGTCCACCTCACAGCAAGAAGGTCCTGGGTTCATCTCCCGGGCTCAGGCATTTCTGTGTGGAGTTTGCATGTACTCCCCGTGCTTGTGTGTTTTTTCTCTGGGTGCTCTGGTTTCTCCCACAGTCCAAAGACATGCACAGTAGGCTAATTGGCTGTTCCATATTGACCCTAGGTCAGCGTGTGAGCATGAATGGTTTTGTGTGTGTTGCCCTGCAATGGTCTGGTGAGCTGTTCAGGGTGTACTCCGCCTTCACACAGAGTTGACTGAGATAGGCACCAGTCTCCCTATGACCCTAGTAGGATTAAGCGGTTCAGCAAATGAGTGAGTGTAATTTTTTATGAAAGTGTGATATTTAATGATTTTACTTACCATATTCATTAATGTTGGCATAAGTTTATACCCTCATGCCTTTGAAATATCCTTAAATTCTGTTTGTCCATTCTGCCCCAAGAGATACTCTGATGTTGATATTTCACTGTGGTGGCACACAAGAGACTTATTCACCCAGACCTGTCACTCTGTTGCAAAGTTTGTCACTTTTGACATTTGATTATTTGCTTAGAGCACATGAACATTTAGAGTGTTTGAAGGAATGACATCATGGAAAGCTCTGTCATGTGACTAGTAAGAAAACATTTAAATCTATTAAAAATCTCAAATTTTAAATATCAATTTAATTTTGTGTGTGTATGTATGTATGTATGTGTGTGTGTGTGTGTGTGTATGTATATATATATATTATGTATGTCATTATTTAATTATAGAGGCATGGCCTCTGTTTATGCAGTGTTGTTGTTTTTTGTGATTTTCCACCAATTACATTTACTCTGTAATCAATAAAATATAATACAAAATGTCTAGTCACCTTTCAGTAATACCTCAAGCAAAAATTCATGGTGCATGGAGTGGAAACTCATGTGCTGTAAGCAGTCGCCTGGCTACGTCAGTGTAATACATCAATGAGCAAATAAACACAGACTATGGCCAAGTGTCTGCATGGAAGTAAGAGTTTAAATTATTTATTCCATATTATATTCTGCAACTCACCTGCTGTGTTGACTGGAGTTCTGCAACTCACTACAGCCAGAGATTGTCTAATAAGATTAACCAAGAGGCTTTCCAGTGGTAATCATTTAGCGAGCCTCTTCCTTAGATGAGCAATGTACTGCTCGAGACAGCATGCTGAAGGTCAAATGACTTTCATTAAAGGAATGGAATATATCTTTGGTTTACATATGGTGTTTCACTGTTCTCATGTGAGATGCTAATCAGTCAGCTTTTAGAAACAAAGGCTTGTCTTCAGAGGTGTTCGGAGTTGCTCTCAGCTTAGCGGTAATCTTTTCTCATCAGTGCTTCAGGAATGGATTTGAAGCTACTATGTGAGTACAATATGGACAATATACCATTGGCATTTTAAGAGGTACAATTCCGTGTAATATTTGAACACATATTCAAAATAGTAGGTTAATGCACTGAGTGTGGAGGATGTAATTTTTTATGATAAGAGTCAAATATGTGAATGCTGTGATCAATTGTAGGGTAGGCGATGATATTCCGTAGTAGTAGAGTCCTCCTATTGTAAACCTCAGCACTATTATAAACTAGATATGTATCTAAATTTCTTTACAGATTATATTTGTTCACATATTACTGCAACACGCTGATGGCTGGGACTTTTAAGTTGACGTTGGGTATCAGCTCACAATCGATTTTTCATATTCTCTTAGATATTTTATATTTTTTCTTGCACGTACTTTAAAGTAGAACTTCACATATGAATTCATTTTGCCTATAGCTGATCGTTTATAGAACAGAGTTCTGTTCTGTGTTATAAAACTAGGTTTATCCCTTTGGTCCTAAATGGCCTTGGCAGATTTTGAAGCACTGCCGGAAAAGCCAACTGTCACTTCACACACTTGTTCATGTCTACCATAATAATGGGTGTCATACTGTTGTTATGAAGTCCTATGTTGATTAATCGTAGAGTCATCTGCTTTGGCATTTATGACAGAACTGTGACCTGTCACTGGGTCTAAACGAGTCTCAAGGAAGTTTACCAGCTGTCAGATTTTATTTGTGTTGTAGTGGCTCTGTAGTAGAATTTTAAATGACCGAGTTAGGATCTTTTTGTTTTGATCTTCGCCAGAGCTCAGCCAGATCTCTGAAATTATCCTGATTTTGCTCATAACCATGTATTATTTTTTTTCTTTCTTCTCTCTTTCAGATGTAGTGCAGAGTGGATCTAAACATCCTTTGTCTTTGGTGTCCCTTATTATTCCAAGATGAGAAAACATATACAGTTCTATGTAAAGGACATAGCTGTTTACATGCTTCCAGTTTTGGGAACTTGTTTTCTGCTTCCCTGAGTCAATAGTGGTTTATGGGTAATTTTAAGTTTTACCGCTGAATACTTTGTTCGGTGTGCTTCAGAGGAGACATGGCCCGAAACTCTCACCGTGATTCCAAGTACAAGGCAGATGCCAACCATGATGCAGAATTTGGCTGCACGCTTCAAGAGCTTCAGTCGCTCATGGAACTCCGAGGCAATGAAGGATTACAAAGAATTGAGGAGTGTTATGGAGATGTCCAAGGAATCTGCTCCAGGTTAAAATCATCACCCACAGATGGTAACTATTACCTATTTTTGTGTTGAGTTATTCTGGTGTGCTGAAACACTGGTTCCTGTTGGTGCTTCACTGCTTTTTAGTGCATCAGAGATTTTTTTTTATTATTGTCCTTGCAGTAGCAGGTTTAGGTCACATGTGGCTTGCTTATTTCTGGTGGACCTGATACTGAGGCAGACTCTTTAGTACTGCACTGTTTCCTTAAGGACTGTTGGCACTTTTGGTTTTCTGCTTATTGTTGATTTAAATTAGGAAGCCATTAAATTCAATAACTTTTTCTTAACTCAATATGCATCCCTAAGTCATTTGAAATTACTAAATGTATTTGATTTGCCATACTTTGTGAAATCTGATTTAAATGCATTCAGATTTAACTGTAGCAGTTTGTAATATATTTGCCATGTATTTTCAGAGACTGTCATTTCCGGCCAAATTAAAGCAACAATTTTTGTCCTTACTGAAGGATGTGGGGTGGTTAGTAATTACTGCCATTCATGAAAAAATTGCTTGGCTTATAAAATGTAATGTGTGTACTGATGGCCTTGCTTGATGGAGGAAAAACAAAACAAAAAACGCTTCTATAAATTAAAACAGTCATGTAGGGTGGCTTGTAAAAACAGTGGAGACACAGGCATAGTATTTGGTATAAATTCTGTTATGTACTCTTATCTTTAAATTCCAAGTATTAAAGCAGTTTAGTTATTCAGCTCCATGTGACAGACTCGTGTTGATGTTGTTGCTGCAGTGACATGTGAATTGTTAACCCAGATCATTTGCTTTGTTGGAAATGTTGCTGCTGATATTTTGAACATTTTAAGATGTGTACGCCCAGAGGACACCATGAATTACTACTTCATTTTGTATCTATAGAATTTCTGAATTGAGTTTCTGAATGTTAAGCAACATATCTAATCAGATATAATGCTTTTTTTATTTTTTATTTTTTTTTTGCTTTATTTATGAATTTTAAAAACTGACTCCATGTTTCATAATTTTTATAACTTGAAAATTGCCCTTTGTTCTGGGTTAACACAGTGACAGTACACCTACCTGACATTGGTGTATTCTGTATTCTGTGAGCTGTAACACTTTTCTTTGTGCCACAGCATGCTAGTGACAGGTGGGAGCGGATCGATTTTCTGCATGTAATCCCACTCAGTGTAAACCACGTAGTAAAATCCTCAGTGTTCTGTTTCTAACTAATCTCCAGGTCTGCTACACCATATTTTACTTTTGCTCTTGTCTGCACTTCATATGAGAGAACAGGGGTGTTAAAATTGGGAATTAGTTAAATGGTGTCAGAGGACATGGAGGGGAAATATGCATATGGTATTCTGGATTTTTATGTTTGATTGTAGTTATGGCTACTAAAGGTTAACGATATTCTAAACATTTTATCTGCTGCCCGTTTGTAATTTATTTTATGGTAAAATGTATTATTGATTTACAGTGTGACCCAATAAAACCTCCCACATTTCAAAGGGAAATAAATAAATAAAAATCATTAAAGATAATCAAATTATTATTTTCACACATGAAATTTAATTTAATACAGTTTTTATACATGTTTTAAAAGATGAAATCCTCCAAATGGTGGCCATCAGTGTCTGTGCACAATTGGGGTTGATTTCTGAAGGCTGTCATGGCTCGACGGGTCATGACGGACAGAACAGTGGCGATCTCCTGCTGAATAGCAACCTTAAGGACTTCAAGAGTTTGGGGCCAATAAATATACACTCATGATTTAAGGTAGCCTCACAGAGAAAAAAAATCACAAGGGGCGGGGTCAAGGAAAAGAGCCGTCCACCTAACATTGCCCCACAACAGATACGGAAACATTTCCCTCAGCATTCCAATTGATCTTCCAGGTGTATGTATATGCTGTAGCTCAATCTTGCTGAAACCACATCAAGTTTATCCAGCTCATGGTGTTCAAGTTGGGGTTGGGCTACCAACAGAACTTAATAGTCTCTCCTGCCTCCTCTAAATTTCATATGTGCAAATTATGCTGCATAAAAACTGTGTTGGCAAATATTTTGATTATCTTAAACCTTTTTTGTTATGTTTTTTTACCTTGGAAATGTGGTAGAATGTTTGGGTCACTTTATTTTAATGCATACCGTCTCAGTGTTGATTTAATTTGGCTCTATGACAAACGTATTTATTGTTTCATAGTTGCTTTTCTCATTTTATTCACACTAGGAAATAATCCATATTTAATGAAATAGTAAATATTAACAGTACTAGACTGTTGAATATAGAGTACAGATGGGCCTATTCTTTGTTATGCATTGCTCATATAATTAATTTGTGACTCGACAGGCACTCTGCATTACTTTAACAAGTAGATACAGGCATAGATTTACCTAGTATTTGTTTTAAAAAGTTAAGTACTTCTTGTAGAAAAATAAAACGATCATCCGAATGTTCCTTAATTTCACATAAGTTTACTAAGCTTTACAGTTTGTAGGCTTGTTGTTTTCTGAATCATATTTTTGTACTGAACCTGTATTTCAGCCAGTTTCTCTACTGACAGTTTCTCTGTTTGTCAATGCAATTGACTATAACCAGTCAGCATTTAAAAGTCAGTCAGTAAACATTTAGAGCCTGATCTTTTCCATGAAATAGAACATGTGAAATACAAGTCAAAATGTTCATAAGTAATGCAGCACAATGGCGTAGTGGTTGGCACATCTGCCTCATAGCAAGAAGGTTCTGGTTTGGTGAGGGCGTATGTTTGGTGAGGGAGTTTGCATGTTCACCCTGTGCTTGCATGGGTTTCCTCTGGGTACTCCGGTTTCCTCCCACAGTCTAAAGACATGCACATTTGGCTAATTGGTGGTTCCAAATTACCCCCAAGTGTGCATGTGAATGGTTGTGTGCATGTGTGTTGGTTCTGCAATGGACTGGCGAGCTGTTAAGGGCATATCCCACCTTCACCCTGGTATTAAATACATCATATTAAATGAATGTGTTACGTGTGTGTGTGTGTGTGTGTTACGTGTGTGTATGTATGTATGTATGTATGTATGTGTGTGTGTGTGTATATATATATATATATATATGAATGAAGTGTTTGGTAAATCAGAAGATGTCTTTTTTCTCATTTTTAGGGCTGAGCATAAATGCAGATGACATTGCAAGAAGAAAAGAAGAATTTGGAAAAAATTTCATACCTCCAAAAAAGCCAAAAACATTCCTTCAGTTAGTCTGGGAAGCACTACAAGATGTGACACTGATTATTCTTGAAGTTGCTGCCATGATCTCCTTAGGCCTTTCCTTCTATAGACCGCCAGATGCTGAAAGAGAAAGTAAGTGCATTAGGCATTTTAAGCACATCAGAATTATTAATTACCAGCACATAATAGAAAAACATGGTTTGTTGCTTAAAGGTTTCACATTCGTTTCATGTCCTGTCAGGGTCAGTCTGTTATACTGCTCTAAATATTTTACCACACCATGTTAGTCTTGTACTCATATTATCTTTCAAAAAATATATTTTTTTAAGTGTATAATGATTTTTAAAACATTCCACATCTGAATCAAGTATATTTTGTCATAGACCAGTCTGTTTAGACACTGTGAATTTTCATGTGTTGTGGTTGCATCTTATCAAATAAAAAGTTGCATGCTCTACAGCTGTGGACTGACTGTGTTTTTTGTGGTAGACTGTGGAAGAGCTTCAGGAGGCGTGGAGGATGACAGTGAAGCGGAAACAGGATGGATTGAAGGTGCTGCCATCCTTTTATCTGTCATCTGCGTGGTGCTTGTCACTGCCTTTAATGACTGGAGCAAAGAAAAGCAGTTCCGTGGCTTGCAGAATCGCATTGAACAGGAGCAAAAGTTCACAGTGATACGAGGAGGACAAGTTATTCAGCTTCCTGTGGTTGAGATTGTCGTTGGAGATGTTGCTCAAGTAAAATATGGTAAAATGCATCTCCTGTATCAGTATTTCCCTCAGTGATGTTTTCTTTATGAAACTAAGTGACAGTAGGTGAAAAGGGCACTTTTTCATTTTTCCTCCAAGCATGACCAGTTTGTCTTGCTTGCCTTGTCCCTCCTTCTGATTTGGCTGATTTAAAGCTTTTATTTTGGTTTGTTAAGTAAAGCTTCTTTGTTTTGTCTGAGGCCTGACCATCTGTCCTGTGCTGTGTGCCTTTAGGTGACCTCCTTCCTGCTGACGGCGTTTTAATCCAAGGAAATGATCTTAAAATTGACGAAAGCTCTCTTACAGGAGAGTCAGACCATGTCAGAAAGGCACTGGACAAAGATCCCATGCTACTTTCAGGTTTTAAATCCTTAAAATTTAGCCATGGAGGATTTTTTTATTGTTTCTGTTTAAGAGTACAATTAACTAAAGGTGTGTAATTGAAGATCATTGATGAAGAAAGAATCACTTTGTGTAAAATCAAGTGGTACAGCTGGAAAACCTTTAATAGAACATACAGGAATACATGACTGATTCACAATATATATATGTGTGTGTGTGTGTATATATGTATGTAGATGTTCAATGACCCATTATTTGATAACTTAGAAGAAAATGTTCCAAACCATTAAATACTTATATATACTGCTCAGAAAAATAAAGGGAACACTAAAATAACACATCCTAGATCTGAATGAATGAAATATTCTTATTAAATACTTTGTTCTTT